>JAYXIM010011842.1:0-15946 GCA_037575425.1 Anastrepha fraterculus | reverse complement strand
GTGTAGAGACTAAAGTGGTGCACAAATGACTTGCTTATTACAAAGCAACAAATCACACATTGCATGTGACACTGTTTGTGATGACAAAAAGCAATGTACGCACACAACTTGAACAGCAACGAAGAAAAACTGTCTTCAACAAGCAATACTACTTCGGCTCTATCGACAGTACACGAATTGCACGACGCTGCTCATATGCTTGCATGGCAATGGTAGAAAAACATTCTCATACAAGCCTTGCCGAAAGACATCAAGTACAATGTGTGAATTGGTGTCATATGTATGTATGTACGTAGTGTACCTTCGAGATGTATGAAAATTGCAAACATACACATTTCTTCGCTCCCCGCGCACTTTTGCGTATTAAGGGCAGAATATTAATAAATAACGGTAAATTTTCGATGAATAATTTTTAAAACTATTGAAGTTATGAAATAAGACAGCTTTTAGTAAATTTAAAAGCCAATAAAGTGCGCAGAAGAATATTTGCAGGCAAAGTGTAAGTTGTATTCAAATATTAATCAGAATTTAATTTTTATTCTACAAAACCATCATACCAAACATTAACTGCCCATTTGATTTTAAAATATCAGGAATTCATGTAAGTAAATAATCCACATTTGACACAATTCACTTGTTTGAATTGAATTGTTTTTCATTGCCTTTCAGTGTCATTGCTTTTCTTGCTATCTTGCCGAAATATGTGTGTTGTGACAATGCTGAGAGAGAAACAAGTCATGCAAAAGCATGATTTGGTTTTCTCTCTAGCTGCTATTGCCTGTTACTGTTAGTTGAGAACAAAACACTGCATTGTTGTGTGAATTTAGCAAATGACTTGAAAGTACGTATATGTCGACTTGTGCACCACTTTAGTAGAGACTATTTAATTTAGAAAGTAATCTTGGCTATTTAAGACGAATGCTTCAGTATAAAATTTCTATAAATTACACAAAAATTAAAAATATGCTTCACTATCCAAGGATATTTCGTTAGAAGGAGGATTTTTACTCAATATAAAGCAACTGTTTTACATTTGACAGGAATCCTTGATATGGGCGAATTCGTTAATAACAGAGGGATTCCGATTTTAGCAAGCTTCCAAGTTCTGATAGTGCTATTATTTTTAGGTAGAAATGTCTACCTAAGCGACATAGGTGAGTAAAATGAATTGAAGTGTAGAGACTATTTAATTTAGAAAGTAATCTTGGCTATTTCAGACGAATGCTTCAGTATAAAATTTCTATTTATACACTGAAATTTTCAAAATTGTATATTTGCCTTCTCTTTGCTAATCCATTTTTACTTTATATATATATATATATATATTATTTTTTATATATTTTTTACTATTTTTTATATATGTTTTAAATAATTCTCATATATTTTTACAAAAATCAGTTGTTATAGGATGAACTTGTTAAATGCTCATATTTCTTCAAAGTACTTAGTTTATTTTTTGTTTTCATTTCATATGAGTGACCCTCTTTTGTGTTACTCTAGCAAAAACCTGCCATTATTATTCCACAATTTAACAAGAAACTTATCCTAAATAAATAGAAAAATAATAAAAAGAGGGTTCGAATTATGTGCTCGAAAATTTCGTGATCGTAATTTAGTTATAATTGTTATAAAAATGTTAACAAGTAAACGCCAGTTTGTTATTTGTGAACAAAAATATTCAAATATTAACGTTTGAAAAACTTTAACTGTTAAAATTTAAATAACTATTTTTCGTTCAAAAAGTTCCGATGAGGAGGGTCATATAAATCACTTATGTTTTGGGGGAAGGCGGCAAGGGTTCAAATAAATATTCTTACTTTACCGCAAAATGGGCAAATTATTAATATTAAATTTAATTTTTTTAAAGATAAAACTAAAATTTAATAGTTTATTGAGTTTTTTTTATTAACCAAGCTCAACTTTTTTACTACTTAAGCTAAAACAATTATTTTTTTGTTATAGATTATTAATTTTTTCCGACTGTCTGAACTTTAATGCTTCCGAAGGGGACTTGTAACTTAGCTTTTGTACGACGTTATGCCAAGGACACGACATTTGAAGACCGCTATTCTAGGAATATTTATTCTTCTACCAATCATTTGAAGTTCAATTGATAATAGTCATGCTTCGAGACCGACGGATGTAAAGAAAATTCCTTCGTTTAGCTCTTCAGTCCCTTAATCTTTCCAGCCCGCTTCCATCTTATGCTTCTCGCTGTCAACTAAGAAACTCACAGCCACTAGAAAAAAAGAATCATTCAGTTTTTGATGTTTCTCTTCGACTTGGATGTGGATCCATTGATTGTCCTGAGTTACTCGAGCAAATTGGTTTTAATATTCTTCACAGAATCAAATTCCGTTTAAACGCCATTTTATCTTGACCCACTTAGAGCTAATTATCAATAGTTTGGCCCAACCTTTAGAGCACTTTCGGAATTTAATAACATCTCAAAGAGAGTTGATATTGAATTCTTATTATGAAGATGTGGATCCTAAGTAAACACTATGATCGTTTTATCCTTAGGCTAAGTATCTAGAACTTTGTAATCTAGTATTTATGATTGGGCTATGTTATATAATATATAAATAATTTCCTTTAACTCTGGTTACTTTTAAGTATATAAGTAATTTTTATATCATAAACCAGCGACCTGCGTGACTGCGGCAGCTGGCAAGGAGTAACCCTACTTAACACCATCCACAAAATTGTAGCCGCGATCATACAAAGCAGGCTCAAAGATATCGAACGCTCCTTAAGAGATGAGCAAGCTGGTTTTCGCCCTCACCGAAGCTGTGTTGACCAAGCCAACACACTTCGGATTATAGGAGAACAATCAGTTGAGTGGCGCCCTCCGCTCTATATGCTGTTCGTAGGCCTTAAGAAGGAGTTCGACACTATCAATCGAGACGCAATATGACTGGCACTAAATACAAAGGGAAAAAGGGCACTAAATCAAAGCCCTCTATGATAACTCCGAACTGGCAGTGCTTCACAAAGGCGATATCAGCGATCCATTCACTACAAACGCAGGCGTAAGGCAAGGTTGTCCCCTGTCGCCCCTTCTCTTCGCCATCGTCCTTGATGACGTCATGAGCCAACTGACCCTGCACAAAAACGGCATCGTGTGGAATTTCACCAGACATCTTGAGGAACTGCTCTTCGTCGTTGACATCTCTCTCCCAAACACTCTGACAAGCAAGCGAAGGCGGACAGACTAGTCGCGCTGCCACGCACTGTCGGATTGGAGGTCAACATCGCCAAGATCAAGGCTATGAAAGTTAACCACAAAAACGCAAGGCAGAAATTGGTTGACGAATGCCCGGTGGAATTTGTCGAAAGCTTCTGCTACCTCGGCTGCATCATCACAGCAGATGGTGGAGCAAATGAATATGTCAACTGCAGGCTAAACAAAGCAAGGGCGTCATTCGGGCGAATGCATACAGTATGGGGGAGTTCGCAAATCTCCAGGCGCACTAAGTTACGAATATTCGGCGTTTCCACGATGGTCGGTTCTATATTACCGAAACGACCCGGATTTATATCCGGCCAAGGACTGTCATTCCAGCAGCATTCCCCGTATGTAAGTATGGAGAATGTTTAAGCTGCTACAACAACAACAACAACGAATATTCGGCTCATGCGTGAAGTCCATATTGTTGTACGGAAGCGAAACATGACTGGTCGCTAACACCATCACACAGAGGCTACAAAATTTCGTCAACAAACGGTTTCGCATCATCTGCAGAATATTCTGGCCAAACACCATCAGTAACGACGCGCTGTGGAGATTAACTAATGAAGAACCCATCCTTAGGCATATCAAGCGCAGAAAGTGGCGATGGATAGGTCAAATGTTGAGAAAACCACCAGATAGCATCACGAGAATGGCACTGGACTGGAACCCACAAGGGAGCAGAGGTCGCGGTCGTCCAAAAAACACTTAAAACACTTGGAGAAGGTGGACGTTGTGCGAACTAGCAGATGCCGACATCTCATGGGACGGTGCAAAAACAACAGCACAGAACCGTGTACGATGAAAGAGTCTTGTCGAGCCCTCATACTCGCGAGAGGAGTGAACAAGGAAAAAAAACAAATATCACAAACTGAAGTAAAATTGAAATGAAAAACCTCTATTAAAAAGTGTTTATAAATATAATTTCGTTCAGTGTTGTTACATAAATTAAATTATAATGACGTATTTACAAGTTGATATGTACACATGCACGTATGTATGCGTATTTAAAAGTTAAAGATTGCCACTATCCAATCGCTGCAAATAAAAATTGAAATTGCATATAAATAAAAAAAAAAAAAATAGAATGGGGTAAGAAAATTATATATTTTTTGCAAATTCCTAATTCAATCGGGTTCTATAATATTTTAAATTATTTTTTTGACCTAAGATCATCCGTTAAAGAGTCTATTTCTTTTTTAAAGTCTGTCAAAAGTTCATAGTTTTTGCCCACTCGCTCGGCTACTAAATTTGCCACGGAATTACCTTCGACAAGAATCGGCACGACTTTCTCACCCAAGGTTTGAAGAATCTCCACTATTTTGAGAATTGTTGCTGGATCAGGTAATCCTGGTATACCAGCTTTTCCCGCTAACTTTCCATCACCGCCTTTATTTGTATTTTCCCCACTTGTTGCCTCTAATGATCGTTTGGGACGAGACTCGTTGGAATCTTCAACGGTTTCCTCTGAGGATGAATTGTCATCTTCCTCTGATGGCGGTACTGCATTGTCGCCCTACACACACACACACATACGTACATATAAAGGCTGCACATTAATATTACGATACAGTTGCGCACAGGAATATTAGGCATCTTACTTCGGCTGTTACTAAAAACGCCATTAAGGACAAAATCAAACCAAGCAACACGAGACTGCGTCCGGAGTGTAACATTTTACAATATACAAAAATTGTCAGGTAATGGTAAAGTTCGCAACTAACAACGAAAAGTCATTTAATCATCATTTTATACCAGGTACCTGCATTGCATGTCACAAATCGAAGGCATCCACTGAAGTCGGCTGCGTGCAAACCGATGCCAACAATTTTATTCAATTTCATCCAATTTCCAATGATAATTTGCCAATTTATATGATTGCTCCACAACAAAAAATGGTGTTTTAGAGTGGAGTACATTTAAGAACGCCAATTTTTAAATGGTATCTCTCTACGAAAAATTATACTACTTTATATCTAAAAGCGACCGTTCCTGTTTAGTGCGTCTGGCTGTGATATTTAGACAAAAGGCAAAAATTATCAACGATCAGGAGATTTTTCCTTGTCTACAATATGGCTAATAAGAGGGAAAATCTGTTGGAACAGTTTTGTTGAATATGGCAAGGCCATCGAGAGAGAGAGAGAGAGAGAGAAATCGCTTTAAACAGTTGGGATTTTTCGATAATACCATTGTAAAGAGTGCGTAAGGCCAAAAAAGGTGAGCACATCGGCAGGAAGGGTTCCTACCAAAAATGTTGTTTCCACGACAGTCGATTCTACGTTACCGAAACGACCCGGATTTATATCCGGCCAAGGACTGTCACTCCAGCAGCATTCCCCGTATGTGAGTATTGGGAATGTTTATACTACTACAACAGCAACCAAGAATGATAAGCTAAATTGCGAGCGTGACTTCGGCTGTCACATCATCGGCGATTCGGCAGCAGAATTGTGGGCGCTCATTTCACACGTACATATTTTTACTCTAAGCAGTCGCTGTTCACATAGTGAAAAAAATTCAGAAGGTGTGGCCAACATTAAGTCGTTAAGCGCCTCTCAGCGAATTTTGAAGGAATCACTTTATTTGCTGATATCCCTTGGGATATGACGACGGCTTGTTTACGACAAAACTGAGTTTGCGTTGGTGATATAAAAAAAATCATAGTAAAAATCACCAGAAAAGATGAGCGCATCGATAGGAATTCATCCTTGATGAAACTGCAGAGCCTTAAGAAACCATTGAAAGAAATTATACCGGTCCAAGAAATATTAGAGGAAGTTGCAACATTTAGAGATATTCGAAGACAACAAAGAATTTAAAATGTTAATAATTTCATAAACTTTTATTTACGTGCATGTATGTATTTGAATTGCTATAAGTTTTACAAAGATTTTTTTTTATACTTACTTATGTACAACTAAAATTATTGTATTGTTAAAATGAATTTATTAAAAAATTAAATAAAATTAAATAAAATTTTTGGCACAAATTAAAACAACTTCATATCAGATTTCAAAAAATGTATTCGAACGAACTCATAAAGGGTGGCGAAAAATTAATCGGGTGACGATATTTGCAAATATTATAAATCTTTCCATAATTGATTAATTTTGCGCCACCTGTTCATAGAAGAATGAATTTCTTTAAAAAATAATGTGCTTTAAAAGAATCTTATTTCAAAATATGGAACTGAAAAAATAAATGAATAAAGCTGTATATTTTACTGGTCGGACGCCACTTGTCTAGATTGTTGGCTCTTCTAATAGTTCATGATTCCAGCACCGGGAAGTTAACTACTCTTTTATTGAAAAATATTTTTCCGAATATCGCAATCGTTTTTAGGTCATTAGTAGGTCTATGACCGAAAGAAAATAACGTTGGATACATCTCCATCTTTCTAAAAAAACAAAAAATAAAAAGTGCCATATTTCGACTGTAGTTAGCACACTTTTTTTATTTTAACAATAGAAAGTTCATCGATCTCCTTCAATGTATGTAATATAAAAGTATACTACACATACTTCTTTAGTTTAAATAGTAACATTTTCGCAACTTCGGGTGCGACCTTAATGCTGAGTCTCAAATGCGAATTTAAAACTTTCGAACATTGTGTTTTCTACACATAAATATGGTCATGGTCATGATTCAATTATTAAAGGTTTCCTCACTTGTGACATTAGAATTTTGACACTCCCTTACAAAAGGTCGCGTTTAAGAAGGGCGTAGAAATTGGAAAAATTAAATACCTTTTTGGTAAAAACGGTAGCAAAAAACGTTTTCTTTTTACTTAAATTATAACTGGTACAAACAGAAATTGCCAGGAATGATATTAAACAAATGTTATTAAGTTAAACCCAGATTGATATTTTGTGAATTAATTTTTAAATTGAAAATTGATCACGAAGTTGGGAAGTTTTACCAATATGAAGCTATTATATTACCTAAGCAGTATGGCTCTAATGAATTCCTTGCGCCTTGCTTTACTATGCTATGCCCACGTTAGTTTGAAGTTTTGACCCCCAAGTCGCGATTATTCATTCCTAACTACTTGGCAAACTACCACGGGCATGAAACACCAAATGATAGGAAATGTTGTTTGTAATAGCAGAGGCACCTCGACAGGCAATGGCACACCTCCGAGTGTATTTCTGCCATGAAAAAACTCCTCATAAAAAGCCATCTGCCATGAGGAGGCTATGATTAGTTACATATTGCTAAATGAGCTCTTGTTGGTAACTTATGTATCTTTAAAGTAACGTAGTAAGTACTTCCTCCACCTGTATTTGAATGGCATTGGACTCAAATTGTCAGAACGTCAATTTTTCATTGCCCCAAAAAGATGCTTTGTGATATCCTGATTTAAGCTGTATGTCAGTATGTTTTCCATATCGTCTTGGTTATTCACATACCGAGCAAGTGCTTATACACGCTTTTGAAAACGAAATGTTTTTCCTACAAATTTAACATTTCTTCCACTTTTGCTAAAAATTTCTAGAGTTAACAAGCCAGTGTCTTGCTAAGGGAGCCGATTTGTCAAGAGGGAATGAGAAAGCTGCTTACTGAGCAAACCTTTTATTATTGAATCATGGTCATGGTACCGTATTTAGCGCTACCGCTGTACATTTCGAATTAACTATATGATAAAGTTAAAAATTAGAGTAATAAACGACTCGTGAATTTAAACAAAAATGTGAAAAACTTGTGGAAACCGTGGATTACTACCGAAGCGCTCAAAGTGTTGTTCGAATTAACTATGGTAATTTTTCGAAGATTACAGAGTTGTTTTCGCCATTTAGATTCTTAATACCAAAAAAAATTATCAACTAGTTACAACAGAGAACGTAAATTCATAGAGAAAGCTCAGGAATGAATGAGCAGGTTAAATGTCAAATGCTAACAAAACGCGGGTAAGAAATTTGTATTACATATTCGTATATACATATAACCGCACATACTTACTTTATGCCTCTACATGTGCATGCTTCCAAAACTAAAATTCTAAGCCTAGCGACTACAAACAAAATGCATTCATAGGCGCAGCTGTAGCGGCCATGATTATTTACCCGCGACGGCGCTGAACAGTTTCAAATATTAAAAAGCACAACAAAACAAATTCATTGATAAGTTTGAGCTCATATTTCTACGAGCAAAGTACTTTAATTCATAAAACGAGCCGCCCATATGCCAATTTTCTCGACCATTCGAAAATAGTCAATATCGGAATATTTCGCGTTGAATTATTTGCCAATATTTGGTAAATCTTGAATTTTTGTCAAGTCGAGTGGCCGCGGCTCCGTACATATGTATGCATCAATATATGTATGTAAATATGTGTTCTAAATTCTCGACAGCAATAGCAAATCGAAATATTTTTTTTGTGGCAAGCGCTCGCAGCCTCATATGTATGTATGTCTATGGAAGTTTGTATGCATGTATTTACTTATGTATATGCGTGTTTGCTTTTGCACGTCCATAGGAACGATTTTTCATATGCAGATATTCATTTGACTTAGCTGAACGAACATATTGATTTTGTAAGGAAATCCTGTCGAATTATATTATTGGTATATGTTCATTTAAGTTCTTCTTACCAAATAAATATTATTATCCTTAAGAAAATTGAAACACTAGTTTTTTTAATTTCTATTTTTTATTTTTATCAACAAGTAAGTTAACTACTCATATATAGTATATATATATTACAATACTATAAATAATAGGTATTTATTGTACATTTCGTGAAATGAAAAAAAAACATAAAATTCTATTAACGCTCTAAATTGAAGCAAGGAAAAGCCCCTTTCAAAAGTTTATATTTCGTAACCAATGTGGGTTCAAAATGGCGTTGGCAAGTAAAAACCCTGTCAGTGCTTGACACTTGCAAGCCAAGGCCCAATTCTTACGGGTCTCTTCGTCCCTTGGAAACGCAAAAAGTATAGCTTTATCCTTAGGCGCGCAGCTCTCGATACAGCAGCTCCTTTTATTCGGTCCACTTGTTCGGTGGAACATCATCATAGCCTAATAAAAATTTTTATTTTTATTTTTACAAAATTTAAATTGAGGTATATTCAGTATAATCATATACATATATAAAACTAGAAACCGCACCCTCCGGAGATTTATAGTTTTCAAGTAATTTCCTGTTAAAATTGTGTAATTTAGCGAAAGGATATTGTTGTTTTGAATACAAGTGTAAAAACCAGTAAAAATACGTTTGTGACCATATATTTTATGAATTCAAGTGAAATTTAGAACAAAATCTATGTATTATATTGTACCAATTTATAAGTGTATTATAATGTGTGCAAATATTGAAAGTTATAAAAGTTGTTCATGAGCCACTCCCTAACATCTCAACCAAGTTTCATTAAATAAATCATTATAGTTGGCCTAAAATTGCCCATACGGCATTATACTAAACCCGGTCCTTTAAATTCAAAAGTTTTTTCTAAATATGTAAATAAAATAATGAGAAAGTGTGCATTCTAAATAAATAAATCCCTTCTCTGCTTTCTATTTCATGCATGCATGCATGGATGTGTATATTAAGCTTTTCAATAGGCACGAAGTCTTAAAAACGACATCCAAGCATACGATTATCAGCTTATGTATGCAAAGTGAACCAAAAAGAAACTGGGACACGAATATTTAAAAAATTATTCACAGATTTATAAGAAATAATAATATTGACGGTAACTCCGTTTATTTTTTCTTCCCTGTACATACATATATGGAGACATAATAATAAATTAATTTACTTACCCAAGTTTAGAGTTGGAACCACTCCATTCTTAAGATACTTTGGTCCCACGGCATCCTCCTCAAAATGTTGAATGCATACAAATAAATTATGCATTGGTATTTGCATTGAGGGTGAGATCCGCAAATTCTCCTTCCACAAATTTGATAATTCCCGATTTTTGGGAAATGCGAAACAACGAATGTTTCGTTCACTATTACACTCCCGAACACGACATTTTGGATCTTTAGGCATTTTTTTGTTTTATTAATAGTTATTAATAATTTCAAAATGTTTACCTCACCGCGCACGTGCACTCACAATTGGCTTTCTTTACGTTCTCTGGTTACAATTAGGAACAGAACATTGTATGAAGACATGTGCATTTAGAGTTGCATTAAGAACTAAATGCACTTTTAGCGCGCAGCTTAAATGGCCTATTAAATTTTGCAAACCTTGTTCTTACAACTTCAGCAACTTGACGGCGAACGGAGTATTTCAACATTTTACGTTGAATAAAGGTGCAAAGCAATAAACAAAAGCAAGCTGAATGCACATAATATATTTTATGCAACTGCAGTTGGCGACATTAACAAGTTCCCTACGTACACATATTGGATTCAATTTTTTAAAATTTGATATTTGTATAAGCCCCTTCTTAATTTTTAATGTACTTTTATGTTGCAATTAAATATTGAATGAGACGCCCTGTGTTTTAAATTCCATACTTTGCTTTTTCAAATGCGACACTCTGTGTTTACAGTCAGCTGTTCTCAGCTGTGGAAGCAACAACAATTCAAGGATGATCGATGTGCATTGGTATATTTGTACGCGGAAAATTGTCGCGGGCTGTAGGATTTATAAAATAAAGCATAGAAAATGGCTCTTTTAAATACGAAAAATTTGGAAATATTTGTTAATGATTTCCTCAAAAAGGATTTGGAGGAACTAGAGCGCCACATAGATAAATATAATGGGGAGATAATGGAGTATGTCCAACTCGAAAATACACTGCAGACACTAAATGAGAATTCGCCAGGTTCTTTTAAGACCCAAATGAGTAAGTACTGGATGTAGCAAACATTTCGCATGCTATAATTTTTAATTATATTATGTTATAGATATTGGAGGCAATATTTTCATGGAAGCTAAAGTGGATAATACAGACACGATACTGGTAGATGTGGGCAAAGGTTACTTCCTGCAATTCTCTGCTGAGGAGGCAATGAAATTTTTAGATTTTAAAGTAAGAGTACTAACTAAAGAATGTAATGTGCTACGAGAGGAGAGCGTGAAAAAACGTTCGGATATAAAATTGGCGCTTATGTGCATTGCTGAACAAGAAAATTTATATCAAAGGAAAAAGGATTGAGAGGCACCTTAATTAATAGCTAATAATAGTAGTATGTAGGTATATGTATATACTTTTAAATATGAACTTCCTAGGTGGTTACCATTTCGGAATATTTTACTTTATGTCTGTGAAAGTAGGAATCATTTTTGCATAGCATTAAGGTGAATAATAAAACAACGTCAAACAACAAAATCACATGCAGAGTTGACAGTTTTTATCCACAGCACGGTGTGATTTTTCTTTAGTTGTCGTGCTCAGGCCTGTATAGATAGTAAAAAGAGGTGGCCACTCCCACTACTTTGTTCCTTCACACTTTCACATCTAAGTGAAAAAGATTTTTTGCGTTTATGTGCTTTAGTTGTTGTATTATATATTTATTTTATTTTTATTTAATATATGGAAAATAACAATAAAAAAAGGAGCACTAGCTGCCAGGGCTTACGGCTCACTGCTCTAATAAGATTATTTTTTTACTACAAAAGTTAAGCTATTAGAGAGTTAATTTTCTGGAAACGATTATTAGGCACTATCGACACATGAATTAAAGAAATTAAGTTATGTGGGAGGCAAATTCATAGGATATACGGAAGAATATTTACATAGATGTTTAAGTAAAGAGACTTATGGTTTAAATCAATTTTCTCAGATCTGCTCTAATTAAGTAATCTGTCATTTTCTCAATGTTTTCCTGAGAAGGAGTCTTCAGTATTTCCGATGGAAGATGGTTGTTGAAACTTGTGTTCCTGAGATTCATAAAATGCGTGCAGTCGTCCAACAGGTGTTTAACTGTTAATGTTGACAGGGTGCAGTAGGGGCAGGGAGGTGGCCTCTCACCAATTAAAATGTGGGAGTGTGTACCGATTGTGTGTCCAATACGGAGTCGGATGAAGGCAGTGATGTCCTTGGTACGGCATATGGCTTGATAGTTGGGTTTACAGTTGTGTTTAAGCTTGCATAATGGTGTTGCACTGTTTTCCATGCCTCAGTTCTTTTTGCTTCCAAATATTTATTAATTAGTCCGCAGATGTCCTTCTTAAGCATACAGTCAAATGTGTGCAACGGTTCCATTGCTGCAGCCTTAGCTTTTTGGTCGGCAAGCTCGTTCCCTTTAATACCAACGTGGCCAGGAATCTACATAATTTTGACTTTATATTGATGCTCAATGAAATAAGGGGTGATTTGTTTCTTATGTTCATGATGCCTGATATTGTAGACTTGCTATCCGAACAAATGATTGTTTTTTCATTAGTTTTTGATGCAACTATTATGGCATTGTATATTGCTATAGCTTCTGCTATGTACACAGAACAGTAGTAAGGTAGTTGACCCTTCGTTATTGTTTCACCATCATCATTCACTACTGCAAACGCGGTGTGGTCTAGAGTTTTTGAACCATCAGTGTATATCATTTTCCATTCAGGTCTAAATGCTGCGACGTATTCTCCAAACCTACGCTGGTATTCTAATGAACTGGTGTTGGATTTAGGAAATGCTGCTAAACCAAAAAGGACTGAAGACTTTCTCAAATGCCAAGGCGGTGAGCTAATTGGGGGCCTTAATTGTGGTCGTGAGGTTATTCCCAGTTTGTTAGCATATTCCAGTGCTCTTAGTATAGTTGACTTGCGATTTTGCACTTTCCTTGCAGCAAATAGTGATGAGGTGGCCTCATGTAGAATGTTATTGTTGCAATAGAGAAGTTTTGGGATGAGACTCATTGTGGTGTATTCTGTTCTCTCCGGAATATTGGATAGCCCTGCTTCCACCAATATGTACTGTATCGGTGATGTTGGAAAAGCTCGAAAGCTTCTGCGTACGGCCGCGTGGTATGTTGGGAAAATTAACTTTAGATTACTCTTGGCGCAGTGTCCGTATATTGGCAAACCATAATCGATTTTCGACAAGATGAGAGCCCTAGTAATATTTATCAGATTTGTGGTATGTATAAGACTATGTTTAGATGACAGATACTTTATAATATTCAACCTGGCAGCTAAGTTCTTTTTTAAATCTAAACAGTGTTCCTTAAAAGTAAGACGCTTATCAAAGATAATTCCAAGAAATCGTATGCTGTGAGCATTTACAATATTTATATTATTATAAACTACATTTAAGTTATTACATTTATGCTTTCTACATATGTATGTATATGAAAAGATTTACATTTATTAAGCGAGAGGTTCGCTTCTGAGCATATGGACCATCTTGAGATGTCGGTCAGAATATCTGTAAATTTCTTATTGACTAAGTTTAAGTTGCTTATTCTAGAAAATAATAATACATCGTCGGCATAAATAATGAGCGAAATGTTTTTGTATTTGGAAATGATATGGCTAATTTCATCAAACGCAATTGTAAACAAAGTTACCGAAAGTGGAGAACCTTGCGGTATCCCATTCTGCAGAACGTGCAAATTAGAAAAAACGTTATTTACTTTCGTTTTAAATTTCCTATTCGAAAGAAATGCCTTGACAAAATAATATATCCTGTTGCCAAAGCTCCATTTCTCTAGTTGGCGCAAAACAATATGCACGCCGACTCGATCGAAAGCTTTCTCAAAATCCAAGCTTAGACAGGAGATATGATTGCGGTTAGATAAACCACATGAGGCAAAGTTTTCAAAAAATAAAAGTGCATTCAAAGTTCCTTGACTTTCTTTATATGCAACTTGATGTGGACTTATAAAATGATTTTTCGAAATGTACCACATTATGCGTTTTGAAATGATTTTTGAAGAGAAAACTTCTTTAGAATCGTTGGGAGTGATTTGAGACTCGATGAAACGAAAAAGCGACACCAAAAAGAAGAAGAAAAAAGATATACGTATATATATGTATGTATAGGAAATGCTTCATTACCAGGCACACAGAAGGATGGCTTAAGCAAATTTAAATTTGTGAATTTATATATGTATGTATATATGCGGATATATGTATGTATATATGTTGTGTGTATGTACATATGTGCCTCGCCACAGCAAAACATACGGTAAAATTTCTCAAGAAATCCAGCGCGCATTCATAGGCACAGCGCACATTCATAGGCACAGCATTGCATGTACAGTAGGGCGGGTCGATTTAAAAATCGCTCATTGCTCTATGAAAATCGTATTCTAGGGATCAAAATAAGAAACTTTGCCGACAGTGTTGCCAGAACCAATCGCAGCAGCGTACTAAAGCGATGATCAAAAAAGTAATAGATAGTAATAGAAAAATAATCCGCAATTATTTCACGTGAGAAAATGTTCAGAAACACTCACCTTTCCATACTGATGTATCAACAGGATTTAATTGACTACAACGAAAACAAAACACTCACTATCACACTGACATGCTCATCACAGTGACGATTCTCGAACTGAATAAACTTCTAACAAAGCAGTAAAGCTCATTCAGAAAGGCAGAGTCAAATAAACGTCATAACACAGTCAGTAACACAGGATATCACTAATTAACATATATTCTTCCAACATTAGCGTGTTTAATATTTTAAGCCTTTATGGCCAATGCGCACGTTGCAAGTTGCATCAAGTTGTATCGTGTTGTTAACATATTCAAAATTGACGATGTGCAGTAGCGGAGAAATTATTGTCAAAAGGGCGAATGAAACAAAAATATCTCCATACATATGTCCTTTTAGTATACATCATGTTCACTTTTATGGCTGCTGCTCGCCCTCTCTCGTTAACAATGGGACTTACATAAGCAGCGATGGATAAAGAAGGTTTCCCAATACGCCTTTTATAAAACATTTATTTTCAAAATTTGGCTGAAATTGTAATTTAAAACATGAACAATTTTTTTCCTGTTTCCTCTTAGAATTGCAAATTGTAATACATTCCATATGAAGTGTAATAGCGTAATAAACTGAGAACAAATGTAATAGATCTATTACAATTGTAATAGACTGGCAACACTGTTTGCCGAAGGAACCATACCTCTAAAACGAATTCTGATGCCCCCCAATTTCAAAATATCACCATTTTTGGCCTTTACATGAAAAAATCAGCTAAATGGCTATGTTTTTTTTTCTTTATTTTTATTTATTTATAATATTATCTATTTTTTCTCTTAAGAAATTTATTTAGTCAGAACATATGTAAATGAATGAATGTGAGTTATAGAAAAGAAACTAAAAAGTTCGACCCATATTAGGGGACATCAGAAATCGGTTTAGAGGTATGGTTCCTTCGGCAAAATTTCTTATTCTGATCCCTAGAATATGATTTTCACAGAGCAATGGGCGATTTTTTTGCCTTCCCACAAATCGACCCGGCCTAATGTACAGTAACCTTGAACAGGCAGCTGCGGTTGTCGAGCATTTAGAAACATATATTTACATACATATATGGGTGCAAACATATTTACGGAGCCGCGGGCACTCGACTTGACAAATATTGAATATTGGCAAATAATTCTACGCGAAATATTCCAATATTGACTATTTTCGAATTGTCGAGAAAATTAGCATATGGGGGCGGCTCGTTTTATGAATGAAAGTACTTGCTCTTAGAACTATGAGCTCGAATTTATAAATAAATTTTTTGATGATGAGTTTTTGTTGCACAGTACAATAGTTGAAACTGTTCGGCGCCGCCGCGACTGTTCAGCGCTATGGCAACTAG
>JAYXIM010011841.1:0-15000 GCA_037575425.1 Anastrepha fraterculus | reverse complement strand
GATGTTGGCCGCTACGCCTGCGCCTAAGACTGCATTTTGTTCTTGTAGTCGCTAGGCATAGAATTTTAGCTTTGGACGACATACGCATTTACAGGAATAAAGTGAGTGGCCTGTGCGTGCGGTTGTATGTAGATGCATATGTGTATATTAATAAGCATTGTTTTGCTGGAAGTTCAGAACACAAATATGTATGTACGTACATAGGCTAGGCCATAGTATAGCATACATACATATGTATGTATGTATAAAAAATTCAAACCAAGCGTCCTACGAATGTTTGCGTGTATGTTAGTACGTCTGTGTATTATACGCGTTACGACGCTCATAATAGCAACCGCGTGTGCTGTATTGCGTCCGTATTTTTATATTCGTAAATATTTTCATTTTTAAATATTTACCGCAATTATGCCGAAAAATAATGCAGAAAAGTGTCGTGAATTTCGGCAGAAAAAAAAAAAACAAAAAGAAAATGAAACTAAAAAATACCAGTCTAACGGTTAGACGCGATAGAAGTGAAACCTTCCGTAAAACAAACTGAGAGAGAATGAGACGAAAGCAGCATTAGGAGCGGGATAATTATAGGTTCATTATAATATTGCTCTAAAGTTCATATTTTATTTTCTTCATTTTATTTTATTCATCCTCAATGTTTTCAATTTCAACAAATGATACGAGTGGCTTATGATAGCTAAAATATGATACAAATGCTTTGGTTTCGATGTTGTCAACATATCTTTGAAATACCGCGACAATTGTTGTTTTTGATCTCATTCTCTCTCAGTTTGTTTTACGGAAGGTTTCACTTCTATCGAGTCTAACTGTTAGACTGGTATTTTTTTTTTTTTCTAATAACTTGCTCATGCAGCATATAAGCGAAATAGGTCTAAATTCTGAGGCCTCTGCTGATGGATTGTTGGATTTTGGAATTGGAACGACTGCTGCGTTCTTCCAGTTTTGAGGGAAAACTCCAGTGAAAAATATTTGCTTAAAGAGGTTGATTAATCTCTGTTTCCCCTCACTAGGTAAGTTTTTTAACATTACGTAAGAAATGCGGTCTGACCCTGGAGTTTTCCCTGTTAGGGTAGAGAGTGTAGCCTCAAATTCTAAATAGGTTATTTCTGATTCTATTAGGCTTGCCTGCGAGTTTGGCTTGTTATAAACCCGGTTAAGAGTGTCGTTTTTCATTGTGGTAAAGTTTTTATGAAAATTTGAATTGTTAGACAATTTAGACCAACTGAAGGCAAAATGTTCAGCTATTAGCTTAGAGTCAAAAATTGGACCGCTAGGACTATTCATAAAATTAATAGAAGTTGGAGAGAATGAACCTGCAATCCGTTTTATGTCGGACCAAATCTTTTTAGGACTAGAACTGGGAGTTATATCCTCAGTTAGAGCTTCACAGCAGTTTCGCTTTGCTTCCTTTGATTTTTTACGAAAAACTGCATTTGATTTTTTGTATAGAATCAGGTTCGCTTCTGTCCTAGTTCTTTTATATTCTGTCCAATTTCGCTGCTTTATATTTCTTAAATTAGCTAGTTCATTTGACCAGTACGGCACTACTTTTTGTGTACCCTGTAACTTTGTATTATCTTAGCAATATTAGCAGCCTCTTTGTTAATATTATTTGAAACAGGTAGTCCTGTAGAAGAACCCGTGTGGAGTTGCCTGATCTCCCATCGGGCGCGTCCCAGGTGGTGGATAGGGAGCCCTGGCATCACAAGAGTGGCCTTCCCTGTTGGGGTGGGTTCAACACTCGTGTGATGACTCAAAGTTGGCATAGAATCAGGGTGCCATCCGCGAACCAAACTGGCTAGGGAGGAGTCCCGAAAAAAACCAAAAAAGGTAATGGAAAACAAAGGATCTATTACTCCAGGTGGAATCCACACAAGTGGCAATCCACCCGCTTCGGCGGCAGGGGCATGGATTCTGGAGGCCCCAACCATTACCCAAGTCTCTCAGCTCTACGAGCGAGAGCGCATCCTGGAGGAGACGGGGGTTGCTATCGCAATCTCCTCTCCTTCAGAGTCTGTAAAACGTTTCCCTGCTTCTGAGTGCCTGAGTTGTGAGGTCTCTTCGGTGGCTGCACGACCTCCCAAAGAAGCAGGGAAATCGAAGAGCGCGGCAAGGAGGAAGAGAAGAAAGCGGCGGGCAGAGCTCATGCGGGAGAAATCCTCATGTGGCTCCGTAGAAAGAAATAGAAGAAATAGCTGCAATATGCATACATTTTGTCAAATCTGCCTTTTGTGTTAAAAACTTTGGCTTTGGATAACATTTATTTGTTGCGGGTGTGGCTAATTCAGTGACAATTGGATAATGGTCACTGCCTGATAGGCTATCAAGAATATGGCTATTTAGCTTTGGGCCAATACTTGAAGAGCATATGGAAACGTGCGTCCAGGAGTTATGCGTGGAAAAGTGTGTAGGCGATCCGTCGTTTAAGACATTCAAACTTTCGGTAAGTATTAAATTTTCTAAAATAGTGCCTCTTTGATTAGTTGAAGAGGAGCCCCATAGTGGAGACCAAGAGTTAAAATCTCCAACTAAGAGAATGGGTGTGGAGACCGAGTTTAAAATATGTTTGAGTTCCAGTAATGTAAAATTTTGTTGTGGAGGAATATAAGCACAAATTATGGTTAGTTTGAGGCCTATGGAGACTTCCACGGCTAATACAGAAATATTTGATTGAATTTCTAAACATTTATGAGGAATATCTTTTTTTATTAAAACTGCGATACCTTGTTTATTCGTGGTATTCTGAGTTAAGTTTCGAAAATAACCAATGTATTGCTTGGGCACATGAGCCTCTCTATTTAAAGCAAGGTGAGTTTCTTGCAGTGCAATAATATTTGGTGATTGTTCTTTGATGAGTATTTCTAATTCTGTATAGTTGTTGTTGAAGCCGTTTAGGTTCCACTGTAAAACTTTAAACATAAAGAAACAAGAGTGAAAAAGTGTGAAGAAATTAAAATTCTTCCTCCTCTTCAACCGTCATAGTGTGCTTACATTCGAGTTGAGTAGGTTGTTGTATTGATATTGAGTTAGTTTGTGTATTGCTGAGAGTTAAGTTTTGAGTATGGTGAGATTGTGATTGGAGTTCGCTGATGAATTGTGGTAAAGTGTTAGTTATTGATGAGCAAGAGTTGCTAGCCGTGTTATTATGAACGTTGTTGAAGGTGGACTGGAGAGAATCAAAGGTTTGCGGTTGTGAGTTAGAGATTAACGTAGTGTTGTTGCTATGAATATTGTTGGAGGTGGGATTGATCAGACAGGGAGTTTGATAATCTGAGTTGTTGTTAAAATGTGGAGTAAGATTTAAAATAGTGTTTTTAAGGTCGGAAGTTGTGTTGGAATGAGAGACCTGCCGAGAGTTACTCGCAAGTTTCGCATTTGTAGGAGCATCGCAAAACGTAATTGCGTCGGTAGAATTGGTCTGCTTCTGCTGCTCATTGCTTTTTAAAACTTGAGCGAAAGAGGTATTAGAGAGAGAGAGGGTATTTGAGACTTGTACATTCTTATAGCTTCCCGCATGAAGCATTTATTCTCAGTCTTTACTTTTAAAACCTGTTTTGCTTGAAGGTATTTTGGGCAAGTGTTTGATGACGATGGATGTTCTCCGGCACAATTGGCACATAAAGTACGCAAGCAGTTCTCTTCGCCGTGAGGAGGGAAATTGCAATTAACACAAACAGGATTGTTGTTGCATCTTTTGGTGGTATGACCTAAAAGTTGGCATGATTTGCACCTCATGGGATTTGGAAAATGAGGTTTTACACGTGCAGTGAGCCATGAAACTTGAACTTTTTCTGGAAGTTTATAGAGATCAAACGCCAAAAGAACAACGCCAGTTGGTACATGTGCTTTATTTATGATTTTTTGAAGTGAAAACTTCTTTAGAATCGTTGGGAGTGATTTGAGACTCGATGAAACGAAAAAAGCGACACCAAAAAGAAGAAGAAAAAAGATATACGTATATATATGTATGTATAGGAAATGCTTCATTACCAGGCACACAGAATGATGGCTTAAGCAAATTTAAATTTGTGAATTTATATATGTATGTATATATGCGGATATATGTATGTATATATGTTGTGTGTATGTACATATGTGCCTCGCCACAGCAAAACATACGGTAAAATTTCTCAAGAAATCCAGCGCGCATTCATAGGCACAGCGCACATTCATAGGCACAGCATTGCATGTACAGTAGGGCGGGTCGATTTAAAAATCGCTCATTGCTCTATGAAAATCGTATTCTAGGGATCAAAATAAGAAACTTTGCCGACAGTGTTGCCAGAACCAATCGCAGCAGCGTACTAAAGCGATGATCAAAAAAGTAATAGATAGTAATAGAAAAATAATCCGCAATTATTTCACGTGAGAAAATGTTCAGAAACACTCACCTTTCCATACTGATGTATCAACAGGATTTAATTGACTACAACGAAAACAAAACACTCACTATCACACTGACATGCTCATCACAGTGACGATTCTCGAACTGAATAAACTTCTAACAAAGCAGTAAAGCTCATTCAGAAAGGCAGAGTCAAATAAACGTCATAACACAGTCAGTAACACAGGATATCACTAATTAACATATATTCTTCCAACATTAGCGTGTTTAATATTTTAAGCCTTTATGGCCAATGCGCACGTTGCAAGTTGCATCAAGTTGTATCGTGTTGTTATACATATTCAAAATTGACGATGTGCAGTAGCGGAGAAATTATTGTCAAAAGGGCGAATGAAACAAAAATATCTCCATACATATGTCCTTTTAGTATACATCATGTTCACTTTTATGGCTGCTGCTCGCCCTCTCTCGTTAACAATGGGACTTACATAAGCAGCGATGGATAAAGAAGGTTTCCCAATACGCCTTTTATAAAACATTTATTTTCAAAATTTGGCTGAAATTGTAATTTAAAACATGAACAATTTTTTTCCTGTTTCCTCTTAGAATTGCAAATTGTAATACATTCCATATGAAGTGTAATAGCGTAATAAACTGAGAACAAATGTAATAGATCTATTACAATTGTAATAGACTGGCAACACTGTTTGCCGAAGGAACCATACCTCTAAAACGAATTCTGATGCCCCCCAATTTCAAAATATCACCATTTTTGGCCTTTACATGAAAAAATCAGCTAAATGGCTATGTTTTTTTTTCTTTATTTTTATTTATTTATAATATTATCTATTTTTTCTCTTAAGAAATTTATTTAGTCAGAACATATGTAAATGAATGAATGTGAGTTATAGAAAAGAAACTAAAAAGTTCGACCCATATTGGGGGACATCAGAAATCGTTTTAGAGGTATGGTTCCTTCGGCAAAATTTCTTATTCTGATCCCTAGAATATGATTTTCACAGAGCAATGGGCGATTTTTTCGCCTTCCCACAAATCGACCCGGCCTAATGTACAGTAACCTTGAACAGGCAGCTGCGGTTGTCGAGCATTTAGAAACATATATTTACATACATATATTGGTGCAAACATATTTACGGAGCCGCGGGCACTCGACTCGACAAATATTGAATATTGGCAAATAATTCTACGCGAAATATTCCAATATTGACTATTTTCGAATTGTCGAGAAAATTAGCATATGGGCGGCTCGTTTTATGAATGAAAGTACTTGCTCTTAGAGCTCGAATGAGCTCGAATTTATAAATCAATTTTTTGATGATGAGTTTTTGTTGCACAGTACAATAGTTGAAACTGTTCGGCGCCGCCGCGACTGTTCAGCGCTATGGCAACTAGGATGTTGGCCGCTACGCCTGCGCCTATTAATGCATTTTGTTCTTGTAGTCGCTAGGCATAGAATTTTAGCTTTGGACGACATACGCATTTACAGGAATAAAGTGAGTGGCCTGTGCGTGCGGTTGTATGTAGATGCATATGTGTATATTAATAAGCATTGTTTTGCTGGAAGTTCAGAACACAAATATGTATGTACGTACATAGGCTAGGCCATAGTATAGCATACATACATACATATGTATAAAAAATTCAAACCAAGCGTCCTACGAATGTTTGCGTGTATGTTAGTACGTCTGTGTATTATACGCGTTACGACGCTCATAATAGCAACCGCGTGTGCTGTATTGCGTCCGTATTTTTATATTCGTAAATATTTTCATTTTTAAATATTTACCGCAATTATGCCGAAAAATAATGCAGAAAAGTGTCGTGAATTTCGGCAGAAAAAAAAAACAAAAAGAAAATGAAACTAAAATATACCAGTCTAACGGTTAGACGCGATAGAAGTGAAACCTTCCGTAAAACAAACTGAGAGAGAATGAGACGAAAGCAGCATTAGGAGCGGGATAATTATAGGTTCATTATAATATTGCTATAAAGTTCATATTTTATTTTCTTCATTTTATTATTATTCATCCTCAATGTTTTCAATTTCAACAAATGATACGAGTGGCTTATGATAGCTAAAATATGATACAAATGCTTTGGTTTCGATGTTGTCAACATATCTTTGAAATACCGCGACAATTGTTGGTTTTGATCTCATTCTCTCTCAGTTTGTTTTACGGAAGGTTTCACTTCTATCGAGTCTAACTGTTAGACTGGTATTTTTTTTTTTCTAATAACTTGCTCATGCAGCATATAAGCGAAATAGGTCTAAATTCTGAGGCCTCTGCTGATGGATTGTTGGATTTTGGAATTGGAACGACTGCTGCGTTCTTCCAGTTTTGAGGGAAAACTCCAGTGAAAAATATTTGCTTAAAGAGGTTGATTAATCTCTGTTTCCCCTCACTAGGTAAGTTTTTTAACATTACGTAAGAAATGCGGTCTGACCCTGGAGTTTTCCCTGTTAGGGTAGAGAGTGTAGCCTCAAATTCTAAATAGGTTATTTCTGATTCTATTAGGCTTGCCTGCGAGTTTGGCTTGTTATAAACCCGGTTAAGAGTGTCGTTTTTCATTGTGGTAAAGTTTTTATGAAAATTTGAATTGTTGGACAATTTAGACCAACTGAAGGCAAAATGTTCAGCTATTAGCTTAGAGTCAAAAATTGGACCGCTAGGACTATTCATAAAATTAATAGAAGTTGGAGAGAATGAACCTGCAATCCGTTTTATGTCGGACCAAATCTTTTTAGGACTAGAACTGGGAGTTATATCCTCAGTTAGAGCTTCAAAGCAGTTTCGCTTTGCTTCCTTTGATTTTTTACGAAAAACTGCATTTGATTTTTTGTATAGAATCAGGTTCGCTTCTGTCCTAGTTCTTTTATATTCTGTCCAATTGCGCTGCTTTATATTTCTTAACTTAGCTAGTTCATATGACCAGTACGGCACTACTTTTTGTGTACCCTGTAACTTTGTATTATCTTAGCAATATTAGCAGCCTCTTTGTTAATATTATTTGAAACAGGTAGTCCTGTAGAAGAAATAGCTGCAATATGCATAAATTTTGTCAAATCTGCCTTTTGTGTTAAAAACTTTGGCTTTGGATAACATTTATTTGTTGTGGGTGTGGCTAATTCAGTGACAATTGGATAATGGTCACTGCCTGATAGGCTATCAAGAATATGGCTATTTAGCTTTGGGGCAATACTTGAAGAGCATATGGAAAGGTCAACGTGCGTCCAGGAGTTATGCGTGGAAAAGTGTGTAGGCGATCCGTCGTTTGATTAGTTGAAGAGGAGACCCATAGTGGAGACCAAGAGTTAAAATCTCCAACTAAGAGAATGGGTGTGGAGACCGAGTTTAAAATATGTTTTAGTTCCAATAATGTAAAATTTTGTTGTGGAGGAATATAAGCACAAATTATGGTTAGTTTGAGGCCTATGGAGACTTCCACGGCTAATACAGAAATATTTGATTGAATTTCTAAACATTTATGAGGAATATCTTTTTTTATTAAAACTGCGATACCTTGTTTATTCGTGGTATTCTGAGTTAAGTTTCGAAAATAACCAATGTATTGCTTGGGGACATGAGCCTCTCTATTTAGAGCAAGGTGAGTTTCTTGCAGTGCAATAATATTTGGTGATTGTTCTTTGATGAGTATTTCTAATTCTGTATAGTTGTTGTAGAAGCCGTTTAGGTTCCACTGTAAAACTTTAAACATAAAGACACAAGAGTGAAAAAGTGTGAAGAAATTAAAATTCTTCCTCCTCTTCAACCGTCCTAGTGTGCTTACAATCGAGTTGAGTAGGTTGTTGTATTGATATTGAGTTAGTTTGTGTATTGCTGAGAGTTAAGTTTTGAGTATGGTGAGATTGTGATTGGAGTTCGCTGATGAATTGTGGTAAAATGTTAGTTATTGATGAGCAAGAGTTGCTAGCCGTGTTATTATGAACGTTGTTGAAGGTGGACTGGAGAGAATCAAAGGTTTGAGGTTGTGAGTTAGAGATTAACGTAGTGTTGTTGCTATGAATATTGTTGGAGGTGGGATTGATCAGAGAAGGAGTTTGATAATCTGAGTTGTTGTTAAAATGTGGAGTAAGATTTAAAATAGTGTTTTTAAGGTCGGAAGTTGTGTTGGAATGAGAGACCTGCCGAAAGTTACTCGCAAGTTTCGCATTTGTAGGAGCATCGCAAAACGTAATTGCGTCGGTAGAATTGGTCTGCTTCTGCTGCTCATTGCTTTTTAAAACTTGAGCGAAAGAGGTATTAGAGAGAGAGAGGGTATTTGAGACTTGTACATTCTTATAGCTTCCCGCATGATGCATTTATTCTCAGTCTTTACTTTTAAAACCTGTTTTGCTTGAAGGTATTTTTGGGCAAGTGTTTGATGACGATGGATGTTCTCCGGCACAATTGGCACATAAAGTACGCAAGCAGTTCTCTTCGCCGTGAGGAGGGAAATTGCAATTAACACAAACAGGATTGTTGTTGCATCTTTTGGTGGTATGACCTAAAAGTTGGCATGATTTGCACCTCATGGGATTTGGAAAATGAGGTTTTACACGTGCAGTGCGCCATGAAACTTGAACTTTTTCTGGAAGTTTATAGAGATCAAACGTCAAAAGAACAACGCCAGTTGGTACATGTGCTTTATTTATGATTTTTTTAAATTTAAGCACTGCTACCACACCTTGGTCTTTCATGTTTTCTATGATTTCTTCGTCTGGCACATCGTTCAAACATGGTGCATAAATTGTACCTTTAAAGAAGTTTAGATTTTCTTGAAAGTTAACCTTCACATCACATATTCCATTCAATCGCTTGACAGCTAAAAATTTGTTTGCAATCAAGGGAGTTTTCACTAGCAGAAGTATATTTCCGTCGCGCAGTTCGGTGATAGAAATTATTTCTTTGCTTATTATCTCAATTGCTTTGTGTACAGCAAAACATGAGTACTTACACAATGGCTTAGCGGCATCAGCAGCAGAAATAGTGATAAATTTGGGGTTATCTTGTTTCGAGTGAGGAAGTTCGGGGAAGTCGAGAGCTTTGTATGTGGTTTTTTTCCTTTTCGGTTTGGGGCTGGAGGAAAGCAAAGCAAACCTGTTATCCACCAAGTTAGGTGGCCCAGGGGCCATTGTAGTTCTTACTTTATACCAGAACACTTGCAATGAACGTAGAACTGTAAAAGAAAAAGTCCCGTACGATAGAAAAGTGATTAACGGAAAGAGATACTTTGGTGAGAAACCAAGAGAAAAAGCACAGTCTGAAAGGCACGTCCACTCGCGATGAGCATCAGTCGGAGACTGTATTATATATTTATTAGCAATAATTCCATTGCCACAGCAAAGCTGCATTTGACAGAATAAAGTAATTAGCTAAATAGTTGCGCAAATCATGAGATGAAGAATTTTCGTTGATGTTAAAATCGTGTATTTCTTGCAGAACTATTTGTCTTTGCTGCATACGTGTTGATTCTTGTAGTGAAGTTCTGTAAGGTACGTCGTCTGTTATTCAAATAAAATTATGTAAAACACAAGCGCTCTGAACGATTGAAATGATAGTTTCATATTTTCGGTGCTTATAGGTGCTAAGAAAGCCTGGAACTGCTGAATTATCATTTGGAAAGCGCGCTCTATATATTTTTTGCCGCGACTTGATCTATAATTGAATATGCGCCTTTTATTATTGACATTTCTATAGGGGGAAATGTCGCATTATATTTTTTCTCAAGGGGAATGCGCTATCGGCCACCGAGTAATAAGGAAATTCATTGCCACTTTCGTCATACCGAAGTTTGCTTAAAGATGGTTGTTTTTGTAGTAGCGGCATAAACATTATCCATACATAGGTATACGGGGAATGCTGCTAAAGTGACAGTCATTGGCCGATATAAATCCGGTTACGTAGAACCGACTGTCGTGGGAATGGTAAATTATTGTTGCTATCCAACCAATGGCCAAAGGTTGAAATCCGGAAAACGCCCCCATCGCTATTTTCACCAGCAGAAGTGCACTCTATAGTCGTAAATAAACCATCTGCATCGCAACAACCGAATAGTATTAACCACTTTACAATTAAAGTTGGCTGATCTGGAACTAGGGTGTTTTTGAATTCGAATGTGCTTTCCGGCGATAGCCTCTAAGCAGTTCGGCAAATGGCATAGGTCGAAAAATCGTTTTGAAATATCCTAGCCATTTGTCCTTAGTAGGAATTGTCATAAATGTTTGCTTTAGCGAGTTCCAAATAGCTTTAGTCGTTTTTTCTGCGTTTATTTCAACGGTTGTTTCAGCTCTTTGGAAATATAAACCTAAAGCCGGAAACGTTGTAACAACACGGAAGCAGTGTACCACTTCGTTGGAGCTAATAAAGGAGAAATGAATCATGGCATTGATACTGTAATAGCCCTTCCGGTTGTAGTGGAGTAATTTTTGTTAAGTGTGGCATTTTATGTGCGTCCCATCCACAGACAAAACGATGCCAGGAAATTTATATTTTTAATAGAATTCCATCTTGCTTTGCCGTTTTTCATTGGCACTCATGTCGAGATTTATCCACTGAGGACACAATCGTGTTTGTAGTTACGCCAATACGTCTTTTAGCACATAGCTAAATGTCGACTGCCCCATTGGCACGTCGAAATCTTGACCAACTCCGTGCTGATAGCCTCCCGCCGCAAGTAACCATAAAACAGAGGATAGTCGGAGAACTGGACCTTGTTGAGCTTGCGCTGTCTTCAATAAAACTCAAAACGTGTGTAAGTGCAGCTTTATTTAGCCGGTAATTTTGGATAAACCTGTTTTAAACCGTATTTAAATAAACTTTTTCTTTAACACAAAGGCATCTCTCAATATTTTTTGCTCAATTCTGAGACTCCTTTTGCTTCTATGACTTTCCTGCTCCGTTAACACAACCGCACATGTCAAAGAATAAATTTTAATTTGAAAATTCAGCTAACTTGACAAAAAACTAAAGATTATTGGCTAAATTGTCTTGTTTACGTAGAAGTGAGCTGTCGAAATATCAAAATTTGACATTTGCGTTTGGCAGCACTATTTTCGTGTTCACATGGAGCCCACGATCACAATTGTTGCGTATTCGTAGTAAACGTTCGTTTTCAAAGGTTTTCTACGACGAATTCTATGATAGGGCTGATTTATTTTGCTATAAATATCTTATTTCAATTATTTAATTTTCGTATTTCTTTGCAGTGATAGAGTGTAAGGGGAAGTGAAGGAACATACGAAATGCTTTCGTTCGTAGCCTTAAGCTATCCCAACTCATTTTCAAAAACTAAAAATGGTACTATTTGCACGAAGTAATCCAATTTATGTTGCCGTACGTTAAACCAGTCTAATCCGCTGAGCAAATTGGTAACATTACATTTTCGCATTGGGGTATCCATCATTCGGTAGAAGTTACGACGATGTAATATATAAACTTAAGCAGCAACGAACGTTTTAAGTGGTACCGAGCACTTCGGCAGGTGCGGGGGAAAAGAAGGAAACATACGAAATACTATGCCGGAAATGACGAGGTCGAAGGGGCCATCTTAGGTTTCATCAACTTCTAAAAACAAAAACAAAACAGAGTGCGATTCCCGGAAAATGTGTCTGCTCAGCTTACTGTCGGACGTAAAAAGTTTATCAGACGCGAGTTTTAGGCATGAGTTTATTGAGCATATAAGAGGCTCGAAAATTTGTATAAGCAATACAAAACCAAATGTATTTGGTATACAACTTTTCACGATTTAAGCCCCTCCTTAACTTAAAGGAAAATTTTGGTTGAAAGTAAATGGAAAAACTTTGTACAATCATCGATTATAAAGTTTATAACCTTCAAAAAAAAAAAAAAAATACCAGTCTAACAGTTAGACTCGATAGAAGTGAAACCTTCCGTAAAACAAACTGAGAGAGAATGAGATCAAAACCAACAATTGTCGCGGTATTTCAAAGATATGTTGACAACATCGAAACCAAAGCATTTGTATCATATTTTAGCTATCATAAGCCACTCGTATCATTTGTTGAAATTGAAAACATTGAGGATGAATAATAATAAAATGAAGAAAATAAAATATGAACTTTATAGCAATATTATAATGAACCTATAATTATCCCGCTCCTAATGCTGCTTTCGTCTCATTCTCTCTCAGTTTGTTTTACGGAAGGTTTCACTTCTATCGCGTCTAACCGTTAGACTGGTATATTTTAGTTTCATTTTCTTTTTGTTTTTTTTTTCTGCCGAAATTCACGACACTTTTCTGCATTATTTTTCGGCATAATTGCGGTAAATATTTAAAAATGAAAATATTTACGAATATAAAAATACGGACGCAATACAGCACACGCGGTTGCTATTATGAGCGTCGTAACGCGTATAATACACAGACGTACTAACATACACGCAAGCATTCGTAGGACGCTTGGTTTGAATTTTTTATACATATGTATGTATGCTATACTATGGCCTAGCCTATGTACGTACATACATATTTGTGTTCTGAACTTCCAGCAAAACAATGCTTATTAATATACACATATGCATCTACATACAACCGCACGCACAGGCCACTCACTTTATTCCTGTAAATGCGTATGTCGTCCAAAGCTAAAATTCTATGCCTAGCGACTACAAGAACAAAATGCATTAATAGGCGCAGGCGTAGCGGCCAACATCCTAGTTGCCATAGCGCTGAACAGTCGCGGCGGCGCCGAACAGTTTCAACTATTGTACTGTGCAACAAAAACTCATCATCAAAAAATTGATTTATAAATTCGAGCTCATTCGAGCTCTAAGAGCAAGTACTTTCATTCATAAAACGAGCCGCCCATATGCTAATTTTCTCGACAATTCGAAAATAGTCAATATTGGAATATTTCGCGTAGAATTATTTGCCAATATTCAATATTTGTCGAGTCGAGTGCCCGCGGCTCCGTAAATATGTTTGCACCAATATATGTATGTAAATATATGTTTCTAAATGCTCGACAACCGCAGCTGCCTGTTCAAGGTTACTGTACATTAGGCCGGGTCGATTTGTGGGAAGGCGAAAAAATCGCCCATTGCTCTGTGAAAATCATATTCTAGGGATCAGAATAAGAAATTTTGCCGAAGGAACCATACCTCTAAAACGATTTCTGATGTCCCCCAATATGGGTCGAACTTTTTAGTTTCTTTTCTATAACTCACATTCATTCATTTACATATGTTCTGACTAAATAAATTTCTTAAGAGAAAAAATAGATAATATTATAAATAAATAAAAATAAAGAAAAAAAAAACATAGCCATTTAGCTAATTTTTTCATGTAAAGGCCAAAAATGGTGATATTTTGAAATTGGGGGACATCAGAAATCGTTTTAGAGGTATGGTTCCTTCGGCAAAGTTTCTTATTTTGATCCCTAGAATACGATTTTCATAGAGCAATGAGCGATTTTTAAATCGACCCGCCCTACTGTACATGCAATGCTGTGCCTATGAATGCGCGCTGGATTTCTTGAGAAATTTTACCGTATGTTTTGCTGTGGCGAGGCACATATGTACATACACACAACATATATACATATATCCGCATATATACATACATATACAAATTCACAAATTTAAATTTGCTTATGCCATCCTTCTGTGTACCTGGTAATGAAGCATTTTCTATACATACATATTATACGTATATCTTTTTTCTTCTTCTTTTTGGTGTCGCTTTTTCGTTTCATCGAGTCTCAAATCACTCCCAACGATTCTAAAGAAGTTTTCACTTCAAAAATAATAATAATACATAGGGGCCGTTCATAAACCTCGGAATTTCAGGAAAAAATTGCCCCCTTCTCCCTCCTTGTGACTCTCTGTGACAAATCTTTACACCCCCTGAAAGACACATTATAATTTATAGACCTTCCCCCCTTATTTCTTGAAATTAGTTATCCTTTCCCTTGAGTGGGGTCGGGCGTACGTGTGCAGCTCGTATGAAGCTTGCTAAGGCGAAGCCGAGGTGTAGCAAATTTTATGCAAGATGCAGACGCACTGTCCCAATTCGGGTGCACCCAATCATTTTTGCATTGAAGGTAAAAACGATTCGGGATAAAATTGAAAACGGGCGTTTTTCAACCTGCAGCGCGACATGAAAACCTGTACTTGCTTTTTAACTTGATTTTACATTACAATTTATATTCAACCGGCTCTGTAGGCGAATGTTTATGCTGCTCGTCTGCGGACTGGAGGTCGCGAGTTCAACTCCCACCGGTAACAGATTTTTTTTGTCATAAGTGGTGTTTCGAGCTTATAAGCGGCTTGGCTTTTGCCTCAATGGTTTTTCTAAATAGGTTAATGGTAGGTGAAATGTAACTCAATTTGACGCGAATGCCGATATAGGTGGAAAAAAAGACATGAGGGAGGATGCAAAAGGGTATAGCGAGAAAAAATTCTATAATTAACATTGTTGTACAGAACGATCTACACAAAATATTATATCTAAGTATAACCAAAAAACAGCTCAGAAATTAAATTTGAATCCACGGGGTGCTGAAATGCTTATCCATTGTTATCAAAGGAGCTTGATCAACTTCTTTCTGTTTTGAAATTTCGACGTTTGGTTCAACTAAATTTTCATCGATCCATTCCCAT
>JAYXIM010011837.1:0-335348 GCA_037575425.1 Anastrepha fraterculus | reverse complement strand
ACTCGCGTATCGGCACCCACGTCACTGTAGACAGTTATAATTTCGAGGTTGTAAAAGACTTCGTGTATTTAGGAACCAGCATTAACACCGATAACAATGTCAGCCTTGAAATCCAACGTAGAATCTCTCTTGCCAACAAGTGCTACTTTGGACTAAGTAGGCAATTGAGCAGTAAAGTCCTCTCTCGACGAACAAAATTAACACTCTACAAGACTCTCATCATGCCCGTCCTAACGTATGGCGCAGAAGCTTGGACGATGACAACATCCGATGAAGCGACGCTTGGAGTGTTTGAGAGAAAGATTCTGCGTAAGATTTTTGGACCTTTGCACGTTGGCAACGGCGAATATCGCAGACGATGGAACGATGAGCTGTATGAGCTTTACGACGACATAGGCATAGCGCAGCGAATAAAGATCCAGCGGCTTCGTTGGCTGGGTCATGTCGTCCGAATGGATACAAACGCTCCGGCTTTGAAAGTATTCGATGCGGTACCAGCTGGTGGTAGCAGAGGAAGAGGAAGGCCTCCTCTGCGTTGGAAAGATCAGGTGGAGAAGGACTTGGCTTCACTTGGTGTGTTCAATTGGCGCCGGTTAGCACGAGAAAGAAACGACTGGCGCGCTTTGTTAATCTCGGCCAAAATCGCGTAAGCGGTTATCGCGCCAATTAAGAAGAAGAAGAATAAAAACAGGTTGAAATTCATGTTTCTTATTCATGCATTTATTTTTTTTTATCCCAGCCCACAAATTTAACCCATTATTCTTTTTTTCGTTAAGTACGTTTCAGTTCTGCCTCTTTCTAATGAGGTTTAAATTGTCAAGCATTCGAAAAGCACTGCCACTTAATAGAAAATATGGCTTTGCTCAGCCAAATGATCATCGCATGCAAGCTTTAGCTGAAGATTGGGCATATCAAACAAGTTGAGCCTTGCAAAGTTGTCATATAAAAGGAGAGAACTCGATGTCGAACTGTTGTGTTTTACATTCCGGCAAAAAATCTGTAATAAAGCTACACTTTTCGGAAGAAGTGCGTTTTCGCTCATGATATTTTATAGTAGCTTAGCCGAGTTCACAAAAATGTGCAACTGCTCAAGCTTCTAATTAAAAATGAAGCAGTTATCAAGTTGCGGGTGTTGTGACTAGTTTGTAGTTCATACTTCATCTTATTCTCGGAACTGCGCAGGTTCGAGTATCTGTGTATGAAATACCAAATGATGAAAAAAACTGGTTTTCTAATAGCGAGCGTCGCTTGGAAGGCAATGGCAAACCTCCGAGTGTATTTCTGTCATGAAAAAGCCGTTTGCAGTCGGCTTAAAACTGTAGATCCCTTCATTTGAAGAACTACATCAAGACGCACACGTCAATAGGAAGAGCCACGTACCCAAATAGTGTGTAAGCGGTAATGTTGTTATTGTTGTAGCAACATAAACATTCCCCGTGCATATCCGAGGAATGCTGCTGAAGTGACAGTCCTTGGCCGGATATAAATCCGGGTTGTTCCGGCTACGCAGAACCGACTGTCGTGGGAACGTGTGTAAGCGCTAATCATATGCGTTATTTGGAAAGAGCTCAAAACATCGTATCCAGCACCAGATTGAAGAATTCTTGGATTGGTTCTACCAGTAGTATGACGACCGATTTCACGGTTGAGAGTATACAACCTTAGATTCATCTGGCATAACTCAACTAAATTTTAGTCTCAGCTTTGCGCTAATTTTATTCGACTGTTGATTTTTCTGTAACCAACCAAATCTTCTGCCTAAATAAGTGCATACATACATATATGTACATACATGCATATATAAATCGATTGCTACTTTTAGCAGATATGTTACTTATATTATATGACCACTTATTTGCTCGATGCCTACTATGGCCTTCTCTCATTAGTGCTAATTCCCAAATATTATATATTCAATAATGAAAAGAATTAATCAGCTAACACTGCTCTTATCGCTAACTTCGACACCCTTTTCCATGCCTTATTCACCATGATATTCTATTTTTATAACTTTTTCGCCTTTCTCTACAATTGAATTTATCCTTTGTGTACTCCGCTTCTTTTCCAATTTCACTAACTCATATAATTTAGTAATCGTTTAAGGCGTATACGCAAATAAATACATATACACATATATATATATATATATATATATATAATGCATGTAGACACATATACAGTTTGTCAAGAAAATCTGCATATAAGGAAGAAAATTTGGTTTTCAGGCTTTCGCTTGGTTTTTTAGAAATAAGTAATTTTATTTATTATAATTATAATAATATTCATAATTTATCAAAAAAGTGATATAATTTAAAAGATCTGTGACATTTATAATTACATAGCTAAAGAATAGATTAGAATTAGAATCGTAATTTAAAAATAAGATCTTTTTAATGTCTCAATAAATAATTTTTACAACTACTTTTTGTAATCTATGAATTTTTTCGAATACAAAGGAGCTTAGATTTTATGCTACTAAGACTTCAAGTACATGGCCGTTAATACTTTTGATATGGCTGAGCACTTGGTAATGAAATTCTATTTACATTAATGTTTCAATTTATGTAAATTTGGTGAACTTTGTCTTGAATATATCAAAATATTTGTGGTCTTTGCTCTGGATTCCTATCATCATTTTTTTTTTATTTTCCATTTTGAGAGTAAATTATATTCCTCGTGTTTTTTGATGCTTCAATTAAATCGGGTGTATTCCTTAATTGTTATTAAACCAAAATTGTGGGGCAATCCGCAGCGATCTTCCCTATACCTTAATAATTATCTACTTAATGTCTCAAAACAGTTGTAATATCAAAGGAAGCAATAAAACAGTTCGAAGAAAAGGCGTTACAGGCTTCAAAACAGATAATCAGGGGAAGCAAGATTCCTATTATTTAGTTTTTCATATCATAAATTTTCCAATATGGAACTGAATTCCATTTCTCGTACAATTAGAAAAACATGAATTCCTAAAAAAATTTTAATTTTTATTATAAATTTATTTCAATTTAAAGGTTTACAAAAAAAGAAATATTTTTATTAGAAAACTTTTTTTTTATTATTACTTTAAAGTTATTTAAATATTAAATGTTTCACTTTTCTTTTCTAGACAATTTGTTTTATTTTTATTTCAAATTTATTTACTGGAAATTTTTTTTATTATTTTTTTAAATTTATTTAATTTTGCATTTGAAAAAAAATTTTCTAAAAAATGTTTACTAAAACAATTAAAAAACTAAAAAAATAATAAAAAACACAATTTTTTGTATTAATTTTTATCGGAAAATAATGAAACAATCCCTAGACCGATAATTATTTGACTTACAGTTAAAAGAAAAAATACTTGCCCAAAAAACAATTTTATATGTATCCCTATATCTCGGCAACCATTTGATATTACCTCACCCTTTTAGCAGAATTTCTGCCACTCTATGATAGAGTATCTTCACCAAATTTAATCAAAATCGAAGCGATGAAGTGATTTGTCTTTACAATAAGATTTTACTGTTTTTGAAGGCAAGCCATCGAATTTCAAATTCTATCAAGGCAATAGATTGCAAAAGTTAACGATATTCCACACAGCCCAAACATTATACCAAGAGTAAATTTGTCACACTTTTTGGAAAAGGGGCAAATTGATTACTAGAAAAGAAGCAAATTAGAAAATTGAGTAAAATTAAAAATTGGAATATTGGAATAATAGCATAAAATCTTAATCGAATATGACAAAAGTCAGATTAACGGCGTTGAAAAGTTTTTTAAAAGCTATGTAGACTAGCAAAGGAAACAACATGAAAAGTTGAATACAAAAGATTGTTCAATATATATTTTTTCTGGTTGTTGTGTTCGTAAAATGGCGGTATGCAATTTTTTTATTTATACTTTCAAGGCAAAATGCCTCTCTCTTTGCAATTTTTAAATAGTTTTGCAGACTACGTATATCTAGTTTTTTTAAGCTATATAATGTCAAATACTTTTTCAAAATACTGAAAAAAATATTTGTTAAAAAAAAAAGGATTTATTTAAAATAAAATCTTTTTTTTATTATTTTTTTAATTTTTTTTAATAATAATATTTCAACAAATGCTTATTTTAATTTAATTAAAATTTCTTTTTTTCTAATTAATATTTTGTTTAATATAATACATTTTTTTTTTAATTTTTTTTCAGTATTTTGAAAAAAAATTTAATATTTTTTTAAATTTAATTTTTTTTAATAATAATATTTCAATAAATATTTAAAATAAAAATAAAAAAAAAATAAAAATGAAATAAATAAATTTTTTTTAATTAAAAATTAGTTTTTTAAAAGAACAAAAAAAAATTTTTTTTTTTTATTTGTTTTAATAATAATATTTCAATAAATATTTTTTTAAATTTATTAAATGTTATTATTAAAAAACAATTTTTTTTAATTTTTTAAATAAATATTTTCTTAATATGTATAATAAATTTTTTTTGACACATTTTTTTTTTAAATTTGTTTTTCAGTATTTGGAAAAAAATTGTATGTTAAAAAAATAAATTTATGTTTTAATAAATAAAATTAAAATTAAAAAAAAAATTGTTTAATTTCTGTTTTACAAGCAAAATACCAAAAATGTATTCCTTTGTGGAAACACTTTTTTGACAAATTGTACATTCCCGTACATTTTTTCATTGTAACAATAACCGGCACCCGCGAAAATATAGTAGCTCATCTGTGCCATCTGTTTTCGAAATTAAATTTTACTAAGCCATTTAATTTTATGTACAATATACATATATTTGATTGAAATGCTGCAAAAACTGTATTCGAAAAAAAATATTTTTTTTATAATTAAAAAAAAAAATGTTTTTAATATGTTAAAATAATATTTTTTTTTATAATTTGTTTTATTTTAAATTTTAAATTAAATAATTTTTTTTTAATTTTTTTTTTAATTTTAATTTAAAAAACTTTCTTGACACACTGTATATTCTTATACACTTTGCTATTGCAATGATGACGTCATGCAAAATCATACGCAAAAACACAGCATTCTCGCCCATCTGTCCACCCTTGAACTTATACGCATAAAAGTCCATTATTTTTATTACTTGGACTGCGCCAAGTCACACAACATCTCACACATGACCTGTCGCAGCCTGACTGTTTTTATAGACACATATTGGATGTATGTACATGTATTGTATACGTATTGTATACGTATTGTGTATGTATATGTGTACCTTTCTGCCTTTACTCATTTCGAGTTACTTTTACTGTTCCTTCGCCACGGACATCGCATAAAACTCATTCATTCGTTTGCTCGCTGATTCAACCATTCACCCAAAAGCAACAAATTTAATATAAATAAAATGACCAGCCATTGTTCGTGCGTAATTTATTGGTCTAAACTGTGCACTGTGCCCTGTACTATGGTTGTGACTGTCCAGCGGTCAGTTAGTGGGATAAGTGGACACTAAAATAGGCATAACAGAATTTTAGGCAGCACTCAGCTTAGTCGAGCGAGACTCACAATTCAACAGATGAACGCCTACAATGTAATACGCACTTGAGCAACTTTAACCTGAAGATTAAATGTATCCTGTGCTGTATACATATACTCGTATGTATAAATATAGAATTTTCGCATAAGTATTTTTCTAAGCAGTTTGTGGCGTTTAAGCGCAGAATTATTATGGTCGCATTTTATTTGCGAAATATGACAATAAAAGCGGCTTATGGGCGAGATAAGAGAAAATGCTTTAAGGCAAAGATTTAGCTGCGAAATTTATTAGTATCTGCTTTGTCAAAAGGCATAGAAAGTGAATGAAAATATATTTGCTTCAACAAAATTTAATAGGATTAGTGGTTGCTTAAATATGTGGGTTTGAATTAGTTGGAAGCTTTTCCTTTCATTTTATCGCATGCAATAAAAGCCTTGAACTGGCCATTAGAATTAAAAAAAAAAATTGATTAAATATTCTATTCAGACACATCCTTAGCTGTGGTATTTCCGCGTAAAAATTATATGAACGGGAATTGAATAGCAATTGAGTCACATACATACATACACCCACATGAGAAAACTGCATTGTGGTTATGGCGCAGAAAAGTATGCTAAAACTATAATGCCTACATAGCAAAGAACTCGATAACTTTCCCAAGCTGCATAATAAAATAATATTAACTGTCACAATTCTACTTCAACCGTGGCAACTTTATTTTTGCGCCAACTGACAGCGTTTCCTGAGCTGCCTGCCTGCCTACACGAATCCGATCCCATTGCGTGCATTTAAAATATATTCCAGCACACAGACGCGCATTTATGTGTGTAAACAAATGGCAATACACAAAAGAATATATGCATACATATATGTATGGAACTATGCAATTTTTGCATACTCAGTAAATTCATAGCATTACTGCTGTGGAAAAACTTTAAAGGATATTTCGTGCGACTGCGAGCATAATAAAACTGTGCCTTAACTCAGTTAGCATGAAAAAAGGATTTTCTCATAAAGGCTGCGCTCGCAAATGTAGGCGAATGAGTCAAGACCACAGCCGAGACAAGTAGAACGTCAACAGAAAATGTGGAGTGCAATAAAATAATTGGTTTCGTCTGCACCCGCAAGTAGTTAAACAGAGCGCTCATGACCCAGAATGGGATACAGCAAATGGATAGATTTGCTGTTGGCGGAGTTTGTAGGCGTAACTAGCAGTGGCAGGTGTAGTACGAGAACACATTGAACGTTACAAAAAGTATGGATTTATAATGTTTAACTCGGTTTAAAAGTGTTTGCAAAGTTTGACTGGAAATCTTGAAAGTCCATTAATGCACTTTTTTTCTAAAAGAAGCTAAAAATCAAAGTGTATTAAAAAAGACCAATACCTGACTTACGCTTACTTGACTATTGAAACGTAAAGAATTGAGGGATTTGTTTACATTAATCCTCTGTTGGCTTATGTATGTTCATGTAAGGTACGAGTAGCCATGTACAGGGTCCCGCACTCGAAGTGTAACCTGTTAAAAAGGCCATACATTTAGTTTGGAAAATGCCTTTTATTCAATTCAGAGTAAAAAAAAAAATCTGAAAATAATACAAAATTAAGATTCAATTTACTTTTGCTCGATATAACCACATTTTGCCTTATCTATGGCCTTGAGACGGTCCAGAAATGAATCGCAGGCTGCCTGAATGTGACTTGCAGGGATTTTGGCTCACTCGCGGTAAATGGCTTTTTTCAGCGCCTCGAGACTATTGAATTTTGCAGTTCGAACCTTGCTCTCCAAAAGGAACCCAAAGAGATATAAGATTTCCCGACAAGATTTTGCATTTACCTTGACACCAGGCTCGATAAAAACGATTGAAGAGTGCCCATCTGCGGTTACAGCGGCCCAAACTGTTACCTGTGTGGCGGGTGCAGCTTCCTGGTGGTCAATCGATCACTCAAACTCTCGTACAAACGGTCGGTCAAATAAACCCTATCGTTTACGAAGTGCTTTCGTCCAAGCGAATCAAGACCTTCGCTCTCTCAAGTCTGACTTGTTGCTGCTTTGTTGTGAGATCCTGCGTCTTTTGGATCTTGTAAGGTTTGATTTAGAGATCATTTTTCAGTATGCGGCGGATGCTATGGTCAGATATTCTCAGTTTTTTCGCCATTTGATTTGCACTTCGTCGGGGATTCCGCTCAAGTCGCTTCTTCACTTTTTGAACCATTTCACGTGACGTTGCAGTCCGATGATGACCACCTCCAAGACGTTTCGCGATGCTACCAGTACTATTGTAACGAGTAATGGTGCGATAAAAAAAAACTTCACTCAAAAAAGGTGCTTAGGATATATTTGGTGCTCAGACACAGCCTGGAGGTCCAATTTCTTTAAAATTAAGTCCGATCCAAATTGTCCGAAGTAGCGAAAATTTAATGAAATTTTTTGTTAAAGTTGAAATGCGTGCATACGCGGATAAATCTAAAGATTCTGAGTTAATACAAGACGTGCCAAATTCATCATCCAATTCTGATTTTGAATAAGTTTTTTGCTAGGTTAGGTTATGGTGATGAAAAAACCACGACAGGCAAATCACCTACCCTGTCAAAAATCAAATAGATTAACGAAACCAACGCGAGAGGAGTGAATCAGGAAAAATAAAAAGGTTATGCTGGTAGTTGGACTATACGACTAACTCACGTAGACCTACAGGCTCGGTGTGATATCACTGTGCGGCAGGGGAGCCTCATTTATTTTTCTTCATGGCACCATTTCGTTGCTTATATGAAGCGCAGGTTGGTCTCATCCCCACGCCAAGCTGTTTCCTAAAAGAATTGAAAAAAAAAAACATTTTCAAAGAAACCTGCTCTCATATTAGGTACGCGCATCTTGAGTGATGCATATTTTCGCTAAGGACTTTGAACTGGTATAGCTATAGATCAAAATTGTCTCTGCGTGGCTTCGGGCAGCTAGTAAATATAACCTAACCTAACCTAACCTAACAAGAATCTATAATGAAATACACTTCACATATTCTTTAGGTGATTGATCTATAACATCCCCCAATAGCCAATGCAGGTTCAATAAGCAGCTAAAACACCAATAAATACATAAATTTCAATTTTTTTTTCGAAAATTTCACTCGTTATACCAAAACTCCAATCAGCGCTTTTCCCAAATAAATATTAAAAATTGAAGTAAAAATTGAACGCAAAAACATTGTTGTGATGTGAAAAAGATTCCACATTCAACTTCTCACAAATTTGAACGCCACATTTCGATTGCGCAAATTTCATATACCACACCCACACATGCATACATACATGCATAGGAGTATATGACAACAATTTGCATGTTCTGTCACGAACAGCCAACGTTGCGCGCTGCCGAAATGTATGCAATGCAAATTGCAATTTAGGTTCGATTTTTTGTTATTGCTGTACTGCTTTTGTGTGCTGGGAGTGCGCGTGTTTTCAAAAGTGAACACGAACAGGAACTTGAACACGAAAAACAAATTAGTGAAAAAAGTTTGCCAAATTACAAAGTGGTACAAATTGACCAAAAATATGTATGTGAATATTTATATAATAAATAAATTTGTGTGCATATTTTTTTGTCAGAGAATACAAGATTCATGAATTTGGATATGAAAAAAATTAAAAGATTATTATTAATTTTCGATCGCTGCATCGAGTCGAAGCGCTTACTTTTGGTTTCTTGCAGTAGAGTTTTTTCCCTTCGAGGATCTCTTCGCTTTACTGTCTTCGATACTGAGTCTGTGGTGACTGACCCACTCGATATCTCAGCATCTAGGACTGGTTCGTCGTACAGACCCCACGGTTGGTGGATGGTTCAACATCCTTACGGGAGTGTTCCTCAAAGAGCGGCACTTCCGCCTCCGAGCGCTCCGTAAGGTGATGTTTGCTCTGCTTTTTACTACTGCGCTTTTTGTTGTTGTAGTTTTTGGTTCTTAGTTTTATTCATCTTGTTCTTACGACAAGGCAAGCTCGGCAGTCTTACATTTTCTTTTTTTTTGAGGATCTCAATGGTGTTGAGGATCTCAATGGTGTTGAGGAGGCGGCGTTATAATACAGCCGAATTTACTTCCTGGCTGCAAATCATACAATGGGCACCGTGACGCTTAGCACCCTGGCTAGGAGGTGGCAGCGTTACCAGACACTAGGGTAAGTTATCGTCTGAACGACGATTCCTCCCGGTGCCTGGATCCGTTTTGAGGTTTTATTAAGCCCCTGCACCGCGTCAAGGTGCCTGCCTTTTTTATTATATATTTTATTTTATTATTTATTAAATTGAATTTTTTTTAATTTTATTATTTATTCTATTTTATTATTAATTTTATTTTATTATTTATTTTATTTTATTATTTATTATATTTTATTATTTATTCTATTTTCTGATTTATTATATTTTATTATTTATTATATTTTATAATTTTTTTTTCTATTTTATTATTTATTATATTTTATTATTTATTTTATTTTATTATTTATTTTATTTTATTATTTATTTTATTTTATTATTTATTCTATTTTATTATTTATTTTATTTTATTATTTATTCTAGTTTATTATATATTTTATTTTATTATTTATTAAATTGATTTTTTTTTAATTTTATTATTTATTCTATTTTATTATTAATTTTATTTTATTATTTATTTTATTTTATTATTTATTATATTTTATTATTTATTCTATTTTCTGATTTATTATATTTTATTATTTATTTTATTTTATTATATATTTTATTTTATTATTTATTATATTTTATAATTTTTTTTTCTATTTTATTATTTATTATATTTTATTATTTATTTTATTTTATTGTTTATTTTATTTTATTATTTATTCTATTTTATTATTTATTTTATTTTATTATTTATTCTAGTTTATTATATATTTTATTTTATTATTTATTAAATTGAATTTTTTTTAGTTTTATTATTTATTCTATTTTATTATTTATTTTATTTTATTATTTATTCTCGTTTATTATATATTTTATTTTATTATTTATTATATTTTATTATTTATTCTATTTTCTGATTTATTATATTTTATTATTTATTTTATTTTATTATATATTTTATTTCATTATTTATTATATTTTATTTTTTTTTCTATTTTATTATTTGTTCTATTTTATTATTTATTCTATTTTATTATTTATTCTATTTTGTTATTTATTTTGTTTATATCAATATAAGTTTTTAAATTTTTTTAATTCAATTTAAACGCCTGCATACATTTTTCATTCGGAAATTCAATTTATATGCCGACATTTTTTGGTTGGAGCTATCTACACCCACATGCAAATAAAAACATGCAAATTTTCTCGCATGAAAGTAAGCGCATATTTGACCATACATTTGCGAACTAAAACAACAAAAAGTCTCTTATTTTGTAAAACGTAGTTTGTATACAGTTCTCCACATTATTTCATTGCATACTTTGCGGTGTATGAGGTTAGTTACATGCCGGCTTCCATACTCCTATCCTTTGTTTGTACATGCACACGAGCGCATACATACATTCGTACATACTTCTACACGACGCTATCAGAGATTGAAGTCTATGATTTATTGCCTCCTTAAAATAAATCAAATTTTCTCAAGTCATGTACCGTTAAGCCAAACTTGCAATCAGCAGCACTATTCTGTGGGCTTCTACTTTTAATGGCAAACTTATGAAACGCACAAGTTTTAAGTGGAAATGTTCTTTAAATTTACATTTAATTTTTTGTTCGTTTTTGTGCCTATGCAAGCAAATTCAATCTAAGTACTCCTCGGGGAAATTGTTTGTGTAAACCTGCCACTGGCTTAAGTCTATTATTTGCTTCTCATTGGCTGTCTCGAAAATGAGCTGACATTAGCAGAATTTGCTTAGTTATACAAGCAATTTCAGTAATGCAAAATGTTTTAATGGAATTGACGGATTTGCATGGATTTATACTTTTTTATTGTTTGTGCATTGGTTTTGCATAATTTTACAGATTGTGTGGTTAGGCAAGAAATTTAGCATTAATAACGACATAGTAATTTTGCAAAAACATATCAAATCTGTTTGTGTATTGATTTCAATTATGATACATTTTAATAGCTTTGAAGGGTTGTTTTTGTGTAATTCATCAGGTGCCATTTCATATGGAAGAGTTTTCTCTTCCTCCGAACAAAAAATTACAATTTCCAATAATACGGAAGATTAATTCCGCGAAATGTATGATATTAAATACTATTTTGGCGATGCAGGTAGATAAGGCTGGTTTATTAAGTTAATTTCCTTGGAATTATAATAGTCAATATTTTCTTAAATTTGTATTGAAAAATATTGAAAATTGAGCAAGTAACAACGAATGTCTAGAAGCGCCTCGAAAAAAAAAAAATTAACAATGTACATCACAGGCGGCCGCCATAACCGAATGGTTGGTGCGTGATTACCATTCGGAATTCAGAGAGAGAACAGAGAACGTCGGTTCGAATCTCGGTGAAAATACCAAAATTAAAAAAAAAAAAAAAAAAAAACATTTTTCTAATATCGGTCATCCCTCGGCAGGCAATGGCAAACCTCCGAGTGTATTTCTGCCATGAAAAAGCTCCTCATAAAAATATCTGCCGTTCGGGGTCGGCTTGAAACTGTAGGCCCCTCCATTTGAGGAACAACATCAAGACGCACACCACAAATAGGAGGAGCAGCTCGGCCAAACACCCAAAAAGGGTGCACGCGCCAATTATTTATATACATATATTATATATATAATAATAAATTTCAATAATTAATAATAATAACAATAAAATGAAAAATAATAAAACAATAGTAAATTAATGTATTTTTTACTAGACAACTTTCACGCTCGTTCACTTTATGGTTCATCGATTTTTATGCTGAGCCCCCTTTGTGGAGAAGCCAATCATAACTGACACAGTAAAATTTATTAGTGGTTAGAAAATACGTATTGATTTTCAATTAGCATGCAACATTTTATTTTATTCCAAACACTCCCCACATACACACAGCCATATGCAAGTGTAATGCGTATACTCATCGGAATATGAATGTCTGGTGTGGTATGTGTGCTATAGTATGTATCTATAGTAGGCTCGTATATGTGAATTGTGTCACTTGTAGTTCGTTGGCGGCAACAATTAATATATCGCAAAAACCCCCACATTGTTTGGTCTCAAAGAAAACGCATGGCGCTACCCTTCAGCGCGACAAGGCAACCAGTTTAATGCAATTTTCTTACCCACTAATTTAATCATATATACATAGATATATACATAAATGGATATATATTTGCCTACTAAATAGCGAGAATTATTTGTTTGCCACAAAGTAGGCACACAAACCGTCAATTGTCGCTTAGAGAGTGATAGAATGTAAACCATAATTGCAGTGACTTGCCTTGGAAATCTTTTTTGGAGGGCTTGGCTTTAAGCTGCATCAGTCACATACTCGTATATGCGCATATTATATATACATACATATACATTCTACTTACATGCTTATATTTTCCCGAAAAAGAAGAAAATTGTTTCTTTTCACACTGATATTCTGAGACAACTTTTAAAAACGATCAGGAGCCATGGTTTCGCCGAATGAAGCATTCACAATACCGTCAGTGCCAGGTGATTTATAAAGTCTGAAACTATTAACCGCCCATCGGATCTTGATTTCAGAAACGATTTCCTCAAAGTTTCTATTACAATATTCATTATTGTATTCTTTGCTATGATGTAATTCTGGGATGGCAGATCCAGTAAGGAAGCCTAAACTGCCAGGAAAGTGAGTATCTAATACGAGATCCAGATATTCTCTATTAGACATGGCCCATGAATCGTCCGGCGTTTTTACAAAGCATGGGAATATAGGTGGTTAATACCTTCCTAAGCCTAAAAGTTTCCTTACATCCGCTTTGCTCTTTTAAAAGTACTTTTATACATTCTGAAGTTATCTTTATGACGTTCCCAAACGTCTACCAGACCAGAAAAGAGTAATAGCATCTTCTGTTTACTCAGTTGGCGTCTTTTCTGCGGCCCAGATGTCTTTTAGTAGCGGCAGTAAAACTCGGGCGCTTAGCCGATGATCAGCTTCGAGTAGTTCCGGGTTGATATTATCTATATGCCGAGAGCTTTGTTGTTTCTAACGATCTGATGGCAGTTATTAACTCGCTCTCATTAGGGCAGGCGGTAGGTATATCGTGTTTTTTTTAATGGCGTTAGCAGCCACACGACTGGCTAGGTTGCGATAAAATTGAAAGTAAAACTTTTATAATATCGCTCCCATAGGCTAACTTGTTTGTACTTAGATGTCGCCAGCTCGTCAGCTTCGTATTTCAATAGTTTGGTGGTTTTAACCTCGCTGTTTGCCAATTGGCGTATTGTGGGATAAAGGTCGCACGTACCTAGTACGGGCTCCGCGGTTACCTGCGCTTTGCTCGCTAGCTTGTCACGCCATACTGACACATTAGAATGGCTGAAAAAAAATGTTTTTTCTTCCCGAAATTCCAAAAACTTATAGAGTATAATGTAATGAATGCTTTATATAAAAAGAAAAAAATTTACGAGGGCCCTAAGAACTCACCTAAACTCTAATTTAATCTGGTTTATTATTTTTGGTATCAATTTTTGGTCATTTGAGAAGAGAAATTCAAAGGAGAGATTAAATACTAATAGTGAATAAATAAATATTAAATAAACGAAATAAAAAATATACAAAAATTGTGTTGAATTTTTTTGTCCTTAAAACAATTTTTTTTTTTAATCTTTGATATATTAAATATATCATACATATATACATTAGATATAATATACAATTAAATATAAATATTAATTTGAAATATTTTATACCTAAAATAAAAAAAAATTAAAATTATGTCTAATTTGCGGTGTTTTTATCCTTAGAACAAATTTAAAAGTTAGCGTAAAAAAACATTTTTTTTTAACCTTTAAATGTTGGCTCGGGTTCATATTAAATACGTAAAAAAAATTTAAAAAGTATGAATATATATTAATTTTTTTTTTTTTTGCCCTTAGAACAAACTTAGGAGTTATCATAAAAAAAATTTGGTGTTTTGGGCTCACATTTTTTTTTCTTGTTCTCTCCTCCCGGGGGATAGGGCCTCGACAAGACTTGCCTTGCGTTGGTTTTGTTAATCTATTTGATTTCTGACAGGGTAGGTGATTAGCCTGCCGATATCAGTTCTAGCAGTGGGAATACGGCTTCAACAACGCCTTCTTACTGCTTGGAGCGTCATCTGTGTGTCACATTTTTCTACCCGAAGGATCACACAGATGGTTGAGGACTTCGCTAAATTGGTGTGTCTGCGCTATTACCGTGGTCTTGCTGGCGCCATTGATGCAATGAGTAATTTTTCGTTTTTGCTTGTTTTAGCAGCCACAATGCAAATAATGCGCTGACTATTGTGCGGGAGTAAGGACGGAAAGGATAAGTTTTTGGGTTTGAGGAAAGAGTTTTTTGTAGAAACAGGGAATGTAGGTAAACTTGGAAAAGTGCGAGGACCGTACTTTGCGTGGGATTCGAACCCACAACTGGAGCGCAGGCTTGTGCACTTACGCCAGACTACCGAGACCGTTTTGGGCTCACATACTGTACATACATTAACATATCGCACCCTAAATACAAACGGGTCACAACTCAAAATGTACTTCTGCTCAAATATGAACGAGACGTTATCAATAAAACGGTCCGCGGATGACATATGGCAAAAATAAATTTTTTGTTTTTTGGTAGGACTGTTATAAGCTTACATGGCAAATTTCAGCGTGATATGTCACATAGTTTGTTTTCTGTGCTACTGTAAACAAGTCAAGCTCGAGTGTGGAAAATTTTGAGTTGTGCCCCTTTTGTATTTAGGGTGCGATATATATTTAAATTTTAGACTTTCCTTACATAAAAAAACAATTTTATTATTATTTATTTTCAAAATATTACTCTAATCCATCCTTTAGTTTCCACATATTTTCTTACTGCCTTCTTCTCTTTCACCAACCGTCTCGCTTTTTTTTTTTTTGATAAACATCGCATGTAATTTAATTCACTTCAATTAAATTGTTCGCGTGCAGAATATCGTAAAACCAATGAAGAATTTTATACCCTTGTGCATACAAATGTATAAACAAGACGACGGCAAAGGGTAGAACCCACTTCCCAAAAGAATTTATGTAAGAATGAAATTGAGAATTGCATGATTAGATAGTGAATAGTGTTCCCTCGGAAATTTTTATAACACTAAAGTATTTGAAAACTTGATTTTAGATACAAAAGTGCATTTGTAGAAATAACTAAAAATAGCGGATGGAAATAGCAGACTGATTAGGTGTTAAATATCGCAAAGTTGTTTAATTTAGATGAAAAGCGTTACATGAGCAGGCGGGCTTGGAGTTTAAAGCAGGGGGCAGTTGATAAAATCGTGAGAGTGGATAAAGCCAGTCCTTCCACATAACTCAAGGGGGAGCCTCATGTAGAAACCTCAAAATCTGTCATTTTTAAACATATTTTTAAAGGTCATAAAATAATTATATTATTTTGAAGCTTTAACACAACTTTATTTAACCTTTCGACAGTACAAAAAAAATTTGTTTTTTCATTTTTTTTCCCAAAATGGCGACTCAGGATCATTTCTTGTCGGCTACCTACGGCGCGAAGTCCCAAACTGCTCTATTTATTACTCTTAATCTATCGATCTGAAACAAAAAAATTAAATTGATTTTTTTTTTATAACATATTAACGGAAAAGATGAACCTATAAAATTAATTCTAAAATAAGCCTTTGAAAAAAGTCAGAATTTTAGGGCTATTTTATTGACATTCTTAACCCCCAAAAAGTAATTTATCAACGCGAAGTATCTGAAATTTTAGGTTTATCCTTGCGATAGTAATGCACAGAAAGGCCTCACCAAACTTCAAACAAATCGATCTATAACTTTTTGAGTTACAACACAAGCAGTTTTTAAAAAAGTCGTTTCGAGAAAAAGGACTTTAAAGTTTAAGGTACAGGAGCGCGCGGACCGCTCTCTATCTAGTTGATGGGCTGTAGAAGCTATAATATTGAGAATTTCGGCATGAAAATTTCACAGTATATTCTTAAGATACTATATTTTCAGATTATCGGATTTTTTGAGGCTTCTACATGAAGGCATATTAGTGGTAATAAATTTTTAATGAAGTACGGAGGTTGACGTGCCTGATCTAGTCTACCTGTAAAGAAGAAGAGATTTTCTTCTATGCTTAAATTAATCAATTTTAATTTTCTGTCTATCACGAATGACAAAAATAAGCATATTTATGTTTTGGGTGGCCTACTAGCAATTCATGCGAAGTACTGTACGCAGTATGAGTACACGTTCTTCTTCTTCTCTCTTTTTTATTGCTTTGTTTTTAGTCCATGCCTATTATACTGCCTTTCTCTATCAATGTTTTCCAGCGCGTAAAACTTTCTATTATACCCCAGAGAACAATTGTTGCGGATTATTGATTATTTTGACTGCCATCCACATTTTCCTGATAACAATAATTGCATATGAATTATTATGAAGGTTTTTAGTTGGTGAAATGGTTGAAGTGCATCTGGCACTCCTCAAGTAGCACTAAAGCACCGTTTTGATACCATTATGAGACCTCCAACAGGCAGATATCTACAGCCAACCAGAGCTGTTGATATAATGGAGAAGATTGATTGGGTTAAGGTTGGCGCACTGCCGCAGGCTGTTTAAGAATTGAGCTCCCAGTGACTTTAGTCTTCTAGCTGCCAAACCCGGACGTTTACAGAGAAAATGATCTACAGTCTCCTTCTCTGAAAGGTCCCACAGCTTCCGCAATGGGGGTTAAATGGCAACACTAGCTTTTCCGTGTGCCGATCGTCCAGTGACCGGTAAACACAGCTACGAGTTTGGAATGGCCTCCGTATACTTTCTGAGTCCTCCATATACTATATGGTAGTTTTTATTCATTTTAAAAATTGTTTGACAAAAATTTAGAAAAACTCACATTTTCACAAAAGAATTTTCAGTAAAATATCTCCACACATAAAAGTCAATAAAAATGCTAAGTTACGCCGAAAAAAATATCATCAATTTTTCAATTTCTTCCCTGCTAGGAGAAAACACAAATTTTCTTTTGATTATACGCCTCCAAAAATATACTCCAGCCAAAAGCACCACCAAAGTGCAACTAACCGTAATAAGTTTCAGGCGATTGCGAGCTGTAATTTATCGCCTACTTTTGGACTTTTCACTTACGAAAATATAAAAAGAAGCAGCATATGAAACAATTTGTTGAAATAAAATGGAAAAAAATGGAAACAAAATGAAAACAAAATAAAATTCATGAAAAGCTACCGCATTAAAATCAAATCTAAAGCAACCGCTGACAACACTACAACAAAAAGATAACACACAGCCACAGACAAGCCCAACAAAAGAACAACTGCTTACACAAAAGCTGCTAAAGTGGCGTATAAAGTATATGATAAAAATCTAAAGTGCGGCAGACGTCACGCATAAGATTAAATTAATAATACAACAACACAAATTACACCCCCTTAGCGTAGCAGTTAGAAAAGGCAATGGCAGAGGTTGTTGAAAAGAAAAGTGAAATGGCTCTTTGTGCCAAAGCAAAGCAAGAGGAAATGCAACCTAGCAGACAACCCTGTAACATACACTTAGGCGTACGGCTGTTGGGCGGCCTCACACTCGTCTAGCAGCTGTGTTGTACTGATAGCTGTTTATATAGCACATAAAAATCAATTTAAAGTAGCAGTATTTGAATAGAATATACACAGCTAAGAACTCGGAGAATTTGCTTTAAAAGTTGCAGTAATAAATTGCTTACGTACATATCTCACTAAATATTGTATATACGCGCTTTGCTTTCAACCTTCATGTATTTATTTTTGCATATAATATCACGCAAATCATCCGACACTCTCGTACCTTTGGCACATCTTTCTCGCACTTATCTTGTAATATTTCGATCGATATCGAATTCTCGATATTACTATGAATTTGGTCTTTTCGGCAGACACTTCCATGCTATATTTTGTGCTCATTGCTATGAAGCGATGTGGTAGTCCTGCAAATTATCTTCGCAGTCTGTTATTAAAACAGCAAATAATTTTATGTTTTGGCTGTTCAATTTATAACCTTGAAACTGGTGCCCCTCCGAAATAATTGTATCCCTGATGAGATTAAATAATTGTGGGCTTAGAGAGTGTCTCTATCGTATTACTGTTGCAAAATCTATGCTTTTAGTAAATTTTGCCATTGACCATGACTTTTGTTGTACAATATTGAGGCCATTAATAATTTATACAGTCTATCGGGGAGTCTTTCTTTCTTTTGATATTTCTAATACATCTTACAGCCTGACTCGATCGAAAGTATTTTTAAGGTCCGCAAAACACATAAAAGATGGGCAGTTAGACTCAATGTGATTTTCCATAAATTGCCGCAGCATAAATATGCCATCTGTTGTTGATCTATTTTTACGGAAGCACTGCTATTTTTCTTGTTCTTTTAAATACGAGGTGTATTCAAAAAGTGTCGTGAATTTTGAATGTTCGCAGTCCATTTTTTTGTGGCGATATGTTGGTACTCATGTCTCTCATTCATGCCGACGAGTTCGGCCATTTTGAATGTTCAGTTAATTGTTGACAGCTGCTTTGCTTGCACCTGCTTCGGCTCGTCTTCGATTTTTACCTATTCAAAATGATGGATCAAAGAACCTGTATCAAATTTTGTGTGAAAAACGAAATTAAGTGAGCGGATGCATTTCGAATGTTGACTGTGTCATATGAAGAAGCTACTTTGGACCAAAGCAACGTTTATCGGTGGCACAAAATGTTCTCAGAAGGCCGAGAAGAAGTGAACGACGAAAAGCGTGCCGGTCGCCCGAGCACTTCAACTACATTCAAAAAATTGATGATGTGAAGAAAACTGTATTGGCCAATCATCGAATCACTGTCGCAACTTCTCGCTGAGGACCTAGACATTTCTATTGGCTCGTGCCATTCGATTTTTTCAATGATTTGGGCATGAGACGGGTCGCCGCAAAATTCGTACCAGAACTGCTCAATTTCAACCAAAAGCAGCATCGCATGAACATTGCTAATGAAATGCTGGACTCTGTCGCGACGACCCAAATTTACTCCAGAGGGTCATAACTGGTGATGAATCGTGGGTTTATGGTTCTGACGTGGAAACCAAAGTTCAATCATCTCAATGGAAGCTGCCGCACGAACCAAGACCGAAAAACGAAAAAAGCGCGCCAAGTTCGGTCGAATGTAAAAGTTTTGCTTAATGTTTTCTTCGATTGCAGGGGCGTTGTGCATCTTTCCACAGGATAAAACGGTCAATAAAGAATATTACCTGCAAGATATGCGCAATTTGCGCGAAGCAATCTTTAAAAAATGCCCGGGTTTGCGGAAATACAAAAATTGGCTCTTGCATCACGAGCAGGGGCGACTAATGATGCCACAGCCACCGTATTCCCCAGATCAGGCTCCTGTGACTTTTTCTTGCTCCCGAAACTGACGCTACGCTACGGTTGACGACATAAAGACTTCGATGCCGGGGTGCTGAAAAAGATAAAAAAAATGATTTCTTGAAGTGCTTCTAAGATTGGAAAAAACGTTGGCACAAGTGCATAATATCTCATGGGGATTACTTTGAAGGGGACAAAATAACTATTAATGAATAAATAAATAATTTTTGAAAAACACAGAATTCGCGACACCGATTTTGAACACACCTCGTATGGTTGTAACTTTAATGATACAATTTTTGTAAAAATCTTTTAAGTGAAGGGAAACAACGCCATTCCTCGATAGTTTTGAAGGCCGTCTTTTATGCCCAGGGGATCGTTATATTCGATTTGAATTTTTTTTTTATTATTAAAATAATATTAAAAAGCTTTTCTTGATACAAATGATCGCCGCCATATTTCGAAATCTCATTTGTGATGCCATCTTGGTCAAGTGGTCTTTTCATTCTTTAAGGGTTTTATCGTATATTCTTTTAGACAAATCTTACGATTTCATTATAAGCTACATTAAAAAAAATTAATACTAAATTATGATTAATTATGCAAGCAATTTGTATGCAATACTATTGTTATTAAAAAAAACAATAATTCTCACTATTTTGCCCCATATTTTTGATTTCAACAACAACATTTTCTTCTTCACTACCTACTTTTAGTCTTAATAGCATGACATAAATAGAACTCTAAGCAGTTTGGCTGCACCTTGCCACTTCTGTAATCGCATTAAATTAGTTACAAAGAAAATATAGAACAAATTTAAAGGCTCAGAAAATTAGTCTCATTTAAAAAGTGATATTTAACAGCTACAATGTCGCTGCCTTACTGCACCCACACTGACAAGCCTATTTTCCCATGTTATACTGTAGCCTGCTTCTAGGCGCATAAGATTATTAGAACCCCATATTGTTTATGCTACTTTCCTTTCATAAACACATTTTTGCTTTCATAAATACCTGCACAGCCGCAAGCGGTGTCTTGTTTTCACCCATTTCATTAGTACTTTTTTCTACCCATTTCCCTTTTCCCACTTAACGCTTCAATGCTTTACTATGTCTGCGGCAAAATCATATATCACGCTCAATTAACCCTAAAAGTATGCAAGCATATTAGTTATGCCTCGCTGTTGTTGTGTTTGTTGTTGTGTGAAGTGTGTTTGCAGGTGTGTAAATTACTCCAACTTCTTCGGTATGCTTGGGCGAGTTGTTGATGTTGCTGGGCGTGATTGCGGTTGGCTTACGAAGGGGAGTCTGTCTCACTGTTGACAGCGCCTAAAGGTATAACTTTATTGGTGGCATATTGCTTGTCTTTGACAAGTGCAAATTATGTTATTTTAGGGTGTGAAGTGGGAGACTGCAAAAATAAGTGTAAGTGATAGAAAGTAGAAAAACAAAAATGAAGTCAACAGGCATTTATTTCATGTGAATGGGCATTTAAGATACACTTTCGTTACTAGCTGACTATTTAATAAGGAAATTCCAGTGCCTAGATTTATTGTAATATTTCTTTTTATATATTTAATACAATGTTGCTGAAAAATCATCACTAAAAGTGGAAATTCAATAAATTTATTCGCTCAAAATATCTTCAAAATTATAAAAGTACGACATATTGAAAAGTTTTGACTATAGTGAGTTGAAATAAAAGAATGGTAATGTGATATCACACGATCTTGGTGGCAAATTCACTGGTCCAAGACGAGAGATAAATTGCTCACCGAAAAGATGAAGCGGTAGATCCTTTGTTTCACGGGCTGTAGTGTCGTCTTGTTGGAACCAAATATTGTGGATATCACGGGCTTCAATTTCCGGCATCCCACATCAAAAAGTCGTTTATCATGACGCGATTGCGTTTGTCATTCACTGTTACATTGGCGACAACCTCGTCTTTGAAGAAATATGGCCCGATTATTCGCCCGCGCCAAACGGTTGTTTCCAATGGCTGTAATGGCTGTTCTTGAATAGCTGCGGGTTGCTCTTCAGCCCAAATATGGCAATTTATTTATTAACGACCGATAGTTTGCCGAATAGTGCGTTCGGTAGGACGGTTATGCACACATAAAATGGCTTGAGGGCGCGCTGAACACTTTTCAAAGAGCGTCGAGTTTCGTAATGTGTAGTTGAGGCGTAAGCCTTGATGAAATGTCAATGAATGCTGAAAAAAAGTATGTACTTAGTTAGACAGTAGTCAAAAACCCCTATTAAAAAGTACTCCAACTTGATCACCCGTTATTTCTTATTATTATTTTTTTTTTTGTTTTTTTTTATTTAAAGAATTTAATTCTATAATGCAAATTTCAAACTTGGTACAAGCTTCATCAAAATTTCAAACTTTTCTTTTCGAATAGAAATAAATGTTTTTTGTTTTATTTGTGATTTAAATACTTTAAGATAAAATAATAAAGAAACAATTTTTTGGTATAAAAAAATATTTCACTCGATAGCAAAAGCCACATAAATCCATCTCTCAAACTTGGTTCAAAACTTTCAAACATTCATCCAATTTCCATCACAATCTCAAACTTTTTATTCAACTTTTGTAGACAATTATAAGGTATGCAGCCTTATAGCTCATTAATTTCTAGCATAATAAAGTGCGAATTCGAAGAGGCTCAAAGTTCCCGTGATCACATAGTTTTTATTCATAGAGAAAAAACGCAACACCTTCAAAGAAAATATTATTAAAAATCAGCCAGAACTTATAGGCCATTTCTAATGTGCACTTTGATGTACTAAAATTGAATTGGCTACAAAACTGTATACTCAGAAATTTTCTAAAAACGGTGTACTCTCTTCTATTGGACACCTCTCTAAAGCGGGCACCTCCAAAAAGCGGACACTTTTCCCAGTACCTCAAATGCTTAAGAATTTTTGTTTGCCCTGAGCGGACAACTCTCCTATAACACGTTAACATATTAGTAGACTTTTGAGACTTTTCCCATAAGCAGACACCTGCCATAAGCGGAATTTTTTCAGTACATTCCAGAAATCCTTAAGAATTAAAAAAAAATTCTCAGAAGTGGACAACCCTCATAACACGTTAAGCTTTCCGCAACATATTATAATTTTTTGTTTACACTTTTCTCATAAGCGATCACCTCCCATAAGCTAACAAAAGTTTATGTTCCTAAAGTGTACGCTTAAGAGAGCGTACCCTGTACCTTGATCAAAAAGTGTCGAATTTCGTTAAAAATTGGATGAATGTTTAAAACTTTTCCACAAGATTTGAAACTTGGATCTATGTGATTTTTATTCTATAACAAAAAGTATGTTTTTAAGTAAAATAATTTTCTTAATGTATACAAAAATAATTTATTTATGCTCGTATGTTCACTTATTTATTTTAAAATATTTTAATGATAAATTAAATAAAATTTTTTTTTCATTTCTGCTTAAAAATATATTTATATCATTGTAAAAAAATAATTAAAATTCATTTAAAGAAAAAAAACCCAAATTTAGTCAAAACATATCAATATTGTACCCTCATCATTATTCCACTCACTTTATCTTAAGGAAGTATTCTGGTCTAGACGCCTTAATTTTAGGTATTTTTAAAACTAAGATAAAAAAAAATTAAAAACATTTTTACCATCCATTTTTTTTTTGTGGGTTTTATTAAATTGGAAAAGTATAAAAAAAGTAAAAAAAAAAATTCACAAAATTACGTCATCTTGAAAAAAACCCTCTTTTTTACCTTTTCAAATTTTTTAAAAATACTTCAAACTTAAATTTTTCACAATCCGAGGCAGGCGCGATAGACAGATGTATAATAAAAAATTCGTGTAGAGCTTCAAGGCGAGCGGTCAAGTAGAACTTGAGATATCATGCCGACCATCTCAAAAAAAGTAGTTTTGAGAAAATCGCGTTTGAAGTTTGAGCAACAATTCCAATAGAATAACTTAGGTCATAATATTTACTACTCACTCTGGATTAATCGGCGATATATTTCCAGGTATATATTATAGAAGTATAAAGTGTATATATATGTATAGAGTAAATAAAGGTTGTGTGCGATACAAAAGATTTTCTGGAAAGAACGATTCCTCAAGTCGTCCGGTAACATCTGCCGTTCATTGTGCGATTCGCTCCACTCGGCCTGCTTAGACGCCACGTCACAAAATCCGCTGTATCTCCGAAAATAATTCGAATTTGGAAAAATCCGTTGAAGAGCATATTTTTGAAAGTCTAAGCTTTAAAAATATGCAAAAAAAGATCGATTTTTTCAAATTACCAGACCAGAATACCCCCATAACCAGCTTCCGTTAAATATTCCAGTTTGACGTAAAGCAGCGGAAAGTTAAATAAATTGCGTCTGTATTTTTTTTTTAATTCCCTCAAACCCTTGAATATACAAAGATGCTTATAATATTTTCCTCGCCTCCTCATTTATTTTCACAAAAGCATCCAAGTAACCATTGAGCAGCAACAAAGTTGTTCCTATCTATCCTAATTGTAGAATTCCTTTGTATTCACTCTATTCAACCGAGTTGTTTGCTTCTTATCACTCTGCTTTTCTACCATTGAATATTTCATGCAGCTATCGCCTTCGCAGTTATTGCAGCATTCTCGTGAATAGCCACAAATTTATTACGGTCGCCCGAAATTCTGCAGTTACCGCAACACTTCAAATATTTTGAGAACCTTCCTTGCTGTTTTCTCTACTCGAATGCGCTTTTCTCGCACACTCGCACTCGCACACACACAAAGCACTTCAAGTTTTGTGTTTGTGTATTTGTTGCAGCATCCGTTTTCCTGCATTTCCTCGTATCTGTCTAGTCAGCGCAACACTTCAGTGCTCATCGCCGCCCAACAGACCTGAGCTTCGTATTCCCTCGCTACTTGGCCCTAAAACCATCCGTCAGCCTGCATTTGTCGCTCCCCACCACCCCGTTCATTCATTTTCGTTGGTTTACTCATACCTTTTTCTATAAATTTATCGATCGTTAGACGTTTCCTTTTCTTTTCAACGTTTGCTTGTGTGTCTGCAAAAATTTTATTATCAAACAGTCTTTCACATTCGACCGATTTTCATATTCGCTTGATTTTCAGTCATCACTGCGCATATTTGGCCTTTGTTGCTGCATGTACGTGAGGGAGTGTGGGAGCTGCTGGCATGTGCATATCCATTTACGTGCTCTTTGAATTCAAAGTGATGCATGCATGGCGTGTTCTTTTTCCTTATTTTTGCTCTTATTTAATTTCCGATTGAATTGGAATTTTAGCTATTATCAATGCAAATGCAGCTGCAAAGGGGTTTCCAAGTAATATTCATTACATGATTTGCTCAATTGTACTGAAAATTGTATTGGAAAAACGCAAAGAGTTGAATTGAACAGGGGAGCATATTTAGTTTGGCCTTTTTGCAAAATATTGGGGATTTATTTCTTTTTCATTCCAACCACAATGCGTAGGTTTAAAGGTCAAACAGGTATAGTTTTATTTAACTTCCAAACTCTTCACTAATATGCACTCTTCTAGTACTTGGCCTGAGTATCCATACAAATGACTGATATGAAAAACCACATGCCAAGGGTTCATTGCACGAAGAGCTTTTTGTATACAAACCTGCAGGCAAATGTGTCAGCCAGCGCGTAATATAATAATAAATTATATTTAATACGCCTATAAATATGTCAGTAATGACAGCTCTGGCTTTTCTTGGGTTGTTGATACCGACCAATTAAGGAAAAAAAAACAACAATATATAAATAAAAATAAACACCAAGCGAATATACAAGGAGAAGTCCAAAATAAACAAGACTAGCGTGATAAAAATGTTTTTGTTTGCGCCATATTTTTAATGAGTTTGTGCGTTGGAAGTTACATCCCTAACTGACTTCTAGTGAAAGCTTGGTGACATCCGGTTCAGTGGAAGCTAAGTTATTGCGTCTAAAGTGTCAGTATGTTCGTGTCATCGGTACAAAAATGAGTTTCGAACAAATAGCTGATATAAAATTTTGTTTTAAAACGGTGAAACATTTACCGAAACATTTGAGTTGATGAAAAAAGTTTATGACCATGATTGTCTATCTCGTGCCAGAGTTCATGAGTGGTTACACGTTTCAGAGATGGTTGTGAGGACATGAATAACAATGAACATACGCCCGAAATCAGTAATCACCGAAAACTCCATCGGAATCGTTCGTAAATTTATCAAAGATGAACCGAAATCATCGTTTAAATTCATGGAATCGGAGTTGAATATCCCAAAATCATCCATGTATCGCATTTTGACTGATCATTTGGGCTTACGAAAGGTCTGTGCACGTTTCATTCCGCGCAAATCAACTGAGAATCAAAAATTGCTCAGAATTCAACATTCGAAAGACTTAATTATAGAGTCGAGAAAAGACGAGAACTTCTTTTACAACATTGCAACTGGTGATGAAACTTGGTGTCTCCAACATGCACCTCAAACTAAGCGTCAAAGTGCCGAATGGGAGGCCCCAGACCAGCCACCACCCAAGAAATACCGTTTGGAGAAGTCAAAAATAAATGTTTTTACGATTCCAAAGGAATTATCCAGAGGGAGTTCGTGCCAACGGGCCAAACCCTCAATGCAATTTTCTATCTTAGCGTTTTAAAGCGTTTGTTTCATTGCATTCGTCGAATTCGCTCTGAATGCCGCGAAGGAGAAATCTGGCGCTTATTGCATGATAATGCACCATCTCATCGATCCACTCTTGTGACTGATTTTTTGACTAGAAATCTCATTTTAACCATCAATCACTCACCGTATTCGGCTGATATGGCTCCCTGCGACTTCTACCTATTCGGAAAATTGCATTTGGCCATGAAAGGAAAACGTTTCGCGTCCGTAGAGGCCATCCAAAAGGCTTGTACCGGCATACTGAAGAACATTCCAGTCAATAACCTGAAACACTCTTTGGCAAAGCTTTCAGATCACGCAAAACAGTGTATCAGGGCCAGAGACTATTTTGAATAAATAAACTCGAAGTTATCAAAACTAAGCTGCTGTCGTTTCTACTTTAGCTCAGTCATGTTTATTTTGGACCGCACCATGTATGTACGAATATGGCTGTTGTTCACACATGATACGGGATATTTTTTTTTCGTGTAAGATATGAAATTATGTGAGTATATGAATAATTGGCACGTACATCCTTTATTTAGCTTAGATCTCCGCCAATTTGTGGTGTACGTCTCGGTGTTGTCCTACAAATAGAGGAACCCACAATTTGATGCGCACTCCGATTGGCAGATAATTTTCATGAGAAGCATGAAATGTACTCTGAGGTTTGCTATAGAGGACTTGCCTTGTTCACAGTGGGATTTGAAATTAAAATCTTAGTTTTCTGGTTAACTCTGCATGAACACAACGTTCAACTATTATCCTATCTAGAGCACTCGAACTATTAGAGCTCATTTGTGTTCTTGGTTACAGCGTCGTAAAGGGAAACTGCTGGGTTGATGAGCTAGCTTGACAGGAGACCCTATAGACGGTTTCAACGGGAAATTTGAGGATTGGGGTTCCCTTCAGAACCTGTGGTCTGTTATTGGAATAATGGGTCTAGAGCCAACTCAGCGTGCGCTGAGATAGTTCGCGATCGTGCAAAGCCGCTAGATTCTTCTGTCCACGGGTAAATTAGGGGCGCCAGAGGGTACTTCTACGGCTAACAAAGACGCAGCTCTCGAATTTGGTAGGTATCCCTACCGGACATTTTCCATTTGGTGTCCATGCGGCGAGGATTGGGATTTCTCCAAGTCTTTTCGGCAGAAGCTGTCTACAGAATGAGGTGGAATCATCTCAGCGCCTTCTTCTCAGCTGCCATGCTCTCGTCGGGCAAAGGTTTGGACATCTGGGCTTTCACTTTTTCGCTACACCTGCGGATATTGCTGGTGAAATTCATCAGTAGCTTGAAGCGGTTCATACGAACGTAAATCGCCACAGTTGGTCGATATCCTGTAATCCAAAGCGTCTTATTTCTTTTCTTCAACCTGTCTGGTTTCTTCCCTTCTCCCTTCTCCTTTTCCCCTCCCTTCCCTCTGCATGGCATCGCCACGAACAAATTCTGAATTTTCGTTCAAGTGGGCCCCTCGTAAGGGCAGCCATTCACCCTAACCTTACCTAACCTAAGAACTAATAGCCAGTTACTAAATTACAACCGTAACCAATTCTTAAAAAATCTTATTTTTATTCATGGCCCTGTATTTATATTTGCCTTGAATGGTTCCCTGATGACCTAAGACGAAGATTTATGGCAGCCCCAAAAGCGTTGATTGGCTCTATTTTCCACGATTGGATCGTAGATTGTGCCAGTATATGGCGTCAAACAGCAGAACCAGCGAACTCATTTCGCCGGGTTACAACCTTTATGGGATATCGAAGCTAAAATCTAATCCACTTGCAATACAGTGTGTGCCAGAAAAAATGAACCGTGTTCATTCAGGAAGTATAAAAGATATATATTTAAAATTTTTTTTACATGAAAGTATGTACAAAACTACGGTCGCAATTATTAAAAAAATCGTTGTTGAGTATAGCCTGACATCTTCTTCGTGCTTTGAACAAGCTTTTCTGCGTAGCTCGTCGACAAACAGGACTAGATTTTGCGAACTTGACGCATGAGTTGCTTTAAAGCATGGAGTGGCCTTCCGGCGAGATGCGTTTTCATAGTTCCCCAATGGGGTTGGCGCCTGGAGACTGGGAAGATCAGTCGAATACTGTGATGCCATTTTCTTGTTTTGTTGTTTCTCAATGTTTTTTCTGAGAGCAGTGGTTTTATTGACGTGGAACGGTAGGATATGTTCGCCTCCTTCAGTCGCCGTTCAATGGTGTTGATACTCACATCTATTCCCTTTTGAGCAAGAGCTGATTAGGCTTGGCGTAGTCACAAAGAAGGGTCCCGCTTAAAAAGTTGGGCGATCACTTTATATTGCTTTTTTGTCGTCACTCGCTTCAAGCCGCATTCGGAAAGGTCATCAACATTTTTGTACACTGTATACCGCTGATTCTACGTTACAATAAACTTTTGCAGCCGCGGCGTAAGATAATTTCGACTCTTTCGAATGCGTGCATGAAAATACCGCCTCAAAACGCCTCGCGTACTTCTCACTAATTTTTGTTTGGTTGCGTTTACGGGAAAGTTTCGAAGGATCTTAACCTGAGTTAGCACTGGCGTCGTAGCCCTTAAATCATGAAGTTACAAGAAAAAAAAACGGTTCTTTTCTTCTGATACAGACTGTATATTTGAATATTACTTAGACTTATGCAGGTTGGTTAACTTGACCCAAGACATAAGAACGCTTTCCATATTTTCAGATCTGCTCATTTTTATAAATAGAATAGCCAAATTTATATATCTAAAAATCCACAAGTCGTCGTGGAGCAGCCGATGCATCCGAAAATGAGTAACAAGTCTCCGTTATAGTCGACGGCAAGCATTATCCTGAAATAATAACCAATTTTCTGTTTCCCTAAATTGAAGAGAGTGACTGCAATCATATTTTCCATTCAAGAAAATACTCATGCGGCTTTTATTTATAGCCCAAATAAATTTCAAATGCTAGTGAACCAGCCGCCCATACAAGCAAATAAAAATTAAAAAAAAAAGAAAAAATATATTCAAATATATTCATTTTTTTTTTTTCTCTACATATGTATAAACATATTTTTCATTCGCTTTTCTGCGACTCGCGAAAAAATTAAATCGATATCCAACTCATCGTAGGCTGTTTTGTAGTCATGACTGCAACAAATAGCGCTGAAACAACAACAAAACGAAACACTTAAAACTGTGCCACTAGGCACATTCGCCAAATGAAAATTTTACAAAAACAAAGTATTTTTTATAGCAACAATAGCCAATGCAAGGGTGCTATGTAAGCAGTGGGAACGGCGCAACGAACGGACAAACAGACGATCGGCTGGGGTGTTTGACTTCCTTTGTTTGCCGCTGTTGCAGCTGTTGTTTGCTTACAACATTCCGCGAATGCAATGCTAGGCAGTGGAGTGCCGGCAACACTGTCAGCAGCTTTTGACCTCAGAGTGCATACATATGAAGCACATATACACACATACATACATGAAACTCATATAAATGCAAATATTTACATGTTTAAAGAGTCAAGCAACTTTGTGCTGTTTGAGTAAATAGAAGAATGGCAAGCAGCCGAGCGATGAGAATTGGAAATGCGCTGATAAGGAGTTTGAGTTTTTTAAATTAAGTGCTCAGTAAAACGAATACATATATGCGCATAGATATAGATCGTACTAAATTAGATTAATATTCATATTATTTAATGTTATGACAACAAATTAAATTATTGAAAAGAAATGAAACTTAGTCTCATTTATATCATCAATAGTCTACTTATAAGTTAAATTAGAAAAAAAAAAATATTTTTTCTTAATTAAATTAGTTCAATTTTTTCATTATCCTCCCTCTCTTTCTTTCTTTCTCTTGCAGCATTCGTAACAGCCGTGGCAGTCTCGATAGCATCGGCACCGCACCTCCTTCATCGGCTGCCTCACAGGCCAGCTCTAGCGGTGGCTCAAACCCGAAAATGGATAGCACTAGCGGTGGTGTTGGTGGCGGCGTCGGCGGCGGCTCTGGCAACACCAGCGCCAATGCAAGCCCACAACATCACACACATCAGCATTCGCAACACGCGCACCATTCGGCCGGCGTCGTGGGTGTGCATCGCTCCAATTCACGAAATGGGCGTGACAACTGGACAAAAATGCCGGAGCCACTAAATGGACACAACAAAGGCGAAAAATCGGAAAAGTCATCGCCTTCAAGGCGTAGCATGGGTGGCGGTAGTGGCGGTTCTTCCAAGCAAGGTTCACCATCGGGTCGCACCAAAGGTGTACCACCCAGTTTTGGCTATGTGAAACGCGCCAATGGCAGCGCCACAGCTACGGCGGAGCAACAGAACATCGCTATGATGGGCGCAGCAATGATGGGTGGTGGTGGTCAGACAAATGGCGGTCATTCACCGGGTGGCATGTGTGGCGGCGTGGGACGCACAGCGCACGTTTCGGCGGTGCCGCGCACTGCCACTGCACCTGGCGGCGGACGGAAGGTGTCGGGGGGAACGCAAACGCTGCCCAACGATATGTCAAGTGAGTTAAGAAAGAAAAAATTTTAATGTTTAATAAAGATTAAGCGTTAAAAAAAAATTAAACTGACGTTTATTGAAGGTAATTCTTAAAAAATTTTTTTTAATTTATCGGAAGTTAATTTAAAACTAAAATATTATATTTTCGAGGTCAGTAAAATAACAAACCGCTATTCTAGCCTGTTTAAATAACGCATTCTTTATATTTGGATAGAACATTTTCGTCAGGAATACAAAATTTTTAAGTTTCCAATCAAGTTTTAAATAAGGATTACAGTTTTGATTTAGACAAATGTTTTAAAAAATTGAAAGAAAGGGCAAGTCTGTAAAGCTTAATTTTTTTTTATTTAAGGTCTTTTACATTAATTTTAGGTAAAATATCGATTTAAGCTCAAAAATCTAAAAATTAATTTTTTTTCTAAATTTTAAAAATTTAAACTAAATATTTCTTCCAATTTTTTGGCGCAATTTTGAACGAAAAATGTATTTTTGTTTACTTTTACTTCTTTAATATTTACATCATTTTATATATGTTTTTAAATCTTTCCATAATTTTTCAGAAACTCCTCCCAACACCCAGCACCGCAGCTTTTCTTTAACTGGACCTGGCGCCACACAGCTAAGTCAGTCGATACGCGAACGCCTAGCTACTGGGTCTCATAGTTTACCCAAACCGGGCACGGACTTGCATCTATTTCAGCATAGGTAAGTACAGGCTGCGGAACTCGAAGTGTAACCAATTTAAAATGTCATCAACTTAGTTTGGGAAATGACTTTTATTCAAATAAAAGTAAAAAATGTGTGAAAATAATACAAAATTAAGAATTTACTTAAATTCAATTTACTCTTGCTTGGTATGACCACTTTTTGCCTCGACTATGGCCTTGAAACGGTCCAAAAACGAATCGCAAGCTACCGGAATGTGACTCGCGGACAATGGCTTTTTTCAGCACCTCGACACTGGTGAATCTTTCTGACCTTGCTCTCCAAAATGGCCCAAATATAATAATCCATCGGCTTCGCGTCTGGTGAATTTGAAAGCCATTGTGTGGACGTTATGCAGTTTGGAAAGTGGTTTTTTAGCCATTCTGGGTTCACTTGAGCTTTGTGAGACAGTGTCCTGAGTCCCGTTGAAACGTCCATAGTCTGCTCATGGCTTCAAAGCAACCTCCAGGATACCTTCCCGATAATATTGCGCATTTACCTTGACGTCAGACTCTATGAGAACGATTGGACAGCGCCCATCAGCTGTTACAGCTGTCCAAACCATTACTTGTGGTGTGTGCTGCCTCCTGGTGACCAATCGATGACTCAAATTCTCGTATGAACAGTAGGTCAAATAAATCCTATCGTTTTGGAAGTTTACAAGCTGCTCAACTTGAAAAATTTTCTCGTCAGAACACGCAAAGTTCGGAAATTGACCACTTTCGGCCAAGCAAAACAACTCCTTCGCTCTCTCAAGTCTGACTCGTTGCTGCTTTTGTGTGAGATCATGCGTCTTTTGGATCTTGTAAGGCTTGACTTTGAGATCATTTTTCAGCATGCAGCGGATGCTACGGTCAGATAGTTTCAGTTCTTTCGATATTTGATTGGCACTTCGAGGGAATTTCGCTCAAGTCGCTTCTTCATTTTTTGAACCATTTCACGTGACGTTGCAGTGATTTGATGACCACCTCCATGACGTTTCGCGATGCTACCAGTATCCTTGTAACGAGTAATGGTGCGATAAACAAAAACTTTATTTACTGTAAGGTGCTCGAGCTCAAGAATAATCGTAGGCAAATAAGTTGGTTAAGAAAGGAATCAAATTTTTTGCGATAAGAGAAGGTTGATTTGGTTAAACACAATACTCTGAAAAATAAATAAGCTATTAAAACATAAATAAATAAAAAAATATGAATAAATACCTTTCCCATATCTCCTCGCATAAAAAACGATAAATAAGGGGTTACAAACGTCCAGCAGCGCCAAAAATGCGCTTAAACAAAAACTGATGTAGGAGATAACAATAGAAATAAGTATAAACAAATTTTATACAGTGTTGATTAGTACTTCAATTTTATAAAAAAATTTATTTTAATTTTTCTTTACGAAAATGAGTATATAAAAAATCACGTGAGCCAAAGTACAATGAAAAAAAAGTTGCTCCACATTGCATCATTTTTTAATAAAACTATAAAAATCCAAATCTATAAGGAAAACACTTTCGAATATTTTTAAAACAACCGCATCAAAAAATATTAAAAACTGTATAAGTTATCATACAGACCGTGCCGGAAAAAGTAGTTTGGAGAAAAAGTCCGCTCTCTACCTAGTTAATGGGTTGTAGAAGCTTCAACATTCAGAATTTCCGCATGAAAATCTCACAGTATATTCTCAAGATACTGTACTTTCGAAATATCAAAAGCTCAAAGCTATCAGGCCAGTCCATAAGTTCGAGCGTTATTTAATAAAAAAGATGTTTAAAGTATTTATTTATCCACAATATATTTTCCTTCATAATTTACAATGCCTTCCCAACGTTTAGGTAAATTTTTAATACCCTGATCAAAAAATTGTTTGTCCTTGGAGCCAAAATACGCTTCGATATCCCTTTTTATAGCTTCTTTTGAGGAGTAGTTCTTGTTACTCATATGGGAGTAAAGTCCACGGAAAAGGTGATATTCACAAGGTGCAATATCCGGAGAGTGTGCGGCATTAGCTCCCATCGGAGCTCGTTCAGCTTGCCTAATGTTTGCCTTGCGGTATGAGGTCTTGCGTTGTCGCGGTGAAACAAAACTTTGCGTCTATTCCCTAAAGACGGTCGCTTTTTGTTCAGTGCCTCATTCAGGTTTGATAGCTGATGGGAATAATAATCAGCAGTTATCGTCTGGCTTGGTTCCAGAAGTTCATAATAAACAATACCGGCCATATCCCACCAAATAGACAGGAGAATCTTCTTGGGGTGAAGGCCCAGCTTTGAAACCTTTCCCAACTGAACCAGGTGCCTTGAACTGTTCCATGCGATGAATTTAACCTCTGAGCTATCATATCGACTGTCAAATTTGGCTCAGCTTCCACAAGTTCGAGCAAGGCGTCAAGTTCAGGACGACCAGCGCGCGGGGCATTCTCCACGTCGCAGTTACGGGTTTTGAAAACCTCTTTGAAAACCGCCACGCAGTCCTTACACTCACGGTATAAAAAAATACAAAATATGCCTCTTATACGTGTTCGAAGATTCCATTTTATTTTTTAACAACACTTGATTCTATCCGTGATTAAAATCGCTTGAATGCACAATGTATCAAAGAAACTGTAAGTAGTTCCGTTATATTCTGCGAATAATTTTTTGTATGCACAAATCGTACAAAAGTGAAATTATGGGTAAAATACGCACGAACTTTCGGACTGACCTGATATTTTGATATTTTATTCGCCCAAATCCTCCAGAACTACTACATTTTCTTCGATTTTGTAATTTCTAGCAAAATCATTTTATTTTTGGTTTTAACGAATATCCTGTGGGACCAATACAATTTCCTCTACCTAGAACTCAGCAACAAACTTTTCTATTAATTAGCCAAATATTATTCCCGCAATGTAGTTTGTTAGTTGGTTTGTTGATATTTTTAATTACTGCATTGCGGCACACTTCAGCCCAACATATTTTGTGGTTTTGGTTGCTCGAAATAAATGCCGCACTAATGTAATTAATTTTAGTTTCCCAACATAACGCAGAACAACAACACAGCTATCGAGCACCCAAATGATGAACATAAAATGTTTAGCAGAATTTTTTATTGTAATACAGCAAAATATTTGCTGTAGTACGAGGAAGTGAATTTTAATACAAACAAAATTTCATATAAAACAATAAAGAAAAAAAAGTAAAATTGAAATTAATTAATACCAAAAAGTGTTGCTGGCACGCTAAATGCTAATGTGCAACTGCAACAGATATGCTAATTATGCTTATTGTCTAACTTTAGTGTCAGCGTTAGTATAGGGTGAAAATTAACGGATGTTAGAAATTAGGCGCGAATTTTCAATCATCAATGATAGGCAGCATGAAATATTGAGAAAAATATTTTTTAATTAAGGCAAATTTTCACACAAAAAACACACACAAAAAATCGTAGTCTCAAAAGTTTTAACATTTTCAAAAAAATAAAAGTTTTGTTCAAATCTCAAAAGTGTTAACATTAAAAAAAAATTGCATACCTTTCGTGCCACAAATACTTTCTTTTTAAAAATTTCAACGCCTTAATTTTGAAACACCTTGCATTTTATTAACTAATTCCCATTAAACGCTGCTAATTGTCTGCATTTATTACATTTATTTCGCTAATTTATGGTGATAGTTTAATGCATTACCCACAGCTACATTTTGTACATTAAAATTCATGTACGCAATATTTCATTTCGCCTTGCAGAATCTCCAATCGCCCTGGCAAAATGATCGATGGTTCACTCTCGGACACGCAAACCTACGCCGAGGTAAAGCCCGAGTACAGCACATATGCCATGTGGCTGAAGCATAGCAATACCGCAGGCAGTCGCCTATCTGAGGGCGATTCGCTGGAGAATATGCAAATTGGTTCGCCGGCTATGACGCGTCATGGCCACAAAATGCTGCAACATCGTAATGCTGCCGCAGCCGTAGCAGCCGCGGCGGCAGCTGCAGCAGCTGGTGCTGTACAGCAGGGTGGCGGTGGTGGTGTTGTGTCAGCTGTGGGTGCAGCGGGTGGCAGTGAGTCGCCATATGTGCAGAGTCCACGGCTGAATCGGAGCAATAGCATAAGGTGAGTGAAGTTTTCCAATTAAATTTTGTTTCTAAACCAAGAATGTTTGTTTTCGGTTATTAAACATGAATTTATTTATTAAAGAAAAACAAACTAAATTAACTTTTGTACGATTTTTGATACGACGTTATTTTTAACTTCTAACTCCTCTAAAGCTACTTGAAAGAACGGACATATCCAAGGTGAAAATAATAACGAATAATTGCGTTTTCCTGTTGTTTTGCTTACAGTTTTTGTGCTTTTTGTGCCTTTGAAAAATTCAGCTTTGCATTTGTCGGCTAAATGAAGCAAAAATTGGATTTTATTATGCAAAATAAAAATTCATTCATGGAGGCAGAAAAATTTACTTTCATAGCATAAAAACCAACATTGCTTTTAATTTTTAAGTAAATATGGATATGTTTGAATGGTTTTTGGCTTTGTTTTCCTTTATTTATTTATTTATTCTGTATATTGACTTATTTGATTTTTTATTTAAATATTATATTAATTGGAAAAATGTGCATTCGTTATTTGGGGAAAATGCGCAGCACCGTCAAGGAAAAAAATTATTAAAACTTAAAGGGATTTTCTAGCAACTTCAAACCTACACTTTTTTATGCTAAAATTTAATGGGCTATAAAAATGTGTAGCTCATTTTTTTCAATTCTGTTTAAAAATTTTAAAATTTTAATAAAAATTTACCTAATTTTTCGAATTTTGGTAGAAAGTTTGAAATTTAGATTTGTATAAAATCTAAAAACAAATATTTGAAATAATTTATAAAAAAAGTAATGAACATTAAGAAAAATAGTCTAAACTAGTAAAAATAGTGGGGTGATATATTTTTTCTCGTGGGCTACATGAGGCAAACGGCCCAGTAGCCGAGCCTCCAAAATATATTTTATATATAATATTATTAGGTGGCCAACTAAGTTCTCGCTGTTTTTTTGAGGAAAATACAACTTTATTCTGAAAAAATGGTTACAAGTGAAGTCAGGCCGAGCGTTGTCATGCTGTATAATCACTTTTGCATGCCTCTCCGCGTATTGCGGCCACTCTTCGCGCAGTGCTCGGCTCAATCGCATCAATTGAAGTCGATACCGATCCCCAGTGATGGCTTCGCTTGGTTTTTACAGTTTATAATAAATAACACCAACTTGGTCCCACCAAATACATAGCATAACCTTCGCAGCGTGAATATTCGGCCGAGGCGACGACGTAGAAGCATAACTTTCTTTTCTTTGAATTGCTGTAATGTATCAATTTTTCATCACCCGTCACTATGTGATGAAGAAACTCCTTCCGTTTTTGCTGCTGGAGCAGTTGTTCACAGCCGAAAAAACGACGTTCAACATCCCTTGGTTTTAACTCATAAGGAACCCAGGTCCCCTGTTTCTGAACCATTCCCAAACCATCCAATACTGAAGCAAGCTTTTCTTGCGTTTGACATGGATCCTCATTGAGCAACGCCTCCAATTCAGCGACTTCGAAGGTTTTTGGCCTTCCTTCACGCGGACGGTCGTCAACATTAAAATCACCATCTTTGAAGCGACGGAACCAATCTCGGCACGTTGTTTCACTTAAAGCAGTATCTCCATAAACTTTTTGTAGCTCTCGATGCGCTTCAGCCACCGTTTTTTCGAATGAAAGATTAAAATCAACACTTCCCGCAAATGACGATTATTCGGCACAAAATCAGACAATTTCACAAAACCAAATGTATATGATACCAGAACAAAATCACTAATGTGTCGAAGCAGTTTGTTTACCATATGTCTAAGCTTGATTTATGACGTTTAGGTTATGTTAGAATCGACTAGCATACACTGCTGGCGGCATCTATTGACAAACAGCGGGAACTGAGTTGCGCACCTAATAATTTATAAAATATGAATCAATAAACACATATTAATGCAATTTTTTCAGAGTTAAGCTGTTGCAAAACAAAAAACAAGAATCTAAATCTCGGAAATAATTTCGGGATTTCGTGATTGTAAAACAAGATTTTTCAGAGTTAAGCTGTTGCAAAATAAAGAATTTCTACAATATAATTAGGCTGATATAAATATGGCATAGAGTCTATGAGTCAACTATGGCCATAAAAATTCATAATAATTCATAGAATTGTTTCCTAAAAGCGGTCACCCCTTCGAATAAAATTCATTTTTTTTAAGAATTTTCAAGTTTACGCTACCAGTTCAGAAAACAAATTTTGCGCTCCTATATGAAAACTAGTAACTTGACTCACACTCTATCATTATCAGCTTTGATTCTATATGTCATTCAGGTTCGAAATTTCCATGTAGTAACGCTAAAATATTTTTTTTTTTAGCTTGAGGGGCAAGCAGGAAAAAACCCTTTTTCTCAGAAAATCAAAAAAAAAAAAATTCCAAATTTCTCTATTTTTTAAAGAAACTTGAAACTAAAGAAAAACATTTTTTGGGCTCCTTGGATTTTGATTGTCATTCAGGTTGAAAATTTCCTTAGCGCAGCGCAGGAATAATCCCGTGATTTCGGGTCGTAAAAATCAACATCTCTAGTTTCATAGAAGCAATCTAAATGTAGATTCAATTGTGATCACGAAAAAAAATTTGCCTAATTTTAAGCAAGTTTTGTGAAACTGAAAACTGAAATTTTATTTCAAAAAGTGGCTACTTTTTCACTATTCACATCGCTTTAGTCAAAACTAATTACATAAAGCAGCATTTCTAGAATCAATACCATTCGAAATTTCAAAATGTTAGTAGCTGCAATGGTCTGCTCAATAGTTAGGAATATAATTATAAAGAATGAAACAGCTTCCTTCCCCTTCCGGTAAATATTTTGCTCACTTTCGCAACTTCAGTGCTAGGAAAATAGCATGCGACTCACTAGTCATTTAAATACTTACGTATATATATGAGTACATTCTGTCAAAAAAATATCGGCAACTGTTAATTTAAAAAGCGCGCGTTACACATATGTATGTATAAATCTTTTTTGCTGGAATGTTGGTGCAACTGCCCTCTATAGTGTCACAGAGTTTGCGCGTGATCTGTCTATTAGCTTGTTTTTGGTATTTAATTATATCAGTCAAATTCAGGTGTGCTCTGCGACTTTCGCGACTCTGCGACAGAAAGCCGATGGCGAGTATGCTTTATCAAAAACATGGGTCTACGAGTGGTAAAGGGCTTTTGCAGAGGGCCGAGAAGTCGTGGAAGATTTACCCTGATCTGGTCGCCCATCAACGTCTTCAAGGGATAAAAACGTCCACAAGGTCAAGGAAATAGTGCTGGAAAACCATAATTTAAGTTTGAGGGAGGTAGCTCTTGACCTTAGCGTGTCTCACGAATCAATTCGCAATATTTTACACCATCACCAAAAGACGCGTTCCAAGAGAGTTGAATTTCTTTCAAAAAATTCATGAAAAGAAGGTGGCGGAAGACATGATTGAGCAAGATTAACAAGTGATGAGACCTGGGTATATGAGTTTGACCTGCAAACCACTTAACCAGTCAACAGGCGGCTGAATGGCGCTATCCACATGTGCCGAAACCCATAAAAGTTATGAAAGTTATGCTACTCGTTTTTTTGATTATCAGGTTGTTGTGCACTTCGTTCCAAATGGTTCTACGGTAAATGAAGACTAATATTTAGAAGTTATGCGACGTTTGAGCGAGAGTGTGCGTAGGAAAGGCCCAATTTGTGGAAAGAAAATTCATAGATCTGGCACCACGATAACGCATCGTCTCATAAGGCTCATACTGTGAACACTTTTTTCACCAAAAACTCGACAAATATCATCAAACAACCACCGTATTGAGTCCCATGTGACTTTTTCCTTTTCCCAAAACTTAAATTGTTACTCCGCGGCCGCCGCTTTGAATCGATAGCTGTCATTAAGGAGAATTCGCTGAAGCAGCTGAAGAAGATCTCTTCAAACGCGTTAAAAACGTGGTTTGATGTCTGGACTAATCGTTGGCATACGAGGTGTGTGTTCAAAAAGTATCGCGAATTTTGCGTTTTTTCAAAAATTATTTATTTATTCATTAATATCTATTTTTTCCCCTCCAAAGTAATCCCCATGAGATATTATTCACTTGTGCCAACGTTTTTTTCAATCTTCGAAGCACTTCAAAAAATCATTTGTTTTATCTTGTTCAGCTCCTCCTTCGATGCTCTCTTTATTTCGCCAATCGTAGCCTAGTGGCGTCCTTTCATCGTTGAGCCTCTTCAGTCTCTGAGTATTGCTTCGAATGGAGCCTATTTTGAAGGCGACAAAATAAATTTTGATGATTAAACAATTATTTTGCATTTTATTGAACAATTCCCGGTACTTTTTTCACAGAATGTATATATCTATCAATTAGTATTTCTTACCCGGGGGTTTGAAGCTGTGCACTTCCAACTCATTCCACCTACTGTGGCAGTTATTTCATTACCTTGTTTTAAATTGCAATATTTTACGCACTTAATTTACTCGGAAGCATACATTTTTTATTCATACGAATACGCCACGACAATATCGCATGCTACTATGCAGCTCCCATTATTTTAACTGAAATTATTCTCGCTGAAATTAAGTGTCTTAAAACTCGTTAGTTATGAATGCTAAGCATATAAAGCAAATTGGTCAGTGGAAATTATAAAAATAAATATTATATGGTCGCGTATGTATGTGTGCATGTGTATGGTGCAGTAGTAATAATTTCAAGGAAAATTGCCACAGCAACCGATAAAAGTAAAAAATAAAAATAAATAAAAAATGTAGCAGTTAGTTAGTGGTTAACAAAGAAATGAAAGGATAAAGCACGTGCAAACACTTGTATGTGTGAGTGTTGGTGTAGAGGAGTGAATGAAAAGAAGCGCACTTACAGCAGAAAATTAGTAGCTGTGCAGCAAAAATGATGCAACTGTCGGCTGGTCATGCCTGCCAAGAGAAAAGATACACAAGAGAAGAGATATAAATACTTATATATATGTATATATTGTTTTTATGCATACTTTTTGTCTGTACGTGTATATATATACATATGTGTGTGTGAGTATTTTGTACGCATACAAATTTTATGCTGATACGCCTGACGTACTGACACTAATGGCATTGCGCATACAAATATGAAAGAAATGCAGCAACAAGCGCTCATATAATTTACACACAATTGCAGCACAACAGGGCGTATGATGAGCATACACGCACGCACACACACACACATTTAAATTTGATAGATGTGGATATTTACACAAACAAACAAACTTGAGTGAGCATTTCAGCAGCCGTAGCTATCTGCAGGACAGTGCTTGAATGGCTGAGTGCAATCATTCATACACACATACATACATACATGGTTGGTTGAATAACCATTGGAGGTGTGTGTATGTGTGTGGTATTGGCGCTGCAGGCAGTTTGTAGAGTTGCTCGTGTGAGCAACGTTGCTATGTGTGTGTGTGTGTATGCATCTGTGTGTGTATATGCAAATTTTCTATGTGATGCATGCGTTATGGTGATAGCCATCCCATTTTAAATAATACGCAGTTGCAGTCGGACGTTATAGAAATTGATATGATTTTTCTAGTGATTTATTGGAATTTTTAATAATTCAACCAGCAACCAGAGGTGGAAGCTGCCTAAAAGCCTGCTAGCAAATTTGACATTTGAAGTCTAAATTTTGATTTGTACTCAATTTACATATTGCGCTATTTTGGTAAAATTTTATTTATTTTAAGTTACGAAAATAGCGAGTTTCTGCATAATATTTTTTATATTATTTTTACTTTTTCTGAATAATATTTTTATATTATATTTTATTTGAATAACCTTGAAAATAGCGCTAAATCAAGCCCATTGAAATTCTCAGAAATTAAAGTGTACATACCTACGGATAAAGGGATTTCGACTAAGGAAGGATCAATGTTAACAACCTTTAACTGCCATGTTATTTTGGCGCTATCAAGCAAATCTTTCGCTTACTAAAGGGTTTCCCAATAACAGGTGTTATTTTCAATAGCCCGCTATTTCGGTAGATGTCACTTTTGAAGCTGTCATTTTTTGATATTTGAAACTACGCCATTAATAAAAATGGAACGATAAACGCTTATACAACGCATTGAAATTATTAAAATTCACTATAAAAATGGTGAAAATTTGGCAGAGATGGTTCGTAAAATTCGAACATTTTTAGGTCATCGTGAAGCACCTTGTCGGACCGCAATACAGAAATTGGTGAAAAACTTCGAGTTGTTGGGACAAGTTAGTGATGTGAAGAATAAAACCCAGGTTTGCCCATTTCTCATCGTTCTTTAGAGTTAGGAATTCCACAAACGTTATTACACCGGCCGATTATCAACAACGTCGTGTCTCTGCTGATTGGGTTGTTGAAATGCATGAAAATGATCCGGAATTTCATCGAAAAATCATCTTGAGTGATGAGGCCTATTTCCACTTCGGTGGCTTCGTCAACAAGTAAAATTTTCGGATCTGGGGCCCAGAAAATCCAAGAGTTATTGTTGGAAAGCCTCTCTATCCTCAACGTGCGACGGTTTGGTGCGGTTTATGGTCCGGCGCAGTCATTGGACCTTACTTTTTCAAAAATTAAGCCGGTCAGACAGTTACTGTGAATGGATCGCGCTATCGAGAGATAATTAACGATTTTTTATGGCCGAAATAGGAGGGTATTGATCTGGACAACGTTTATTTTCAACAAGACGGCGCTACGGGCCACACAAGCAACGAAACCATTGATCTTTTACCAAAATAACACCTCTTATTGGAAAACCCTTTATTTCCCTATTAATATTAGTTAAAAATTGAATGGATGCTCATGCAGCAGCAGTTCCAAATGTTAAAGTTTTACTATCAAAAACAACACATGAATTTGCGAAATGAGACGCATTTTTGAAGGAATGCTTACAGCCAACAACCAAAGTGTCATATATGAAACGATTCCAGGCAACACAATTGTCAGCAAGGGACAAAAAAGATTCACAAAAAGCTACTGCTTGATGCTAGTTTTGACCAATAGCATCATTGATCTGTACTTATTCGAGAGTGACGTTACTATAACGGCCTCATTAGCGTTGAGCACTACAGATTGTTATTAATTAATTGATTTTGAACCACTGACAATTTGCCTCTAATCTTTAGGAGCGACATAGACGTTTGCGGCATGTGATTCCATCAGAGAGACTATTTGTGCCATACAGCGAATACCATGTTGAAACAAAGAGTCCACTTGAACCATTTGTATGAGCGGCTATCTGTCGCAGAGTTTACGTGAAGTCGCCACCAAATTCATGAGATTTAAGCCAACCGGACCTTTTCTTATGGAATTTCCTAAAATCGCAGTTAGGGCATCGCCCGAGTCAACGTAATCCGGGCTGTTGCTAAAATTCATGCGCATCAACTCAGTACATATGTGTGTATGGGTCTTTCGGATAAAAAAAAAAATGTTGATACCTCACACACACCTTGTTTTCTTCTTTCCTCCATTTCAACAAAGAAATACATTTCTCAACGTTTTTTTTAATTTATTTATATAACTGTCTGTAGTAATTTAAGTAGTCTGTAAAAGCTCTAATTATGACTTAGACTTGAAATACATATTTTTTGTATTAATCACTTTAATATCAAGTTAAAATTTGTGCCTGTCAAACTGCATTAGTTGGTACTAAAAAATTTGTTATTAACTTAAAGTTCAGTTTAATTCTCGGTTCACTCTAGAATAAGTTGCGACTGTCAGCTTTCACATATGTAAATCAGGAATGGCAATCCCGTAACCCTGAGACCCGATATCCCGGTGATTTTTAAGTACCGAAAGTCCCGAAATTAGTTGATATGAATTAAACGATAATTGATTACTTTCTTTTTTCAAGTTAAAAAAATTAAAAAAAAAAATTGTTGTAAAAGAAAGTTCATATTAATGCAAATTCACAAATGTAAACTTTTCGCTGCAGAAAAATTCAGTATGAGTATGCAACATTTTTAATTCAAGAACTTATTCCACACTTACTTCTAACGAATACATTTTAAACTTCAAGTTGGTTTTTTGATATTCCTTTCGTAATTTTAGCTAAAAGAGAAATTTACGTATGCTTAATTTGTGAGCTCAGGGTCAGTTTAACAAGGAGAAAAAATAAAATAAAATAAAATAATGTAAAATTGTTGCCTTTTTTATTCATCAATATTTTGACCTCAATTGGCACTTATCTTCAAAACTCTTGGCTGTGCCTAGTCGACAGAAATTTTCAAAAACAAGTGATATTTTTTTCTTCTAAAAAATTACTATCTGGTCATAGCAAAAGAATGTTTCTAAACTTTTTTTTTTGAACCACTGATCCAAAACCCAGTTTTTTATTTTATTTATATATCTAATTTTCTAAAATTTCGGTTTTCTCAGAAGCTCAGTTTAAACTAATAAGACTTTCCGCTGTTTAGACTTTGTATTGATTTGTTATTTTTTGTTATAATATATTTGTTATTATTATTATTTAATTTATTTTATTTTATTTTTTTATTTTTATGTATTTTTTTTTTAATTTAATTTTTTTTGTTTTATTTTATTTAATTTTTTTATTTTATTTTTTTTTATTTTATTTTATTTTTTTTTTTATTTTTTTTTTTATTTTTTTTTATTTTATTTTATTTTATTTTTTTTATTTTATTTTATTTTATTTTATTTTATTTTATTTTATTTTATTTTATGTTATTTTATTTATTTCCTTATTTTATTTTATATTATTTTATTTTTGGCTTAAACAAGCCAAAATTAACTGTTTTCCTTCATTTGTTGCCGTAGTCCCATCAACAGATCTTTATTTGTTAAAAACTATCCTATGCATAATTTAAAGTGTGTACATACGTACTGCGGTGTTTCCTGCGGTCTAGTTTCAATTCAATCCAACTTTAATTATACTTATAGTTCTAGTTCAACTATGAAAATACCTTGTCTATGCATAAATGTTTCCGCTTTTTTCAATTTTACCCTAAAATGGCAGATTTGAAGTATTTTTTCTTAAAGTTGAATTAATATTCCTGAAAATTAGCGCAACCTTTATTCTAATTTTATACACATGTAAAATTGTGCTGCCCCGTAAATAGTACAGCTTAGCATTCTAAAGTTCACTTTTATTGCGTCAATTTCGAAAGTTCTCCCACACGACAGAAGCAGGATAATTTTTTGCACCACCAGCACCTACGACACACTTCATTTACATAAGCGTTTCCAGTATGCCTGAAGTATGCGAAATATGCAAATATGCAAATATTTTGTTTACACACATTTTTCTATGCGATGGGGGTATTCACGTGGGCATATTGAGGGCTGTTTAAGCAAAAAATATTTCAAGTTTGCGTAGTGCAGTTAGTTGCATACTTTTAAGAGTATAGATATACGAGTATAAGTACAATAAGGTGTGCCACTACTTTTCGAAAATATCCAATGAGCAGTTCTCTATTTCTAGAAATATGAACCCATTTCATAGAAAAACAAACTCAATGCATAAGTTATAAGTATTTATATCAAAAAATAGTTTTTTACTTATATCAGTTTAGCCTTTTAATCTCTAATTTAGTGCCTTGAAAATTTTGCTTTAAACACATTTCTAATGTATTCTCTCAAGCGAATGCTTAATATTTTTTCATGTAAACGAAACAAAACTACACCGTCAGCGGAAAAAATTGTCAAAAATCAATGAGATTTTTAAGACACTTAAAACTTGCACTTGACATATCAAAATTTAGTGGGCTATAAAACTGGCACTCAAAATTTCTCTAAACATTCTCATTAAAATGTACGAAATTATGAAAGAAATTTATAATTTTTTTTTTTTTACTTTTCACAAAATTTTAAACTTCAATTTATTTGGGTTTTCGTCCATAATTCGCTTCTCTTGCCAGCTCAGAAATACCCTTGAACGGTTTAGTAACACTCCAAATGTACTATCGCCCACACCACGCAATGAATGTCGTATCTATTCATGTCAAAGTTATGCACGCAGCTAAAAGTATGCTAAACACATGCTTGGAACGCGCTATTTACTCACACACATTCACACTTGTCTCCTTTACGTGGGTGCTTGCCAGTTGAGCGTAGGCGTTCGTGGAGGAGGTTAAGTAAATTTAAATTTTCAGTTTAATGTCAAAATAATGGAAAATTAGTAACTTTAAATGAGATTAAAATGAGGCAAATAAGCCAGATGATGCGTTTGAAATTAATACGCAGGAATGATATTGGAGACATTTTTTTTGATATCCAACAAAACATTTTGGATGATTTGTTATACCTAATAATCGTGAAAGAAACATAAAAAAGGTTTAAAAAGTAAATTTAAATACAAAATAAAAATATAAGGCGAAGTAAAAAAACTCCATTACTTTTGCATGAATATGAAGACCTACCCTATTTAGCATAATTAGAATAATCTTATTTATTTCACAAAAGCACAGTTTTATTCTCTCATAGGAACTCTCGAACTATTGACAAAAAACTGTGGCAGCCGATTTACAAGCTTCTTTTGAGGCAATTTTTTCGGCAGGAAAATCATTCACAAATCATTCACTTTAGCCAGGAATAGGTATTAATCACTTGGTGCCAGGTCTGGACTAGAAAACTAAAACTTCTGGCGTCACTATCAATGGGTCTGGCCTGACATTCTTTTTCTGATGGAAGAGTAAGTGGCCAAAACTAGCTACTTCTGGGCAATTGTTTCCCTCATGTGGTCCTATTGTTGAGAGTATTGTTCGGTTATCGCAGTCGAAAGTAACACACTTTTTATCACTAGTGTTCAGCGGCTCCGGAAAATAGTCGAGACCGATCGAATTTCTAAAAATTTTTAAATTTTTTTATCTCTCAAAAAAAAAAAACAATAGTCATCGCGAAAGGAATTTTTCAGACTCGATTATGAATAATCGGTAGCAGACCTTACGGAAAGCCAATAGCGATTTTATTGTAAAAATGCCTCTTAAACCAAGTTAAATTATCAAATGAAAATTATTTATTAGTATCCTTTTATATTAAAAGTGAATAAGAATCGTTAATGAAAAACCAAAAATTAATAATCAAAATAGTCCAATTTTTGTGGGAAAGTAAAATGTTTAGTCACCTTCTGCGTATGGAATATTTAAGAACGTCTAATGAAATGCCTTCTCACAGTAGCTGTTTTTGCTGCTGTTCGATTTTCGACAGACTTAGATGTTACATATTTGGATTGGATGTATTGAGAATGGACGTGCTGCATTCTTTTGCTCTCTACAAATTGCTAAGATTCATAAAAAAGAATTTTAAATTTCCCTTGTAAATAAATGTCGCACAACTATTTTTACATATTTTTATTTTTATTTTTTTGCTTTTTTTGAATTGAAAATGGAACAAAATTTAATTGAAGCGGTTTCCACAGTTGGCTTCAAAGCGAATCTATAAAGGGGGGAAACCGGTTTAGGAGGCCAAAAATTTGGTGTTTTTCGAAAATTTTTTGAACAAAGAAGAAATAATCAGAAATTGTTTAAGTTTAGAGGATATTTTATTCATATTTTTAAGTACACTTTTTAATTTTTTTGAAGCTATTTCCGGGTGAGATAGTGGCGTTAGAGCGTGCTGTCCATGGACGATCGCCATCCGAGTGTCTTGCTGGTGGGAATTCCTGAAGTTGCAATTCTTCTCTAAAATCAACAGCAATTTTTTTTTTATTAACAAATATTTCCTAAGAACATAGTTCCTAAGAATATGATCCTAATTGTGGTAAAAAATATTCAAAAATTGCATGCTTTTGAGGCGCTTGAACACAAAGTATTTTTTATACCATATTTTTAAATCTATTTTGCTTAAAAAAAAACATATTTTAAATAATGATATAATCCCAGAATTAGGTTCATATAGATTAGAATTGAATAAAGAAAAAAATCCCGAAAAATTCTCGAACGGATGGTCTAACACTTTTTAAGCTAGAATGCCCACCAGTTGAAAAAAAGTAGTCTCGAGAAAATGTCGTTTTAACTAATGCGCGCTACGGTGCGGAACCGACGGGCAGTCACTTAAGTGCTCATAGAACCGGGAATAATGCGAATTTCGCTTTACTATTTTTACCACATATTCTTGAGTAGTTATACTAACGATTTATGCAATTAAAAAAATCGATTTTTTCATCGATCTAAACCGGTGTCCCCCTTAAAGGTGGTGTTGGTAAATCAGTTGATTTGTCTTTTTTCTTTCGCCGTGTCCATATGCCTGTCAGCTCAGATTGAAACAAGGTGAATTCATTATTTGCTTTCTAGTTTCCAAATACTTTACTTTGACAACCAAAAGTACAGAACATTGTTGTTCGTCTAGTCCCACCACTTTTAATGAATGCGCCTGCGCTGGCTTTAAAGTATGCCATTCTGTCAACCCAATTTTTCAGTACACTTCCGCAATTTTCGGCATTTTCTCTTTCCAATAACTTCGATGTGAGGCTTTTACTCTTGATCCATCTCTGAATGCTGATCCTAAAAAAATTATCTAATGGCGTAAAATCGCAGCTTCTAGGTGGCCAATTGCCCTTACACATTCGGCTGATAATTAGATTTTAAATTTTTGATACTCGATTTTCATATTCCTCAATTTTATGCAAGCGAAAAGCGACCTATTTTATAAACATCAACAGCAAACTAAATTTCTAGCACTCACGGAGGCAATTTTAGCTGCCAAATGATGTGTTTCCCTGGGTTATCCAGTTCAGTGTAGTGGTCAATTCCCATTGGCACGATCCGGATCGTTTTTACTGGTGTTGGCAGTACTGACATAAATCTTATGCTGTTCTAGTATTACTTATAATGTACAATTTTGTTTTTTTACACTCTTCCACAAGAGTTGTTGTCAAAAATGCATTATGGATACTTAGAACAAGATGCATCCGCATTTTTCATGCATTTCGATAAAAATACAGACTTTGACGCAATCGTTAAAAAAAATATATATCTATGTATTCTTCACAACGTTTGCGGGCTTGAGCATGACAGCATTGAAGATGAAACTTTAAAATGAAGGACCTGTAAATCACACTCTTTTTCAAAAGAATGATTTTTTAACTGCAAATTGCCGGTAGCTTTTTTAAGAGCTAACCAATTCAAATGTTATCAATTCGCCGTAATAATTTATGCCTAATGGCGTAGCCATTAAAATTTTCTACGAAACACTCACTTCAACATGAAATTTATAACTGAACGACGAGAGTCGTTTTAAAAGTACGGGCAAAGTTGGGGAGATAGCACGACTGGCGCGTATCGAGATTATGTTTAGTTATCAGCATCTCTTGGAAGTTTTCGCCAGATCGGTATATTTCTTTGTGTTTGGCATTCGTTTGAATCGAGTAAGTCGAGTGATTTTCCTTTTCCATCACGACAACACGCCAGCTCACGCCCCAGCAGTTTTGGTTGCAAAATTAAAGGAAATATGGTTAAAACTCATGTCACAGTTCGCCTATTTTCTAGACTTGATTCCTTCGGATTCTTCGAACTACTATTTGTTTTCCAATTTGAAGAAATGGTTGTCGGGAAAATGATTTTATTCAAACGAGGAGGTGATTGCAGAAATTAATGGCTATTATTCGGAAGGGATCTACAAAGTACAACATAAACTTATCCCGATATTTGACGACTTTCATGAGCAGAAGTTAAGAAATCGACAGTTTATCCTATTATTTCACCAGCTAAGAAAGCGCCTTAATGTATGCAACCACTAACTGTGGGAAATTAGAAGTAATAATAATTATTATTATTTATAGGAGATATATACAATATAACCCTAACTTAATTAGAGCACTGGCAACTAGGGCCTTCAGTGCTTAGAAATAATTATAAAGATATTTTCTTTGCAAGTTTTTTATATATTTAAAATGTTTATGGATACATCTCAGAGATGGCACGTCAGTTTTTAAATAGAAAAAGGTACAGCTCACGAAAAACTATAGCACCTTAACATTTTGATCAGTTTGGAAAATTTATTTATTTATTTTTTGTTTTGAATTTAAAGTATTTTTCAATAAAAGTACAGCTCATCATATAACAAGAGCCATATAGATTCAAATCTCTAACTTTATAGAAAATTTGGAAAAAATTGCACAAGCTTTTCAAAACAATTTCACTGTTTTTAATTAAAATTAGAATAAAAAGTATGGTATGCATTTTTATAATTGTTTAAATTTTAGTCCAATAGTGCAAGTTTGATGTTTGTTAAACATTTCATTGATTTTCTATCATTTTTTCCTCTACATATGCACGACTTTTTTTTATATAGAGAGAATATGCAACACCATCAAGGAAAAAAATTGTCAAAAATCAGCGAGAATTTCTAGCCACTTCAAATTTGCACTTTATTGTACTAAAATTAAATAAGTTATAAAACTGCGTACCTACATTTTTTTTATTCTGATTAAAAAGTTTGAAATTTTAATGTAAATGTGTCCAATTTTTATAAATGTGGTACAAAGTATGACATTTTTGATAAATATGGCCTTTGTTACAGAAAGAATATTTATAAATATATAAAAAATTATTGAAGGGAAAATAATTAATAAATATACAAAACTTGTCCAAATATTGATGTGCCATTAATTTTTACTGCGCGGCTTAGTAGTGCGTTTTAATTCATTTTTGTAAATTTTTTTTTTATTCATGTTAAAATTTCACATTTTTTTTAAGTTTCACATTTTTACATTTCACCGAAGCTAATTTTATTTTCCAATATCGTTTTTAACTCTATTACCTAAAATATGTGTACTTATAAATGTTTGTATGTGCTGAAAATCAATAGCTCGCATTCTCTAGCACTCCACCAGCTGCGCATAATTGCAGCTCGTTGACAGCAAATCGAATTTCAAATTATGGGGACAACTGAAGGGATACGTCATGCCCTGTTCGCAATAATAAAACTTCGCACAGTCTTTCGCATCACGCACATAGCCATCCTCCTCATTTTTGCATTCGGCATTGCCTCGTGGCCCCAACACTGCCGCCTGCTGATACTGCCCACCCACAAATGGCGCCACATAGCCAGGCGCTGCAGGGCGTTTTATCGATTCCGCCGCCATATTTAGCACAGATTGGGTTAATCCCGTCGCTGTACGTCCATCGAAGAGCACACGATTGATAGTTTGCAGCAACGGATACTTCTCACCACTGCAAATGCCACGAAAGTCGTCAGATTCTAATGACCACAACATCACACCGGCCAAGTTGTTATCCTTCGCATATTGCGCCTTGAGGTCAATACTGCGTGGATTCTCAAACCCAATCCACTGTTGTCCCAAATATGCATAGGGGGTCATTTGCACCTCATCCCACTCGACTGTCCACGCTTCGGTGCGCATACGTTCGCAAAGCTCATTGTAGCCAATTGAACCGGGTTCGACCGAGTATTGGCCAGCAATGCCACGACCCAAATGCGGTGAGCCCACAGCGTGCTTCGCTGCGTCTTCGAGTGTATAGGAACGACCATAGAAAGGTACGCCGACTACAAGTTTCTCGCGGGGTGCACCTGAAATTTGCTTTGAAGTTAGAAAATTTCAAAGCATTTGGTAGTTTTTTTTTTAGTTGGAGTACAAACCTTGTGCAAGCCAATATTTGATTATAGCATCTAAATTGAGTTGCTTATTCTTCGCGGTTATATCGGTGGGGCCCTCGTAAAGTGGCGCATTATTACCGGTGACGGGATCCCATGGGCCGTGTAAGTCATATGCCATAACATTGATGATATCCAAGTACTTGGAGACTTCAGGAATGTCGTATGAACGCGAGGCAGAGTCCGCTGAAGAGCCCACTGCGGCGGTGAGTAGATACTGGAAGGGGTCTAGGCTGCAAAAAATAAAAAAAATTAAGAATTTAAAACAACTCACACCAATTTGAAGCTTATTAAACTGGAAGTTTAGACATTTGAGGCATCATAACATAAAATTTTGACGAAAAAATCTTTCAACAACAATCCTTCGCTGCACCTTTTCCTACTTACCCCTCTCTCAACTCACGCAGCAGCGTTACGTAATTAGTTTTATCATCGAAAGTCAAATTGTGTCGCTGATTTGGATACTCCCAATCCAAGTCCAAGCCATCAAAGCCATGCCGCTGTATGAATTGCACCACCGATCGCACGAAGCGTTGTCTGCGCGCCGGATCATTTGCTACAATTGAGAAATTCTTCGAGCCCTCATTCCAACCGCCAACCGCAGCGAGTGTTTTCAACGTTGGATTCTGTAGCTTGAGTGCATTGAACTTTCGTATATTGCCTCGGCCACCATTGTCCTCCAAATCCAAGTAAGGATCAATGATGCGTAAATCTCCACTCTCCTCAATGCCAAAGAAGGCGTACATCAGATGTGTACACAAGAAGGGATCAATGCTGTTCACATCGTATTTGCCACTTGACTCGCGATATGTGGCCCAAGTGCCGTGATAACAGACAACGTACTCTGGAAGGAAAAGAAGAAGCAGAATACGAGATATGAATGAGTGAAGTGCGAAAAGTAAACTTTTGCTTATCAGTTGTTGTGTGGTTAACTAATTTCATTTGTAAACATGTTAATTGAATCGTTTTGCCACAATGTTGGTTGATTGAGAAAACTTTTCACATCGCTTCTGCCAGGCTGACCACTTTTCACTGGAATATTCCAATTTCAGTGCAACTATTTTTCGTTTCAAGTTTCTACATTCCATTGCGGATATTTCTGCTCTAAAATTTTATTTCGTTATACCCAAAATTCAATTCAGTGAGTAGCAAAAACCTCATAAAGCAAAGTTCCAAACTTTGTACGAAATTCTCTTTGTCATACATTTTTTTAACTTCTTAATCGAAATTGCCAAGTGACCTCTGGCTATGAAGTATTATATATATATATATAATTGGCGCGTACACCCTTTTTGGGTGTTTGGCCGAGCTCCTCCTCCTATTTGTGGTGTGCGCATTGATGTTGTTCCTCAAATGGAGGGGCCTATAGTTTCAAGCCGACTCCGAACGGCAGATATTTTTTATGAGGAGCTTTTTCATGGCAGAAATACACTCGGAGGTTTGCCATTGCCTGCCGAGGGGCGACCGCTATTAGAAAAATCTTTTTCTTAATTTTGGTGTTTCTAGTAAAAGAAAGTGTATGCTTGAAGTCTCTCAAAAATTCCGTTGATTTTTGACAATTTTTCCAATTTTTTTCCATACCGAGTTGAGGTTTTTTTAATTTTTATTTCACACTCTTTACTCAAAACTTTAAATTTCTATTTCTTTAAAAGAAGTATTTTGCTCCTTCCATCACTCACTTCGATTTTCCGCCTTTGTAAATTCAATTTGTTGCAACACTACGCCAAGTGCAATGAACACAAATAATTTTAAAAACATTTCACTCCCCTGTAATTAAAAACACTTTGTTCACTTTTTCTCTTCTTCAGTATTCTGTGACAGTTCTTCACTTGCAACTAAACTGAAAATAGCTGCTTTCGTCAATTTATAGTCGATCGATATTTGCGAAAAGTTGATATTGTTTACGAAAACCCCCATTTGTGCTTGTTTTTTATTTATCTGTTTGATTGTAAGTACAAAAAGGTAAATATTGGCCAACTTTTTTTGTCGATAAATGATATGAGAAATGATGCGTTATGATAAAAGAATTTCTGAGATAAAGTTGCAAGTATAGCATCATAAGTATTTCTGCTTTTGCTTTCTTTTTAATTGATATGCGTTTGTGTGTGTATTGATGTACCTATTTATTGTGCTTCTAGACTGTGTGAGAGTTCGTAGAATTTGAAGAGTCAAGGCGAAGTTCATTTGATAAGATTTTAAGAAATTTGTTAACTAAAACTACTGTAAAGATGTATGCTGTTGAAGAAGCGATGAACTTTGTTGTGGAAAACAGATGGAAAGGCAGACCTATATGTATCTGCAGCGGCAGCCAAGCTGCGCTCATGGCACATAAGGGCTAGTCGAGTCCTGTAAATCCAGGCTTAACTATGTCGGTAGACATATTAGCCTGATGCTAATATGGGTTCCGGGACTTGTGCCTATCGTGGGTAAGGAGACCTCTGACTCCTTAGCTAGGATGGACTCTGAGGCCCCACTCCCTTATGCAGCCATCAAAGCCACGGTTAGCAAATGGGTTGCTACAACCCAAAAGTGAACTTGGCATGGACTAAAGTGATGTTACCTGTCATTTCCGATCGACTGTCGCAAACCCTTCTGTCATTAAGCAGAAGGGAGTGTAGACAGCAGGTTGGACTGATGACGGGCCACTTTCTGTGGGCGAAGCACATGGAAAGGGTGGGCATGTGTACAGTGTACTCTGGCCAGCTTGTGAAGAGGAGGATGAGATAGCGAATCACTTCCTGTGCGGAAGCCCCGCTTTCGTTCGAATCCGGCTTGAGGCCTTTGGCACTGATGTGTTAAAAAGCGACCACCTTGGCTCCTTTGCTCCTTGGCTCCTTGGCACCACAAGACCTACTCAGATTTCTTCGGAGATCGGGTTGATTTAAAGAAAATTAAACGGGAATCCAAGAGTAGTACAAGGGACTTAATTAATGTCTGAGTGCTGCACTTGCTAGTTGTCCCGACAAAAAAAACCGAATAGTTGAATTAGGATATTAAAACATGAGCTGCATAATATTGATAGAAAAACGGTGGATCAGCATTCACTAAAAAAAAAATTAATTTAATCGAAGCGCCGCTTTTAGGGTACCACAGTAGTCAGAAATAATTTCTTATAAGTTAGTTTGTTAATATTTTATAAGAAATTAGAAAAAGGGGTATTCAATAATTTTTTCAATAAACTTAAATTTTTACATTTATATTTTCACATATCTAATAAAAATAGATAAAAATAGCAAAAAAAAAAATTTGATTTCGTCGTCAATGCCTTCATCTGTCTTCGGTATTTTTGCACCCACTTCACTTAGACTCTTCCGACTTCGCCGCCACAGGCTAAAATAAGCTCTTCACCATAATATTCAAAACAGTTTCGTAGTACGCAAACATCATTGATTAGTCTGGGTGCCAAAAATTTCAGTCTAATACAAGTTTCACATTTTCTAACAAAAGTTTCGTATTTTCATCCGAACGGAAATTATGCAGCACAATTTTAGAACAGCAGATTTCTATGCATGTAAAAACATGCAACCATAAGCCCGAAGGTGTTAAAAAATAAAAGTTGGCTTGCCACCTGCCACCAGAGCAATCACAGGAGTGCATTGTACGAGTAAACTAATAAAATCACACTGCTGCTCGCTACGCTTGTTTGCTTGCACGCCTGCAAGTATGTAATGGAGTTAATCGTAAAATTCTGGTTCGTTAGCTAATGACAAGCACTGACCAGCGTATCGCATTGCAATGCCCCTGAAGGAAATCCGGCGGTAGTTCATATATGCAGCTGTACTAGATTAAAGAAAACTTGGTATTGCAAATATATAATGGCACGCGGTGATTCGGCTTGTGTGGGCCATATCAATTTATAACTCGCTAATCGAAGGGAACTAAGGGTTCCATTCATCATTTCTGGAACTCTAGTTTCGGTATTGCCATCGGAGCCGTCTTCGATTTTTCCGTTACTTTCTTTCCACTATTAAAATGCGTGCTTCGTAGTGGTTTTTTGACCCGAACAAACAGAAAAAAAATCGAAGGGAACCATATCAGATGTATTCAATGGCTGCTGGAAGGTATTCGTTTTGTTTTTGATCAAAAATTCAGTATTAAAATAGCTCTGCGCGAAGTTGCGATATCATCTTGCAAAATCCACGAGTTCTTTTCTCACAAAAACATTCCTTTCGGGTGAATTGCTTCGCGTAGATGACTCATAAGGCCCAAATATAAATAGTCCGTATTGACTGTCTGACCTTCTGGCAAATATTTGTTATGTATAATACCGTTGTAATAAGAACATAAAAACCGTGAGCATCGTTTTCTTTTTTCGACTAAAAACGACGTGATTTTTTTAGTATTGGTTCATTTGAAGCTCTCAACTCACCCCGACTGATGTGTGGATTACGCGTCGTACTCATACACCCACGTTTCGTCTCCAGTAATGATGCGTTAGCTGAATGTTGGGTCAGATTCAGCCTTCGAAATCACGCCTTTGGCGACATCAACGCAGTCTCTGTTTTGAAGGAAATTCAGGTTGTTTGGAATCAACTTTATTAACAATTCCCTGAACGTATCCATAAGCAATGTTAGGTTCTCTGTCAGTTCTCTGTTGGTTAATTTGCGGTTATTGATCAACTTTGCTTTCACTTCATTGATGTTTTCATCGGCTTTCGATATCGACGAGCTGCTACGACTTTCAACATCCTCGGTGGACTCTTGATCTCTTCAGAAGCGTTCATGCCACTCCTAAACGGATGTCGGCTGTTTTCTTTAGAGTATCAGTACCGTAACAACAATTTCCCAACCTTTCTAAAGTTTCCGCGCCATTGAATCTATTTTTAATGCAAAATTTAATACAAAGTCGTTGCTGCGAATTTACATCCATTTTTAAAACTGTAAAAACTGGGAAACACGTGCGAAGTAGATTTACTCAAGACGGCGTAAATTTTGCAAATGCCAAGCAAAGGGAATAAAAGTGTGATAGGAATATTAATCACAAATGTGGAAACATAACCAAAACCCTATAAAAAATTCGAACTCAAATCAGTTGGGTCAGAGCGTCACCTGGCGGTTGTTCCGGGTTCAAAGTGGTATCTTTTGATTTAGATGGCCTGTTCTCGTGAAAATGGATTTATTTGACAGCCAATAAAATTAGCATAGAGAAAGCACAGATTTCTTTGTTGTTAATCAGAAACTTTAAAATCGCGTAAAGTATAAGGTAATGGGGATTAAAATATTTAAAAAAAATTATTTTATGCCGGATATCTATGGATATGGATTTATTTGCTAGCCAATAAAATTCCCAAAGAAAAACGAAAAACAATTTTTTTTGTTAATAAAAAACTTTAAAACCGCGTAAGTATAAAAAAAACATTAGTATTGAAGTATTAAAAAACATTTTCTTCTATGCCGCTTATTGCAGAGGCAAGACTTTTAATCAAAAACTGTATTGAACCAATCGATAAATAAAAATATTGAAGTTCACCTTTACTATTGCAGTCGCAATTTTCGTTTGATTTTGTGACCACAGTAAATTAATAACTCGATTGTCTCATGGAGAAAAACTATAAACCTTAAAAAAAAAGAAGAAATGCTTTTAATCATCAACTCAAACATTCATTTCAATATCCACTTCTAGTCAAACATTTCGCTGCCGGCATTGCTCCTAAAGCAAAAAGCAAAAAAATTGAAGAACTAAGAACTTACATTGTATCTACTTCTCATTCAATTACCAGTTACCCACCACCATTACCAATTTTACCATACAAGTTTCCGTCTTCGCACGCCTTCATAGTGAATGGCGTGAAGCGGAAATTTGCAATCGTCTGGTGTTGGAAATGCATTTATAAGCAGACCTGTGCGGGTGTGGGTTTGTTTACCATAAAATATGGTTTGTTGTGGCGACTAAAAATAGCTTGATTTTACATGCAGCTAAAAGTAGACTACACGGATATGAAGTTAGAGCACCAATTGCTCGTGTGTTCGTATGTAGTAGATGAATACGTGTGTATGTGCGCTGCGGTGGAGTACAAACTACTCAACAGAGAGAGATTCTATCTAATTCATGAGTTAATATTTAACGGAATAACACATACTAGTTGCAGAGTGACTACAAGTGTACCTGTTACTAAGTGACCAATTAGACGTGCATGCAAAGTAAATATTCTGCTATTAAAAAATTGTTGTTTGAAATGTTAAGAGCGCACGAAATGAGGGTTAGGTGAATATAAATGTTGATGGATGCAATCATCTTTTTTTTTGACCGTTATGAACTGGTTCATTAACTGGTCTGAAACTGGTGTATAGACTGACTAGTTCGTTAAACACAATGACGCTGCTGCAGAGGTAATAATTCTTACTCCGTAGAACATCGTTAGGTAAGAGTACTGTCGATGGCGTTAAAAAAAATATAAAGCGAACGCTTTCAGCTCCAAAAAAAGATTGATAGTAAGGTAATTCAGAGCTAGTAGGTTTGACTACAGGGTGCCTGTCTTTTGCTAACCGTGGCTGCAGAAGGGAGTGCCTGTCAGTATGTTTGCAATTTTGAGGTATTTGTGATTGTGAGGATGCCACATTCCGAAATGGGTGATTGACTTTAATTGGCCGTTTGTATGTTTTCAATTTTGTGGTAAGCGACAGACGGAAATTAGGATTTTCACTCGAATTAGCTGAGCCGCAAAACTAAATTAGGAATAGCAAAAGATTGAATTTTCAACAAAAATGTAAGCTCACCAAAAAATGTGCTGCATATTTTCTATATATAGGCGATATATCGAAAATTAAGGTTAAATTGTTTCTACTAGATATAATTTAAATATTAATACTAAAGTATTTCTACATTAAATTTAGAGTTTTTAATGTTGCCAATCATTTTAATAAAATATCATAATTTTCACAATTTTTTTTTTTTTTAATTTCATTAAGCAAATTATTTCACTTTCTTATTTTTGCGCGCTATGTAAGTTTTTATAGCTTATAGCTGCTTCTTACGCCCGCTTTTCACTTGCAATTCAGCTTTTGATGTGCTTTCAAAATATAGCTTCCATAAAAACAAACAATATTTGTATCCTCTATTAACACTAAAATATTTCATGCTCTCTACTTTTCGCTCTTCTCACCCACAGATCCACAAAATCGGAGAAAATGTACCCTTCGATGCTGAGTCGCGGACCTGATGTGGAAATCGAACCCTACTATTGCCTACCCGTGGGCACAATAACCGCACAAAATGGTTCGTTATCAGCGCAAATGGCTGCTGTTGCGGCCGCTGCAATGTCACATATGACTGGACAGCCAACGGCTGGTCCAACTGGTGCGCCAGTTGCTTGGAGTCAACCGACATCGCCGACACCAATTAGTCGTGGCTTCGGCGGCACTCTTTCGCCTACACATCCGGCCGGCATGCCTGGCATGGTTGGACTGGTGGGTGCGCCTGGTAGTGCCAACACCAATACAACGGCACATCGTCTTACATATCCGAAGAAGAACGATGAAGGTGAATGTGCGAATTATTTATGTTTTGCTAAAAATAGTGTGAAATTATAATAATACAAAATTAATTTTTTTTCTGTAGTGCATGGTAGTGCCGCATCTTTGCTCTCCGGTGGCAGTTCATTATACGGTTCAGCAGAGGAGCGCCAGGCCAATGAAATACGTCGTCTGAAACGGGAATTATTGGATGCACGTGAACAGGTGTTGAGCTTGAGCAGTCAACTGTCAACAAATGTGAGTAGAAAAAATTAATTTTTGTTGCCTGTATGTGGGATTAGATCCCAATAAATTTTATGTTTAAAAATTGTAGTATATAATAGTCATTTGTGGTTAATACTTTGTTACCTGTTTTGGTCGAGATTTTCCTTCCCTTATTATGTAGGATCTGTATATAAAGGGTGGCTAAGTTGCAAGGGCCGGTGTTGATTTTCAATAAAATAATTTTTTTTTAAGACAATTATTGTCACTTCTCTTTATTATGATAATATTAGTATGGCTCACTTACGTATAGAACAAAATATCGCCCAAATGGCCGCCGCGGCCTCGGTGACACACCTCCATCCGATGGTCCAAATTTTCGATGACGCTGAGGCATAATTGAGGTTCTATGCCGTTAATATGCCGAATTATCTCATCCTTTAACTCTTGAATTGTTGCTGGCTTATCGACGTACATCTTTTCTGTCAAATAACCCCAAAGAAAGAAGTCCAACGGTGTCAAATTACATTATCTTGGAGGTCAATTGACATCGCCGCGACGTGAGATTATTCGGCCATCAAATTTTTCGCGCAAAAGAGCCATTGTTTCGTTAGCTGTGTGACAAGTGGCACCGTCCTGTTGAAACCACATATCGTCCAAATCCATATCTTCCAATTCGGACCATAAAAAGTTCGTTATCATCTCACGATAGCGAACACTATTCACAGTAACTGCCTGACCGGCCTCATTTTGGATAAAATACAGCCCAATTGTGCCGTCGGCCACTCTTTGTGGGTACATTGGCTTTTCGGCAATCACTCTTGGATTATCATTCGCTCAAATGCGGCAATTCTGCTTATTGACGAATCCATTGAGGTGAAAATTTGCCTCATCACTGAAGATGATTTTCTTCGAAAATTGGTCACTCACTGTTGCCATTTCCTGCCACCATTCTGACCATTGACACGATTGTGTATCTTTCCATGGTTCACATTGAGTTAGTCTGAAATTGAATAATGTTAAATGAAATGCAGAAAAAAAACTTGACGTTTAGGTGTGGTTCACATTCAACATCGGCCCTTCAAATTTAACCACCCTTTATATCGCAATAGATCGGCAACGGTCTAAATGAGTTGGTTTAGAGGTCAACTGCCTTTTCTACTTAGGGTCTGTATAATTGGAAATATTGTTGTTAAGGTGGTGGCCTACGAACAGCCTTATGTGTGGTGTTTTCAGTACAAAAAAAAACCATTAACTTTTGCTCTGCTTGAAATAAAAATCAACCTACACCCTATTTTGTGCACTTAAAAATTCAAGCGCAAGAGCCAAAACTGGAATAAATTCTTTTTTTCCCTCATCTCCTCCCTTTGGCTTGACTTTTCTCCCTTCTTTCTGCCCATGTAATTTTCGCTTAATATTACTTTCTGCATTTTTCTATATTTTTTTGGCTAAATACCAATTCCATGCTGTCCTTTGTTATGTAGAAATGACGGACACTAGCAGCACTGAAAAGAGGGAGCGGAGAGAGCGAAACCCCAAAGTATTTAGCATAAAATTTCTGTGGTGTACTGCGGCAGAACAGCTGCGATTTAATTGCGCATTGCATACATTTAGGCTACAAATGAAAGGCGAGCATTAAAGTGTTGAAATTGTTGAATTTTATACCGGAAGCGATAGTGTCCATGAAGCGACGAAAGTAAATGAAATAGAAGACGAATTTTTGCTTGAAAGCACATTTTTATTTAATTCAAAATGGTCTTTATGATAATTTCTATATTTGTTTGCAGCATTTCAGAATTTTGTAATATTTTTTTAGGGGAGACGCGCGAGCAATTTTCACTTAGGCATCCTAATTTTTATTTATTTCAATATTAAACTGTTATATTTGCTTCTGCCCTCATTTCATATAACCATTTTGACTTTCAAACTGTCTTGAATTTCAAGTGCACCTTCAAATTATTACAATAACGATTTCCGTTTTTCTCAAGCTCAAAGCATTGACGCGGTTTTTTTTCTACACTTTAACACCGTCTACTGCCTGTCTGTCAATGCCTACTTAAGATAACCAACTTAAAATGGAAAACTTTTCCGCCAAGTAAAGATTGTCAACAAAAAGTCACCGACTGCAGGCAACAATAAAAATTACGAGTGCTTTTTCATATATCTTACAGATATTTTTCATGAAAATACACTTTTTACACCCGTGCAGTTGAGTAAATGAGCGAACTTTTCTGACAAACTGCCAAAATGTGTCTGGCAAATGTGCAAAAGAGCTGGCATAAAAATCAGGAAGCACGAAATGGCACAGCTTAGAGTAAAAAAGTCAGCGCCACGTTGACAAGTGGTCGGCATAGGAATATTTATGCATACATACATACACACATAGAAAGATATATACCTATATATACACACCCCGTAGGAATGATGATGGTAAAGTAGCGAATTTGAAACCAAGCAAACTCGTTTTCTTTATATGGGGAATATCTGTCAAATTCACATACAAAGTCCCGATTGCCTTCTAGAACATTTTTAGAAAATTTCAAATCGAACTTAAAGCTACAGTAGCCATAAAATAAAAACAAGTGCGTGTAACGTAGTACACATAACAGAAGTGAAACTTTCAAGGCAGACAAAGACAGAGGGAGAGACCCGAGAGAGAATGAGAGAGAGAGAAAGAATAAAGAATAAATTCACAACATTTGCAGAGAATACAAGTAGACAAAATTTACAAAAAACGGAGAAGGCTCGACCGGTGTAGGTAAACGCCGGACACAAACCTTGGCAACAACGCGCACTATTCCGCACAAACGCAGCGATTCCAGGAGCGCAGCAACGGCTCAAATTACCGCAAGGCAATACCAATAAATCCGACGCCGGAATGGATAGCACTTTATAGTACGCACAAGCACTAGCCAGGAAACGGAAATAAGCGCCAAAAAGTAGGCACCAAAAAAAACGCCAAAAAACTTCGGACCAAAAAACAGTCGGCACCAAGGAAATATAACGCCAAAAAGTAGACACCAAAGATATATTTCCTACAAGTTATTTCTCACTAGAAATTGTCAAGCACAAGGAAAAACTCAGGAAAAATAGCCTAAAGTGTATCTAAGATATATATAAGGTATAGCTCTCTCTCTCCGTTTCCTCTACATTATATCTTTTTTCTCTCTCGCGGAACGAAAATGCCCAAAACGTTGCATGGCCTCGAAATTTTACTCTCCATTCTCGCTCGTCCATCGACCCTAAGAGGTTTTATTTCGAAAATTAAAAAATTTAAAATCTTTCAAAATTTACCACTTACATTGGAAGTAGTAGTGGGTGTCAGGCATATCGCACAACACACTTTTTGGTATTTGTGTTATATAACGATAACTGTTTGCTCCATAGGGGATGCCTGCCCAAACAGGTAAGCTGGCAATACAGACCCCTTATTGATGCCTTAAGATAGACACGGATTCGGCATCTTATTATAGTTCGTATCCAAAGAAGTGTTTGGCAATCAGAGGGTACTTGGAAAAGTATTAGGTTGTTAGCTGCTATGCGAAAAACCGTTTCTGGTATGAAGATAGTCAAAAACTTTACCCACTTGTTTGAACTTCTTTCCACTAACAGAAGCACTTTCCCACTCAGTCAAACTTACTCAGAAGAACACTGATCACCTATTGGTCCAAAGCAATCCAGTGCAATTTTTCAGCCGAAATGTCACTAGAACCTTCTTATGGTTTTTGCTAAGGGGCCCTACCCACTATTAATTCCCACTCTTATGATTTTTTCTCATATACAGCCCCAAAATTATAAACACTCCAATATCTTTTATGAAAATTTCATTCATACCGCAACAAAAATTAGGTTTCAAACTTTGTAAAACATTTTTCAAAATGTCTCGAAATTTCATGAAAACCATCAATTTTTGGAACCCAGAATTTTTGTAATTTTTTGGGGCATACAGTTTTTATCCCATTTAATTTAGTATAACAAAGTACAAGTTTTAAGTGACTGCAAAATGCTGTTGATTTTTGCAATTTTTTTCGTTGATGCTGCTAGGCTTTTTCTTCCATATAAAAAATACGAGCCTGCACCTTGTACATAAGTAAAGGCAACGGGAGTGGTGTGTATGTGAAGAAGTCCCATACTCAAACAAACACACACTCCCACAGTCATGTGTAAATGTGAAAGAAGCATTTTCTTCTTCTCACTTGGCTTGTAGAGCGAAGGTCTTCTATTCACGCAGCTCACTTTTAGGCGCAACACAAATATTTGCTTTATTCATTTCCTGTTAAACTTTTTTCTGCCTCTTCAACACTTTTATGTGTGTGCCGGTCGGTGCTCATTTTATTTTTGATTTATTTGTGCTGCTCCAACTTTTATTGCTTATGCAAAATTTTTGAAACTTGGCGTCGAAAAGTCTATTAAGTTGACGTTAATACCTACTACATAAATAATGTGTAAAGGCATGAGTGAGGCACAAAAAAAAAACTGTTTTCTAAGTGCATTTTACGTGGAAGTACAAGGACAAGTTCACGTATGAGAAAATTATATATACATATTTTCTGTTTGAGACGGTTGAAAGACGCAAAGATAAAAGGAGAAATTTAATAACGAGTTGCTTACTGGACTTATACAGCCCGTGAAAAAACTGTAGTAGTACAACATTTTGAACAGTTTTGACTACTTTTCTTTTCTTATTTTCATTAATTTTTGTTTAAATGTTAGTTATTCTGCAACAAATATCGGCTCCATCAAAGCTTCACTTCACAATTTTATGCAAAATTTACAAAATGGTCATCAATATTACAAACTGAGTAGGCAGGACACGTTGACAAAACTGAATTCATTTCAAATTGTTCGCAAATCGAGACCCCCGGTTTACTGTGTATGGAGCGCAAATTGCGCTATTTACTTATTACAGGGTCTGGAACTCGAAGTGTAACCTCTTAAAATAGATTAAATTGGGTTGGAATATTACTTCTATTTAATTCAAAGTAAAAAATGTGTGACCATAATACAAAATTAAGCATCAATTTACTTTTGCTCGATATGACCACCTTTTGCCTTAACTATGGTCTTGAGATGGTCGAGATCAATATACAGATCAATCGTAAGACGGAATTTTGCTACCTCGGAAGTAAAATCACACCAGCAGGCATGACGATTGAAGTTATTGCACACCGTATCAGCAAAGCTCGTGCGGCGTTTTTACAGTTGTACATACGGGTTTCAAATTCCATATCAGCCAAAAGTAAGCTACGAATCTTCAATTCCAACGTAAAATCGGTGTTGCTATATGCCTGCGAATCCTGGTCGGTTACATCCGTGCTCACCGGAAAGCTGCAATCTTTCGTCAACACTTGCTTACGCAAAATTTTGAGAATCTGGTGGCCTCGTGTTTCAAACCAAGATTTGTTTATTCCGACTAACGAACTGCCAATCGAGCTCATCATCAAACGCAGACCATTTAGCTGGATAAGCCACACTTTGCCCAAAGATGCCGGCCAAATTTGCAGTGCTGCTCTGTGCTGGAATCCGAAAGGTGTAAGGTACCGCGGAAGACCAAAGACCTCATGGCGACGTATGGTGGATAGGGATCTATCAAACTCAAACTCTACTTGGAATTCCTTAAAACAACTTGCTCACAATCGAAATGATTTCAATAATTTTGTTCTGGCCATATGCCCCAACAGAAGCAAAAAGAATTTATATATGTAAATATATGTATATATATATATATATACAGCAGTTATACAACCCGTAAAACTGTACCACAGTTTTTTGTACCACAGCATTTTGACCACTTTTGACTACTTTTTTTAATTTTCATTAATTTTTTATAAAAATACAGTTCATTCTGCAACAAATATCGTACAAATCAAAGTTTTATACTTTATACAAAATTTATGAAAGGTTTAAAAATTTCATCAGAATTTCAAACTTTTTCATCAGAATTAAGAAAAAACTGAGTACGCAGTTTTATAGTCCATTAAATTTTAGTTCACTAAAATGCAAGTTTTAAGCGGCTGAAAATTGTCTATGATTTTTGATAATTTTTTTCTGAGGTTGTTGTTGCATGTGTGTAAAAATTGGTATGTAGGGTCTTTGTAGCTGTCGATTGCTAACCGGAAGTCAGATTTCAAAGCGGATACGCCTGGTAAGGCCTACATTTGTTCTTACTTTTTTTGTTTGACGAACAAATTCGACTAAAACTCATTACCTATCGGTCTTCTAGGACACTGATTTTTTAGCTACTTCTAGTTAATAGAAAGAGCTTTAACTAGTCTTGTTTTATCCCTAATCGTGTAGACACAATTTGAGCTTAATAAAAAAATAAAAATAATTTTTTTTTTCTAATTTTCGATAAAGATTTCAAGAATTGTTTACCATAGGTAGGTGAAATGGTTTGAAGTACCACTCGGGCGTTCACCAAGTAGCACTTAAGCGCCGTTTTGAAAGCACCTTGAGACCTCCAAAAGACAGATATCTGCAGCCAGCCAAAGCTATTGAAGCAATGAAGAAGGTTGATGGGATTTAGGTTGAAGCATTACCCCAGACTGTCGAAGGAAGTGGTACCCAGTGATCTTAATCGTGTAGCTGTCAAACCCGGACATTTACAGAGAAAGTGCTCAACTATTTCCTTCTTTGCAAAGTCTCAACAGCTTCTGCGATTGGTGTTAAATGGTAAACCAAGCTTTCCTGCGCGTGAGCCGATCACTCAATGACTGGTAAACACAGCTACGAGCTTGAAAATTGAGTAGCGTGGAGTCCTTAGAACTTTCTAAGTGGGACTTTCGAAAGAGCACACGAAGAAATATACCATAAAGGAACAAAAAACTGCACTTTTGTTAAATTTTTGGCAGAACTAATGCTTCTATTTGCGTCTGAATGTTTTCCGCAAATCGATGGACCAATTTGATGTTTCATGTATGAGGTTCCAAACCCGGGCACCACCGAATAGCCGAATAAAACAGCACCGCGTTATTATGCGACGCAAGGGATAAAAGGATGTTATGCGCTTAAATGCCTCGCTTAATATAAAAAACCAGTCCGATCCGAGATAGTCCCGTTAACGTCACATTCCAATGCTAGCGCTCAGTGTTAACTAAAAATTTGTAAGACTGTCGACTCAAAGCTCGAAAGTAAATTAAAGTTCATATGGAAATACTCGTAAGTCTAGGCGGAATAACAACTATAGTGGAATAAATGATTTTTTATTTATTTTTATTGCAATTAAAAGCTTACTGTCAATGTCATTCCATTGAGTTCTCCAAAGTTTTCGTCACATTCGCTAGTCCATCAAAGGCCCAAAAAAATTGTATTACATTTTTGATCAATCGCTGGAAAGCCTTTCTTTTGCAGCTCATACACTTCTCTCTGTCACCAGCGTGCATACATACGTATGTATGTATATGTGAGTTTAAGTGTATTACTTACAACGTCCAGCCGGCCCTTTGAACTTTTAATTTTCTGGGTGAAAATGTATGCAACGAATTTTTCGCGAATCTTGTCGCTGATTACAAATGCATACATAAATTTTGTCCTTCCTTTTGCGCTGCACTTATTTGGCAGCGACTTTTGTACACAGCATTAAAAAATGATTCCAGAAAAAAAGTGACAAAAAATTTTTCGTTTTTCGCATTGCTGCTTTTGAAAACATTTGACTGGTGCAGCTCATACAAATTTTATTCGTATTTGAGCGCAATGAAGCGCTTAACTCTATTCAGATGTAGTGAAGTGTGAATTAAAGCGACTGTCTGCCGGTTTTGAGAGGAATGCGCTGGCCTTTTGTTTATTTCGATAATTCTGGTGTGTCAAGTGCATTACATAAATGGAAATTTGATTGCATTTTGTGCAATTAAAATTGGATACTAAAAATATTCAAAGGTTTTATGTTTTTTTTTTGTGTCTGCGTGTTGTATTTGCATTTACAGTTCATTGTATCTTACAAATATTCCATCGTAAACAATCGAGCATAGCAAAAAAGTTATTAAATGTTATAGAGTGGGAAACAATTTTTTTCATATCGAGTCTGATTAGCAGCGAGCTCATTCGACAAACGTAGACTTTATTCAGATATCGAAAGGTGGCTTTTAGATCTTTTGCGTGTTCTAATCAATTTCCCTGTGAAAGTTAAAAATTTGGGCAAAGATTTTGATAGTTGATCTAATTTAATACGGGTTTTCTAAATTCAAAGGCGCCCTGAATTTTCCTAAATTTATTTTTCTGATTTTTTTCTAAATAAATTTATTAAATTTCTCTGAATTTTTCTAAATTTAATTTTCTAATTTTATTTTTCTGAATTTTCTAAATTTGTTTTTCTGAATTATTTATTTATTTATTTATTTATAACAAATTATACAATAATAAATTATAGTATAGATTAAGAAAAAATTAAAATTTATTTTTCTGAATTTTTTTAATTTATTTTTCTGATTTTTTATAAATATATTTTTTTCTAAATTTCTCTGAATTTTTCTAAATTTCTGTGAATTTTTCTAAATTTAGGTTTTTTTCTAAATTTATTTTTCAGAATTTTTCTAAATTTCTCTGAATTTTTCTAAATTTCTCTGAAGTTTTCTAAATTTACTTTTTTTTCTAAATTTATTTTTCTGAATTTTTCTAGCTTTATTTTTCTGAATTTTTCTAAGTTCACTTTTCTGAATTTTTCAAATTTAATTTTTCTGAATTTTTAAAATTTATTCTTCTGAATTTTTTTAAATTTATTTTTCTGGTTTTTTATATTTTTTCTACATATTTCTGAATTTTCCTAGATTTATTTTTCTGAATTTCTCTGAACTTTTTCTAAATTTATTTTTCTAAATTTCTCTGAAGTTTTCTAAAGTTATTTTTTTTCTAAATTTCTTTGAATTTTTGTAAATTTCTCTAAATTTTTCTAAATTTATTTTTTCTTCTAAATTTATTTTTCTGAATTTTTCTAAATTTATTTTGCTCAATTTCTCTGAATTTTTCTAAATTTTTTTTTTCTTCTAAATTTATTTTGCTGAATTTTTCTAAATTTATTTTTCTAAATTTCTGTGAATTTTTCTAAATTAAATTTTCTGCTAAATTTATTTTTCTGAATTTTACTAAATTTCTCTGAATTTTTCTAAATTTATTTTTCAGAATTTTTCTAATTTTATTTTTCTGAATTTTTCTAAATTTATTTTTCTGAATTTTTCTAAATTTCTCTGAATTTTTCTAAACTTATTTTTCCGAATTTTTCTAAATTTCTCTGAATTTTCCTCAATTTATTTTTCTGAATTTTTAAAATTTTATTTTCTGAGTTTATTTAAAAACTGGCACATCTTATTTACTTTTAGTGAAAATATTAACTTACTTACATTTTATAGACATGTTAAAATTTCATAAAAAATATTGTCCGATTACTTTTTTTTATGTCATTATCATACGTCATTATCACTCCATATCTAAATGATCAATTGTAAGGGCGCCATTTGTTATAATAGTCCGACCTAAGAGATTTTACTGTTAAAATCTCTGGTGAATGGAGTATGGCGTGGGATATAAAGCCGCGTACCCAAATATTTTGTTTGGTTTAATTCTGATAACAAATGTTGATATTTTGAAGAAAATTTGCCAAATTTTTAGTTTTTGGTATAAAGTTTGAAATTTGGATTTTTATAACTTTTGTCATACAATAAGCTGTATCTTTATAAAAAGGAATAGTGGGCATTAAACAAAAAAAGGAAAATGGTCAAAATGCATCAAATTGGTCAACATGTTGGGTTGCTGTCGTTTCTTTGAGGGCTGCTCATCAAAATAGTGTGAACGTCTTCTCATAAAAACCATTTGCTATTCCGAGAGCTGCAAAAAAATTTTCGTCATCCCCCAAACACATAGCTGAGCAGTCCTTTAGTTGCCTCAGAGTTTAGTGAATCGAAGTCAATACAGTAAAACTCAGCAGCTCACCCCAATATTACGAATTCCGTATCAAATTATCTTCAAACAGGCATTCGTTCTAATGTAATTCTTTCATTGTTAAAGTTATCAGCTAAATTGCGTAGCCTGCACTTTTTAACTCAAGAAACCAAACGTTAATGTGACTCGCTTACTCAGCTATTTTTTTCACGTTTTACTTAGTTTTGAACTCTTGAAGTTGTATCTAACTATCAAAAGTTTTGTTGTTTTTCTTTTCAAGTGTGAGCTGAGCACACAACAAAAACAATGTATAGATGAAGTTTTCATTTACTTTCCTTCAGAAATATATTTTTTTGTAAATTGTTCTTTCGTAGACAATTTTATATTTATGTATACTTCAATGTTGCCGTTTTTCTTCTTCTTTAATAACTGACACTTCTTCGTTCGTCGCTTTATGACATTGAAAGTTGCCAACTTGCGATGTGGCTGCTGTGGTAAAAGTCATTTAATTTAATGAGATTTTGTAACTCTGTCTGTTATCAATTTGTGGTACAAAAAGGGGAAAATTGCCATGAAGTGAGCAAGAAAAGTTAGAAGAACTAAAATCGCCCTCTTCTGCAGGAAATTACAAATATAATATTTATTCGAAAAAGTAAAACATGAAGCACGGAAAGAAATGAAGAAAAAAGTGTTTTATATCTGTGAAATAAGGGCTTTAATCTAGGAGCATTTTTAATAAATACGTCGCAGAGTCTATGAATCAACTATGGCGATAAAGCTATAATTCATTGAGTTTTATTCTAAAAGCGGTCGGCCCTTCGAATAAAATGCCGTTTTTAAGAATTTTCAAGTTTACGCTTCGAGTTAAGAAAAAAATTTGCGCTCCTATATAAAAACTTTTAATTTCAAATACGCTCTATCATTATCAGCTATGATTTTGTTTGTCTTTCAGGTTCAAAATTTCCATAGAGTAGCGTTAACATATTTTTATTCTTGAGGTGCAAGCAGTTACAATTTTTTTCTCAGAAATTACAAAAAAAAAAATTGAAAATTTCACTATTTTTTAAAGAAGTCTGAAATTAAAAAAAAATTTTGCGCTCTTATATAAAAACTTTTAACTTGAATTATCATTATCAGCTTCGATTTTCTTTCAATCTTAAAACTTCGATAGTGTATCGCAAATTTATTTTCTCTCGTGCCGCAAGTTAAAATTTTTTTCTCTCAGAAATGAAAAACGATATTTCTAAATTTCAGATTTTTTTTTTTACATACATATGACAACTTTTAACTTGAATTACACTTATCATTAATCACTTTAATTCTGAATGCCATTCAGGTTCAAAATTTCCATAGAGTAGCGCAAATACTTTTTTTAAATCGGGGCAGAAGTTTGAAAGTTTTTTCTAAGATATGACACAAAAAAAAAATGTTTAATATTTCAGTACATTTTAAATAAGGTCAAAATTAAAAACAATTTTTTTGGGTAAATCTATGATGATCTTTATGATTTCTGAACAATAACCAATTTATTTACAAATTATGAAAAAAAATTAGTATATATTTTTAGTAATATAAAAATTTTATATTTTCTCTAAACCATTATATAAATGACTTTTTCTTGTAGGACTAATTGTTTTCGAGATAAAAATTCTTAAAAAAGGCATTTCTATCAACTATTCAATTGAATCTCAATTCTTCCAAAATAAATTTTTTTTAATTTTTTAGCACTGTTACTCCTAATACTACAAAACTACATATAAAGTTTAAGAAAAATCTGTGCTTCTTCATTTCGCATTCCTATGGAACTGCCCAGCAAAACTAAAATATAAAATATCCTTTTAATTACAGCTGACGATCTTCGTTGCTAGCTTTGCAATTTCAAAACATGTATAAATAATTTATATAATAAGTTGAGTAGAAATAAAATAAATAGAACTAATTTTTTAATAAAACAAAAACAACACTGAAGTACTAATACTTAAAAGTTTTCCTTAACCCCTTGCCGTGCCATTTAGCTCGACGAAACTCGGGCCCAAGTGTTACGCGTCAACGCGTGGTAAACATATCAGAATGGTATAAAATACTTTGTAACAGCAATTATGACACTCGTGACTAACTCTGGCGGCATGCATATAGAAATTCACATTCAATCGCCGCGATCCAGGCTCGTAATGTTTTGTTTGATCTGTACACGACCTCGGCTCTTGATATTTACGTTTGGCCTTGGCTCGTCATTCATGTTTGAACCAAAATTTTCATCACGAGTCAGACTCGTTAAAGCACGACAAGGGGTTAAAACATGGAGAAGGTAAGGGCGGATGCAAACACATACAACTACTCTAACATAGTATACAGGCGATATAAAATCTTGAATGGTTGCGGTGTCTGTCAGCCCCTATGTTGTTGCTTGGGCCTTTCTTCTTTTCAGAGGGCTTTTGCGCGCTTTGCTTTGCGTACGATGAAATTCGTTGATCCCATTCCCTTCTATCGCTCTCGTTGCTTACTAATAAATTTCATACCCTTAGAGTTTACGCGAGTTCTGTTGTCGATGTGTTTTGTTTTTGATATATGTGGGGGCTCAATAGGTTGCCCTAACTGCTCAATACAATTCATTTTAATGTTCCCCATACATTTTTCGTTGTAATGAATTGTTTTTTGTGGGTATTGCTAAAACTGTTTATGGAACGAATGCTACTTTTAAGAGGATGCCAGCTCTGTTTGGTGCTTATTCATATTCCTTAGACTTTGACTTTTCTTACACTAAATCTACTTTTAAGAAATTAGTAAATTCTCTGGTGTTATGGTCCTTCTTTGTTTCTAGCTATCTTAGAGCATCCAGTTTGTTGATGGGGAATCCCATATTTTTTTAGTGCCTGCAAAACGCAGACGATTTTACTGAGGACCTTTTTTATAACGAAATACATTTGCATATTTTTTAATTAAAATTCTTAATTAATAGTCGATTTGCCAATCAGTAAGTACTATCAGTAGGCAGAGAGAGAGAGAGAGCAGTCTGTCATAAATATTTGTGCCCTCATGCGAGTGCAATGCCAAATGACACCCAAGTGCCAAATACCAAATACCAAATGCCAATTCCACAATGTATACTACCAACAACAATTACTACGAAAAAGTGCGTCTCGTTGAGTGTTATGTGTCTACCGTTAGTGACAATAAATATTTCTTGAAATTTTTTCTTCCATTTGCCTTTTTTCCTAGCATTACATTTTATATGGTTTAGTTGTTGTTTGCTACCTTCATTTGATTGCTGTTGCTACTTACAAAGAAGTCTCCAATGCCATTGCCAAAGTAACAAGCATCCCCACAGCCGACGCCAACTGCATGGCATCATTGCTCCGTGACCACAACAGCCACCGCAAGCGAAAATACTTTAACTATTAAATTGCATTGTTGTGGTTGTTGGTGATCACGCATACTTACAAATATACATACATACATACATACGTATCAATTGGTATACCTTTGCAGTATGCGGGCACATACAAATATGTGGAATGGATTTTTGCTGCTGTACATACTAAGTCAGTTGTAATATTTGCTCTTTGATGCTGTTATTCGATTTATTGTTTTTCTTGTTGTTGTTGCTTCTATTGCACGTAGCATTACCGGATTTTCTCCATTTTTAATGCTCCATTGATTCGCGTCTGTCTGCCAGCACCAGTACATATTTGTAGTTTATGTTGCTGCTGTGCTGCTGTTGCGGCTGTAGTTGCTGGTATTTGGTTGCCACATTTTATGCTCTTAGAGTTATGTTCGTATGCAGGCAACCAACCATCAGCCAACCAGCCAGCCGCCAACACTTTTATGGCATCCATGACCAAAGGTTGAAGTAAATTATTTGGCATTAGCAATGAATTGTAGCGGCGGAATGTCTTGGAGAAATATCATCAGTAACTTTTCTCCTTCGCACTATAATTTCATTTGAAATAGTTAGATTTTTTTAATTTTTAATATTTATTGAATTGATTTCGAATTTTTGCTACCATTATTGAGCTAACACGTAAAATTAAAAAAAATATATTTAAAATTATATATAAAAATATGTAATGAAAAATTTGTTTCGTTTTTTCTTCTCACTGATAAAAATTTTGATTTGAATAATCGATTATGATAATTTTATATGATTTCTTCAAATCATGGCGTACCAACTACGTAATACCAAATCCTACCACCAAACAAGAAAAGAAAAGGTCGCCCGGGGGTTGTAGAGTTCAACGAATTTTCGCAAGGTAATTTCGAAAACAAACTTTTTTTGGACCGAGCCTAAGGGTTGCCCTTTTTACATGTTTCGTCCTATCTTCGGCATTCATAGTCGGGTCTTGAGAATACAAAGTCTTTTGTTTATAAAATCTGTTCGGTTCAAATCATTGGACCAACTACGTACATCTACACTTAAGGGATCCCAGTGGTCCAGAGCTCGAAAATGTAGGGTATTTTCAGGAATTTTTTAATTTTAATATAATAATTTAAAAAATGCCGCTGAAGTTGACCCTCTCGAAAATTGTACCTGGACGGTGTTGTTCATTTTGGTTCTTCTATTTATCTGCGAAACAAAAACCAACAAAATTATTAATCAGTATGACTGTAGCTAAGCCCCGCTATTAGAATAAAAAAAATTGACAAAATCGTGCGGTTTTGAATTCGACACTCTGAAATTCGGTTTTTTTTCAGTTTTTATTATCAAAAAAATACGATATAATTGGAATAATAATATGATTCTAGTATGGGCGATAGCCATTGATGAACAATATATTAAAATTTCAGACGATTCGGTTGAATTTTATTTTTTTAACAACACCAGGCCGAAAAAAGTCCTTTCGAGATAAATGAGTTTAAAGTTTGAAGTACAGGAGCGCGCGGACCGCTCTCTACCTAGTCAATGGGCTGTGGAAGCTATAATATTGGGAATTTCTGCATGAACATTTCACACTATGTTCCTAAGATACTATACTTTCGAAAAAACAATAAATCGAAATTTGAAATTTTTAAATTTCTAGACCACCGGATCCCCTTAAGTATCTTGGTACGATCTCTGTGCCATCCAGATGATTGATCGGTGCGCTTTGTGGCTAGCTCTTTAAAATTTAGAAACGAATTTTTGTTGGAAGAAAATAAGTGGTAGAGCAAATAATCGCGACAAGTTCTAGAGGCGAGAAATGATGTGGTTCTTGTGGCGATTGTGATTCTATGTTATTCTGAGTGTTTCAAGAGACTCAGGTGGATATACTTGAATTGAGATCCTCTTTTCGAATTTCTGAGGTAAAATTTATGGGAAAGTTGATTTACGAAATGAAGTCCGCAAAAAACCGGTAGCATTTCAGCATTTTCACCAGTTTTCGCCAGTTTTTTTTTTTTTTTTACTTTTGGAAATATAACTCATTGCCTAATAAAAACCAGAGAAATCTGAATTTCAACTTTTATACAAAAATTAGAATTTCTAGAAAGATTTTTGGTATGCAATTTTATGGCTTACCATATTTTATTATAACAAAGCGCAAGTTTTAACGTTGCCTACTGACGCTTAGATGTTAGTAGGGAATAAATCTTAGACGAAACTATTTTTATGTCATCTTTAGCATTTGTCAATTAGACAGTTGTGACAGTTGTGACAGACAATTAGTTGTAGCCGAAAGTGTTGAAGAAACCCCAGGTTTGTCCATTCCTCGTCGTTCTTTGCAATTTGGCATTCCACAAACGTCATTACACCGTATTTTGCATAAAGATTTGGGTCTTAAGGCTTACAAAGCTCAGTTAACACAAGCCGGCCAATCATCAACAACGTCGTGTCTTTGCTGATTCGATCGTTGAAAATGATCCGGAATTCCATGGAAAAATCATCTAGAGTGATGAAGCCCATTTCCACCTTGGTGGCTCCGTCAATAAGCAAAATTCTCGGATCTGTGGCTCAGAAAATTCCAGATTGTTGATTGTTTGGTGACGGTTTATAGTCCGGCAGAGTCTTTGGACCTTACTTTTTCGAAAATGAAACTGAAGCAACAGTTACGGTGAATGGATTGCTCTATCGAGAGATGAATAACAATTTTTTATGGCCGGAATTGGATGGTATTGATCTGGACAACGTTTATTTTCAACAAGACGACGTTTCGTGCCACACCAGCAACGAAAGCATTGATCTTTTACGGGAATAACACCTCTTATTGGAAAGCCCTTTACCTGTAGTTAAGCTCGTGGAGAACATTTAAATGTTGTCAATTTTCACATATAATTTTTCAGAACCATATTTTAAAACAACATCTAAACGCGTCTTTCGAAAGATCCTTTATTAAACTTATGCTTAATATTGTAGATAGTGCCAAATTATTATTATTTTCTTAAGCTAAATTTGAGGGAATCTTAAATTTTTATATTTGCAAGTAACTCTTCCTCAAATTTATAATATATGTACCTTTAAGACTAGAAAAAGAAAAGACAAAAATAATTAAAATTAATTAAAACAATTTTTCTATCTTTTCAGGTAAGTTCAAACAATTTTTGCAGCATTAATGTATATGAAACCAGGTTTGTACTACTTAATATATTTTGGGAAGAAATAAGTACACAGTAAAAAATGATGGTTTATATTTAATACCAGTTGCTATTGAATTTATACAATTTTGGAATTAAATTTGATTTTTAATTCTCAAAAGTTTTATTTTATACGATGAAATATTCTTGCAATTATTTTAAATCCAAAATGGGTTTAAAACAAAACTTTAATTGGTGCTGAGCGTTGCGTTTTTGAAATTTAATACCTATTAGATTTAACGTAAGACCAAAAAAACATTAAAATGCTCTCTTTAATGTTTCAAGCTATTTTGGTTTCAGTTTAAGTTTCAATTATATTCAATTTAAAATTTATTGGTTTAAAAGTAAAACCAAAAAAGTATTAAAAAATTTTCTCACTCTCAATTAATTTTAATGTACTCTGAACTTTAGTATTATTTGCTTTAAAGTAAAACCAAGAAAGTATTAGTATTATTATTATTATTTCACTTATGTATTCGGCCGCCGTAGCCGAATGGGTTGGTGCGTGATTACCATTCGGAATTCACAGAGAGGTCGTTGGTTCGAATCTCGGTGAAAGCAAAATTAATAAAAACATTTTTCTAATAGCGGTCGCCCCTCGGCAGGCAATGGCAAACCTCCGAGTGTATTCCTGCCATGAAAAAGCTCCTCATAAAAATATTTGCCGTTAGGTTAGGTCCCTCCATTTGTGGAACAACATCAAAACGCACACCACAAATAGGAGGAGGAGCTCGGCCAAACACCTAACAAGTGTACGCGCCAATTATTATTTTTTTTTTTATATAAATTTATGTCATTTTAAATAAAACGTAAATTTTTATTTAAAAAATTTATTTTGTTTTTTTGTTTTGAGGATTCGTCAACAATGTACTAAATTTACTACAATTTCGGTTTGGATTCAATTCCTTTTTGGAATTAAAATATCATTCAAGGGTTTACTTTCAATTCCAAGAAAGTTCTACATTCAATTCTATTTTGGATTTACTTTAATTCTAATTATTATTAAATTTATTTCAATTCTCGTATAAAGTCAAAACCATTTTAGCTTTATTTTTAAACCCTTAAAGTATATAATTCAGTCTCATTCTTGGTTTTTTGAAGAGAATATTTTAATTAACTTCTCTCTCTCTCTTTCTGAAACCGGAATGGTTTTAATTTTATACTTTCTGGAATTGTTATATATAAACACCAAATTGGTATTAATATTAAACTAAAATTTTTACTGTGTACAAAATGTTAGTACAAAAAAATTAATATGCCCTACATTTGGCAAAGCTGGGAAAATAGTTAAAAATAAAGTAAATTAGAGTAAATACGAGTACCTTAATTCATGGCTGGACAATCCTGTTCGGATCTTCGCCTGCTGCAGCATAAGCCTCCATTTGTCTTGGTTTCGTGTGTGCATCCTCCATGCACGAAATCCCAAAAAACCTACTTCTTCATCTACACCGTCAATCCATCTAAGCGGCGAGCGGCCCTTCTTCTATGACTGTGACACTTCCCACTTAGCCCATAATATGTGACCTGCCCACCTCAATTGCTCATTATTGCGGTTATTGCAGACGGTTGCACGTACAGCTTTTCAAGTTCATCATTGTAGCTCTTCTGCCATTCACCTTTGCCACATATCGCGCCAAAGATAGAGTAAACACTGTCGTCCTAAATATCGTGAATGCTTCAAGTAAGAAGGGAGTAGTATCAATATCACAGTGCGACATCAAAAATCAAACCGCACCGGACCTTTTTTTTTCTGAAAATATACCTATTCAATAGCAAAACCCTCGCTGGGTTTTTAAAAGTTAGCTCGATTTTTTTTTTTATAGCGTTTCGAAGTTTTCTATTTTCATGAGATTTTGGAGTTTTATCTGTACGCTAAATTTGACTTATAAATCGACCTTTGTTTGATTTAATCGATTTATTTTGTCATAGCTTGATGCAGAAATTTCGTACAAATGTACATGTACAAATAAACTTATTTTGAGAATAACCTATATCTCAATACGCAATTTTGAATACCAAAATTTCGAAAAATTTTATGTTTTTACCATTTTTTACTGTAATTATGAAAATACACATTTTCAGATTTTTCTATTTTTGCTAGTATTTTTTCCAGATACGGTTTTCCAATGAATATTGGATGTAACAAAATGTGATCGTGAGTAGTCAAAAGCAAGATTGGTCTCACAAGACTTTTAGCCTGTTAAGTACATAGAAAAGTGGCTAGCACACATTCCAATATAAAAAGTATGATGAATCTGATTACTCTGATAATGATGATGTTGAAATTCAATCATTGTCGAAAAGAGCTCGTCTCTAAGGTTTTAGTACGTAAAAATTCTTTATTTTAATAAAAAAAAAAAAAAATTATATGAATTCAAGACTATATTCTTTTTACTTAATCTATTTAATATTTTTACTTACAGAGTTTTTAGATATTTAAAAAAAATTTAAAGCAGAGTATAAAAAAATTATTTTTATGAAGAAAAATCTTGTTAAAAATTTATTTTTTTAGAAAATAACAAACTTAAAGTTCAGTTTTATGTTTTTATCTTATAAATGACTTTTTTAGTACATTTTGCAACATTTTTGCTAAAAGAAATAGTGAGAAATTTTAATTATTTTCATAATTACAGTAAAAAATCGTAAAAACATACAATTTTTCGAAATTTTGGTATTCAAAATTGCGTATTGAGATATAGGTTCTTCTCAAATTAAGTTTATTTGTACATGTACGAAATTTCTGCATCAAGCTATGACAAAATAAACCGATTAAATCAAACAAAGGTCGATTTATAAGTCAAACTTAGCGTACAGGTAAAACTCCAAAATCTCATGAAAATAGAAAACTTCGAAACGCTATAAAAAAAAAAATCGAGCTAACTTTTAAAAACAGAGCGAGGGTTTTGCTATTGAATAGGTATATTTTCAGAAAAAAGGTCCGGTGGGGTTTGATTTTGATGACCCCAAAATTGTCGCACAGTGTATTTTGTTTTCTTTCACAACAAACAAAAAAATACTGAATATTATCAACTAGCACAGAATTCTTCTCTTAAGAAAACAGAAACTCACAAGTCAACTCACTCTGAAAAAAATTGAAAAAGTCGAATGAACTTTGCTTTAATGGCACATTTGATTATTGGCGATTCTTTAGTCATAAATAAATAACAACTACTTCATATTCTTATACAGGCGTTTATACACTTGAGTTCAGAATAATAGCAGTGCAACGAATTGCAAATTTATGTCTACTTATATTTTTTTAATATTTATTTTATAAAAAATAGTTCATACTATAAAAGTCATATAACTTAATATTTCAACCTTTGTAGTATAAAATTAAAAAGAAAATCAAAAAATTAACATTAAAATTAAACATTTTTTTTTAGATTGTTAAGAAAAATTATGGGTATTTTGTATAAAATTTAAAAACAATTACAAAATTGTTCCAAATTTTCAAACTTATTTGTCAGATTCATAAGAAAAAGTGTGGGTATGCAGTTAATTTTGGTATAATTTGTGCCTTGCTCTAAAGTGGTTCAAAATTTGCATTGAATTTTGATATTTTTTTTTTTGTTTGCTGGCGTAGTTGTTCTTTATTTACCTTATATGGAATGCTTGAAATTTTTTATATGGAGCAATTGACAGCAAAATGCAATAGGCTATAGAACTGTGGCTACCGAGACCGAATGGGCTGGTGCCTGACTACTATTCGGAAGTGCAAAAGTTCGAGTCTCCGGGCATGAAATACCAAAGAAAAAGTTTATCTTCGAAATATTAAGAAGAAACCGAACAAAAGTACAGAAAATTTTGTTTGAGTATAATAATTTGGCCACCCTCTGTAAATAGCGGTCGCTCCTCGTCAAGCAATAGTACGCCTCCGAGTGTATTGCTCTGAAAAAACTTCTCACAGAAAACCAACTGACGTTCAAAGTCGGCATAAAATTGTGGAAAGCTCCATTTGAAAAAAAAAATGAAGATGCAAGCCACAAATTGGAGGAGGAGAGCGGATTGTGTAAGCGCCAATTATGGATATAAAAAACTGTATACTTTAAATTTTTCTAAAAAGTTTTGAATAAAATATAGGAAATTTTGACATTTTAACAATGAAATTTTTTTTATTTAAAATTAAAATTTTTTTTCTTAATTTTTAAAATTTAATAAAAAGTTTGAAATTTTGACATTTTAACAATGAAAAGTAAAAAAAAAATTTTTTTTTTAAATAAAATTTTTTATTTTTATTTTGAAAGTTTAATAAAAAGTATAAAAAAAAATAAATAGCCAAAACTTTTCCATACGTCGCGCTGCTATTATTCTGCACCCAGATATAACATAGACACACATGAACATATCCTGGATCCGCTGAATGCAAGTCACAAATAACTCTTATTTGCTTTCCAACTCTGAAGCCTGAAGTAGTATTGCTGGTTCTTTCTCTTTGTCATATCTTTAGAGGTCATTACTACGCCATTTGCATTTAGTGTTGCCCACAAAATTATGCTTGCCAAATATACCGAATAAATATAAATGCAGAAAAATCCTCACAGCACTAAAGTACACTCGAATACAAATCAACTACTGGACATATACACATAGCGAATATGACACAAAATCGCCCCTCGAATTGGCGAAAAGCTTCTGTGACTGTGCAAAGTAGCAGTGGCGCCATTGACGCGCCAAAATTTGCCAGCTAACAGCGCCACCACCCTCTTGCCAAGACTCAGTGACGCCAAAAATCCGTCAACCAAGAAGTAAAAATAACAGGAAATGCAATAACAAATAAAATGTGCGGATACGTTTGTATGTATTTGTATTTTCTACAAAAACTAACATTCGAAGACATAACCACACACTCATAAAAACATACATACATAAATCCATACATACACATTTATTTATTGGCGCATATCCTGGCGCGCTAACTGGTTGACTAACTTGGTTGCTGGGTGCCTAGCAACGCGCCATGCCAAACTTCGCAACGCCACCACCCAACTGATTGTTTACTATTTTTCCGCATTATTCTTTTTGTATTTAAACTTTTTCTAAGCTCACTACTCGTATGCTATGGCACGCTGCACGGTGTATAGTTATAGATGTATGTCTGTGTGTATGTATGTGTGTGTGCGTGGTAAAAGGCATGATATAAAATTTGCAAGGATATCCAAATGGTTCATCCTTCCGCGCTTATATGTGGCTAGCTACCATTTTTACTTGTTTTTATTATTTTTGCACAGTCGCGCCAGTGTCGCCACTTTGGCGCCAATGCTTTGATGGCCATTTATTCGCTTTTCGTTTACATGCATATGTAGGTATTTTATGTTCAGGGGGAGCTGCTTTACGGCGTGGAAAACACATTGAAAATTATGTATATTGTTGAAGTTGCTTGCAGCTATTGAGCTGTGGATGCTGTGTATTTGCTTGAGGCGGCTGGACCAGTGTTGTTGCGGCTGTAAGTCGCCACTGTTGTATAGATTGGGAAATGCTTAATTCAGTTGTCAGCTCAAATGGTGGAGCTCCAATATGATTTCGAGTTCAGTGTCGCTTTATGCGCGTCATGTAACGGTCGTTTGTTTGCGAAAAAAAATAAATACAGTTTTGTTTTTAAAACAAAAAAATAAAAGGTTCTTGAACTCAATCGTATCCGATCTGGTGAAAATGGAAATGGTGAAAATACTATCAACTCATATTGTGTTTCTTTTTAATAATAAAAGTTATTCACATATCACGCGTACATATGTAAATGTACTTATGTGCAAGACAAAGTGACTATTTGATAATGAAAATGTGAGATTAAAAAATATTCCTTTTATTGCTGAAGGAAATAATTTTAAATGCTGTACATCTGAAATTAAAACCAACCGAATGCCATTTTTGAATATGCATTTCTGCCTTTAACTACTCGGATGTAATTTCAATGCTATCAAACGCCATAGCGCGCGTTTTATTTCAATTTAAGCCTGCAGAGTTTCTTATGGTGCTGACCTGCTTTTATTACTTTAAAATTTTAATTCAAAATAATTCCAGTTAATAAAAAAAGTTAAAAATCGAGTAAATTACATATTAACCCTAAAATATTTGTTCACTCGGAATTTAGTTTTCGCACCTGCATTTGTTTATACTTATAAGATTATCCACATAGCCAGCAGCATACAACATTCACTTGTTAATGTTATGTTAACAGAACACATTGACAACACTCGTGACAACAGAGTGCTTTTAACATTCCATTAACATGCTCTGGTACAATGACGCCCACAAAGTACAGAATGCAAAGGTGGCGCACATCTCGCACCGCTATTCGTGAATTTGACAGAATCGCTGTGTGTGTGTGTGACGTCACACGAGTGCAATTTATTCGTGTTGTTTTTGTGTAATTTATTCTTTTTCTTGCATTCTTGTTCGCATTTTCACATTTCTCTCATGCAACTGCACCATTTTGATGACACGCCTCTCTGATAGGCGCAATCTTGTATTCGATCAGTCTTGAATGTCGCCGTTCTTCGCATCAAAGATTTCGAGGAAATTCAACGTCCTGCACTGCATTGACTTTAACTTTCCTGCAGAATAAACCTAGTGAAAACTGAATCTAGGACTTAGGACTAGGACTAGGAAAAAATATAAGAAAACTGTTTCAAAACATCTGTGAAAAAATATAAAGTACCAGCAAACTTTGTCAAGTCTTCCTTAAACTAGCAGGTCTATCCATTTTCAAGACAGAACATTCATTCAATTAAATATTATAATACTATTTTTAGCCAGTCTATATTTTATTCTGCTCATACTATTGATATTTTAAAGTGGAAGTTCTATAATCGTGCTGATCCAGAAATCGTCCATGTATTTATGTACATATATAACAGATGGGCTCAAAGTCCCGGGCCTGCAAAAGAAAACTCGTTTTTTTTCGAAGTTAACTTTATTCATCAGTGCGATTTCCATCAAAAACAACGCAATCATTCCAGCTCCGCTCTGACATTTCAATACCACTTTTGTAGACGCTTTATCTTTTCCCTCTAAAATAGGCCTCAGCTTCAGCGATGAGGTCTTCAATCAAGCGAAATTTCTTACCGGCGAGCATTTTTTAAATATGTGAACAACCAGTAGTCGCTGGGAGGCAAACCTGGATGTGGAAGCAATACGAAGTTCAATTCATTGCCGTTTGAGCCATTGAGTGAGCAAACGCGACATCCTCTTTGAGCAGAACTTGTTCAGAGTTAAATGCTCATGTAATATAAAGTCTCACGTTCTTTTGATATTCCTACGATGTCAGGTAACTCACGCAACTTTACTTTTCGATTCACATTCAAAACGATTTTGTGGATTTCTTTTAATGTTTTCTGGTGTTACCGTCTTATTTGGAGGTGCATTGCGTTGCCCATCAGCGAATCATTGGTGTCTTTACAATCACTTTACAAGTCAGCAAACCCTCGTTTTAATGATTTTTTCTGATGGAGCGGCGTCTCCGTAACACTTTGCAAGACAGTGCTTTCCTTGAACGGTATTTTCCCCATCAAGAAACAGTGCAAAAATAAAACACGAAATTCTTTTTGGCCCATTATTTTGAAAATAACAAAATTAGAGTCACTCACGAACTAATGCATAGAATATCATGAAATGTTAACAGCTGCCTTTTTAAGGTTAGTACTAATTGAAAAAGCGGATAAATGCAATAAAACTAGTGCCATTTTTTCTTAGGTATGGGACTTTTCAGCCCATTTTTTTAATGCCTTCTTAAACGTTTCATCAGAACGTAGTTTGCAGTTGGCGACAAAAGTGATCTCTAAATGTTTGGTTAGCATATATCTGTCAGTTAACTTCTCTTGTAGTTGACCGAAAGACGAGCTGCCGGTTAGTTGCTAACCAAAGCGATAACTGACAGCTGGTATTATTTTTATTTTATTTTTTTATATTTATTTATTCTTTATTTCACAAATATTAAGGTACATTTAGTGGAAGGTGTAGATGTGGGCTTAGGCAATCGGGTACCCAAATTCTTGTTAATATCTTCCATTAATGTAATAGCAATTTAATAAAAATAAGCAAATAAAACAGACGCAGTACATGCAAACAACATTCAAATCGGTACGCAATATGCATATAAAATATTTATAAACAAAACTTAATTAATTGGAGTTTTCATGCCTTCCTATGGGATTTTGTGAATTTCGAGAATATATGTACACAATGATTGAGCAAACCCGGCTTCACATAACCAGAGCCTGGTGAAAATTAAATGCCATTTCAAACTATCTTACGCGTGTAAATCACCAGAAACATCATAAATTTCAGTCTGACATCAAAATTTTCTGTACTTTATTTAAAAGCAAAGCTATCAAGAAAAATTACAAAAATTACAACAATCCCATATGCATGTATGTGCAATATTTATTTTATATTACTTCACAATTATAATACAATAGCTTGCGCAAACCTCTATTTTCTCGCAACATTTTTGCTTAGCAACATGCTGCGGATCTGCACAAAACAAACACACCACCTGGCACAACAATGCACACTCTCGTGCTCAGCTGTTACACACACTCTCTCTCGCTACACACGTGTTTTTGTTATTATTGCGCTCTTTCTCACCAGTTAACTTCTCACAACTCGTTTTTCTCGCAACATTGGCGATCATGTGAGTTTTTAGAAGCGACTTTTGTTTAGTTTGAAAAGTAAGTTGTGAATATTTGGTTGAGTTATAGCGCGCAAATGCATCCAATAAGCATTCGCTGAAATAATAAAACGCCGAATTAGATCGTATCAAATAACGCGTGTTTAGACGAAACAAAACGCGTAAACAAAAACCAATTTTTGTAAGTAAAGTGAAGCGTCAAATTCGAAAGAGATAATGCAACAAGCCTATTGTTGCCCGCTTCTGCATAAAGTGTTTATTCAACTGATTATTAAAAAAATAAATTGAAATACCTACAATAAGTGAAATTAAAAGAATAAATACTTGGTGATTGTCGAGCAGAAAAGCTGTCAGTTGAATGTTGAGTGGAAGGCTCTCAACTAAAAACGTAAAATTGTGTGAATCTGTTAGCAAACAGTGCATATAAAATATATGAGAAACAAATTATTGAAACCTAAAATAAATAATGTGTTTATTATGTTATTTTGTTTTTGTTTCCATTTCATCCACTCTTCTGTTTTTGTTTTCATTCTTAACGCTTTTGCTTTGCTTGGGCCTTCGCCAATTTAACGGAATCATTTTGGTGGCTACAATTGGTGATATTTTTTATGCGACTCACGCCAGCAATATTGAAGTGTGGGCCAAGACAGAGTTGGTCAGTGAGCTAAAAATACAGAAATACAAAAATAATAAAAAGTGAGAAAAAGGTTTTAATCTTGCATTCATTTAGTGGCCACAAAACGAGTTAAGAATTCTGAAAGCGAAAAATGGCAATTTTTTTTTCATTAATATGCTTGTTTGTTGTTGCCTTTAAAGGTGTGTGTGGAGTGACAGAAAAAACTATTTATTTGTTTTCAATCCTTGGAGTAATTTTTATTGCTGTGAAATTGACTGTTTTAACAAATAAACCATGGCGCCACGGAATTAATTGCTTCAAAGGATACGTGATTGCCATAAAGCTCACGAATAAATAACAACAATAAAAAATAAATTGAAAATATTGAAAACAAAATTCGCTCTAAGTTGTGGTATAAATTGAAGAAATATAAAATACATTGAGGGCAAAAATTAGCTTAACAAAAAAATTACATAAAATAACAAAGTAGCGCGAGAAATAGAAAATTAAAAAAAAAAAAATTAGCTTTGCTTTTGGAAAAAAATTGTTAATGTGGTATTGCATATAAATATGTAAAAAATTTTTGAGAGCAAAATTTGCTTGTAAACAAAATAATTAAAAGAAAAAATGTTGAAAATTGTATGAAAAAAATGAAAACAAAAATTTGATTAAAGTTGTAGAATAAATTGAGGAAAAAAATGTATTTAAGCCAAGCATGAATTAAAATACCTTAAATATAATGAAATTTGCCCAAAAATAGAATCGATTAGCAAATTAGCGCGAAAAACTTTAAAATATTGAAAACAAATTTTACTTTATTTTTAGAAAAACTATTAACAAAAAAATCTTTAAATATCGCATTGCATAAAAATAAAATGGTTAAAAAAATTGTAAGAGCAAAAGTTGCTTGTTAAAAAAATAAGTAAAAGAAAAATTTTATGAAAAAAAGGTTTGAAAAAATAATGAAAACAAAATTTGCATTGAACTAATTGTAGGGAAAAATGTAAAATATCGGCATTTTTTTGTTATGAAATGCTACAAAAACATGTGAAAAAAATTTGCTTTGAAAAAAAAAACAATTGAAAATAAAAATTTAAATAAAATGTTTTACAAAATTTTCTCCAAAATAAAATAATCTAAAAAATATATTTTAATTAACACACAAGAACAGCAAAAATAATGCTTGCGAGTAAAAACGTTTAAAAAAATTACTTTGGAAAAAATAAATAAAAATGAATAAATAAAAAATAAATAAATAAAAACTAAAAATAAAAAATAAAAATAAATAAATAAGAAATAAAAAGAAGTAAATAAAAAACAAAAATAAATAAATAAAAAATAGAAAGAAAGAAATAAAAAATAAAAATAAATAAATAAAAAATAAAAGGAAATAAAAAAAAATAAATATAAATAAATAAAAAATAAAAATAAATAAGTGAAACATAAAAATAAATAAAAAAATATTTAAAAAAAAATAAAAAAATAATTAATTAAATTAAAATATAAAATGTCCGAAATAGAGTTGTATGAAATATATTTTAAAATTATATAGCTCTGCTTTGAAAAAAAAATACTACTTCACACTTTGCTTTGTTATTTTGTTTATTGCCCACATAAATAATTCTGCTCAGCATTTGCAGAAAAGTGCAGCAAAAGCAACTCTACATATTTGCCACACAAATTAATAGCAACAGATGGCACTGACGATAAAGATTATTTTCATAATTAATTTTGTCTGACTTGAGAATATGCAATGCATTTAAAATCAAAAAAAAGAAAAGATAAAAAAATTCATAAAAATGCTAAATTTATGGGGTCTGATATGAAAAAGTTGCAGCTCGAGTCGGCAATCAAACTGGCTGCTAGTTAGTGCAACAAGTGCAGCCGCCGGTCGTTACTCAGCAATTGCAAGTGCCAATTGAAAACAAATATGCACACACACACATACAATGCATAAGCACATAAAAATAGTAATAACAATTGAGACAAGCAAATAAATAAATAACAACAAATTGAAGTTTCATTAATAAGACCAATGAGTTATCAAGTAAACAGAGAGGAAGAGAGAGAGAGAGAAAAAAACCCAAAAAAAAACAGATAACTCTAAATAAAATAATTTATGGCTACATTGCATTAAAGTGTAATAAAAAAAATTAAGTGCACAAATTTTTCCACAAATTAATTGAAAATATTTGCAAAGTAACGAGTTGTAATTGCAAGAAAATTTTTTTAAAGCAAATAAATCAAATAAATGTTTGCTTCTGCACCATCAATTTTAATGGTACACACTGAAATTTAGTTCTTACGCATATTCTCATGTACTTGTATACATATCTCTTTAAGTGTGGGATATGTGTACATACATACATACATACTTATATTGGGCACCGAAACTAATTTTATTGCTCTTTCGTATATCTTCGTTGTATCAACCTTGAGTTCATTCTTATCAATTGCTGATATTGAGTAGAAATAAAAATAAATTGCCTTACTAAACAAGCAGTACACCAATGATAAAAGTTCACATGAATTTTGAATGGACTAAAGTGCGGCACCATCAAAACGCACTTCTTAGAGTCTCTTGAGGTAGCAACAATTTTTCGAATCAAAATACTGTTATATTATATTTATTATGTTTTCTGCCAGTCAAGAATTTGTATAGTTGATCAAATGAAGCTAGGGAAATCTAAAAAAAAAAATGATGGCAAACGGCGCCAATGATTTAACCAGCAAATAATCCTTTTTTGGCGTCAAATTAAACTTAAAAACTCGCGTCGTTGATTCGACGAAGAAGTGTCATCTAGTGCTAAAAATTTGTTAAACTCCCGGACCGACATATCTGACGGTTCAATGATACGTCCTATAAAATTTATAGTTAAATTTATAGTGAAGGAAATTAGTTAAGGCGACGTAGAAGATTGCCGATGTTACCTGCCTTCAAAATAGTTGAACAAGGTAATGAATTTTTACTCCAGCTTTACGATAGTCTCAGAACTACAAAGAATAAAACAAAAAAGTTCGCACATCCTGTCACTGGCGGTCTGACTGTTGCCGCGCTCGAGGCTGAAGCAGTGATCGGAGTCATCTCCGTTGGTTTTTCCATTAGGACCGACCTCCATTTTATTTGTGAATTTTCGCTCATTTTTGATTCTATGAGTTTCGGACAAAAGAGGTCCACCTGCACAGAGGTCCGTGCACACGGGTAAGGCTAGATAGAACCGGAGGTCGCCAGGTATATGGAGCACTCCGTTCGCTACTGGGATATTTTTTAAATCTTGTTACCTAGTCAGGCTGAGGCTCTGCGCGGGTCGTATTACACCCTTGCTCCTCCGATTGGCGATGATGACCAAGTTATCGTTCCATAGGAATGGAACACATTCACTTAATACTGGAATGTACCATCCTTTGTTAAGGTCTGATTTATGATTCGACTACTCCCCCGCACCACGACAAGGTGCCTACCTTCGCGAAGGCTATATAACAAATTTTTAATTATTTTTCGTAAAACTGAAGTTTTGCCATTTGCTTTTTTAATAAAACTGTTTAAAGAAAGTGTCACACAGCAATAGAAAAAACACTTCTGTAAACAAGAACTAGTTACTGTAATTAAAAACCAGGCCATCAGATAAGTAGACACAACATTACTCTTCAAGAAAACTAAGCTTACACAAAGTAAACAAGACATTTACTGTTATTGTGACTGCATACTTCACAATCTCACAGAAGTTTGCATATTCGTTCCATATAGAACAGCCTGTCTGTTCAAATATTTACGAAACTAATGCAAGTCTATAAGTTATGCTAAGCCACAACATTCACGTGTGTGTGTGCGTGTGTGCGTTAAGCATTAAATGCGCGCTTATCACTTTAAGAAACATTGTAGCGCATAGCGGAGAGCGATAAGTAATGATAAGTACAAGCATAGTGAGCTTGTTGATGGCCAAGTGTTGATAAGGTGAGTGATAAGCGCACTAGAAAAACTGTTGTAGAATGCATGAAGTGGAAAGAGAGCGAAACGCACTGCCAAAAGCAACAACAAATGAAGTGATGGGAATTTATGTAACACAACATTGATTTCTTAAAGTCTATTATGTTAAATACAAAAGTACTGATAAATAAGCCACTGATTAGGGGAGGGATTCAAGGATAGATGTGAAGATTTGAATTTTACACCAGAGCAATAAAACGTGAAGTAGTTTACGTGAAAATTGGGACAAAGAGCCAATAGCATACAGAAAAATAGAAAAGTGTGGAAAATGAAATTAAAATATGGTTTTAAAAACAATTAAATAGTCTTCTATGGTAATAAAAATAGCGCACAAAAGTGCTTATGAAGAATACGGAACGTCTTTGAAATATACTTAGCAACTTTAATATGCGTGCATACATAAAAATTTAACTAAAAAATCTTAAACTAAAGGGTGGTTAAATTTCCAGGGCCGGTATTGATTTTGAATAAAATACAATTTTTTTAAGAAATTATTGACATCGCCGCGACGTGAGATTATTCGGCCAACAAATTTTTCGCGCAAAAGAGCCATTGTTTCGTTAGCTGTGTGACAAGTGGCACCGTCCTGTTGAAACCACATATCGTCCACATACCTATCTTCCAATTCGGGCCATAAAATGTTCGTTATCATCTCACGATAGCGAACACTATTCACAGTAACTGCCTGACTGGCCTCATTTTGGAAAAAATACGGTCAAATGATGCCCCCGGCCCATAAACCGCACCAAAATGTCACTCTTGGTGGGTGCATTGGTTTTTCGGTAATCACTCTTGGATTATCATTCGCCCAAATGCGGCAATTCTGCTTATTTACGAATCCACTGAGGTGAAAATGTGCTTCTTTTCTTCGAAAATTAGTCATTCACTGTTGCCATTTCCTGCCACCATTCTGGCCATTGACGACGTTTGAAATGGTCAAGAGGCTTTAGTTCTTGAGTCAATTGCACCTTTTTTTTTTTTTTTTTTTTACGAGGAGGAAGCATCGAAAGCCTAACCCCGTCAGTGTGGGACTTTAACCCGAACTAAACCTCCTACCGTCAAAGTACCGATCCCCCCGGTACCACCGTTAAGTATTCGTCGGCAGGCGGTTTGAGCACTAAGCTCAATGTCCGTTATTGTCCTGATGCAATACGTCGAAAGTAGCATCTGCTTGTTACCACCCACTGTTTAGGTCATCTGATGAGAGAGCCACCCCTGTCATAACAGTACTCCCCCACCCACCATGCCTCTGTCCATACCACAGAAACGTAAGTTTCTATGTCTGGTATCGTCAGTTTACCTGCATCCAAATAAATTTAAATAGCAAGTGGTCCTACAACACAACCATAAGTTACTAAATCTACTATTACAGGAAAAGTTACTACATCTACCTACAGGAAAAGGTACTACATCTACTACTATGGAATTTCGGATATTGCTATGCTTTCGCTTTTTCGCCTTCTCTCCATTTGTCTCAAATCATTGAGTACGAACGCTGACAAATTTTTGATACCATCCCATACTTCTTTAGATTGAAGCATATGTGGAACAACATTGTCCGGTGTTATTCTTTCCGCTACTTGGTTCTCCAACAACTCTCGTTCTTTACTATATCTTTGGCAGTGAAAGAAAATATGCTCCGCATTTTCATTAGCCTTGGCACAAAATGAGCACATAACTCCATCATCATGGCCATATTTATGGAGGTACTCTCTAAAACAACCATGTCCTGTCAGGAATTGCGTCATATAAAAGTCGACATTTCCGTGTTTTCTATCAACCCATGCCTGCACATCACTAATGAGTCGGTGTGTCCATCTTCCTTTGGTTGTTATATCCCAGCGTCTTTGCCATTTAGATAGACTCTCGTATCTGATTTCTTTGCGCTCCTCAGCTATTAACGGCCTGCCAAGGCTTCGGCTCTTGTCATATATTCTCTTACTTTCCAGAGCCATTATATCTGGGGGCATTATGCCAGAGATTACCCCAATAACTTCGTGGGATACAGTGCGAAAGGCGCTTGCGACTCTAATAGCGCTCAGTCGAAACAGAGATTTTGCACTCTTGCCGTATGTCTCGTATTTTAGCGCTTGTCCCCATACCGGTGCAGCATACATTACAATGGATTGGGTAACTTTTGCCAGTAGTAGCCTTCTATTCTGGCTTGGCCCGCCTATGTTAGCCATTATTCGCGATAGCGCCGTGTTTACCCGTGCTGCTTTCTCACAAGCTTTTTCAATGTGCACTTTGAAGTTTAGGCGTGCATCAATCATGACTCCCAAGTATTTCAGATACGGTTGGGTGCTGATGTTATGCCCGTCTATGCTTAGTGTGATGTTCTCAATTTTTTTCCTGCTTGTAATCAAGACTGCTTCAGTTTTTTGGCCCGCAAGCTGTAAGTTTGACGATGAAAGCCAGTTTTTTAGTTTGTGAACTGTCGCACTGCATATGGTCTTGATTTGATGAAGTTCCTTTGCAACTATTGCCAACGCAATATCATCCGCGTATCCGATTAATTGGGCTGCTTTTGGTATAGGGATGCGGAGGATTCCATCGTAGAGCACATTCCACAACAGAGGGCCCAGCACAGAGCCTTGCGGTACTCCCCCAGTTACTCTATATTGTTTAACTCCTTCGTCTGTGTCATAGAGTAGTATTCTATCTGACAGGTAGCTTCTTATCAAACGCAATAGATATGGTGGCGTGTCCAGGTTCCTTAAAGCTTGCATAATGTGGGACCAGCATGCAGAGTTAAAAGCATTTTTTACGTCCAATGTTATGACGGCGCAATACTCCTTGGTACCATGCATCCATCTTGTTCCTTCAATGGCATTTTCCGCTATTGATGTAAGTTTTTTTATTGCATCAATTGTCGAGCGCCCTCTGCGGAAGCCATATTGGTTGTCTGACAAGCCTTCTTTTTCAGTAACGTGCTGTTCCAAACGATCAGCAATAAGCCGTTCTAAGAGGTGCTCAATTGCACCTTGTAAGCGTGTAAATGCAAGTCTTTATGCATAATGCTCATCAACGACGTGCGTGAGAGGTGCAATTTGTTGGGAACGACAACGAGTTGAGGTGGACGGCTCTTCAACCACACTATCGCGAATAGCAGCAATATTTTCTGCAGTACGAACTGTACGAGCATGCACTGGAGTTTTCACATCTCTTACAGACCCGGTTTGCTCGAACGTTTGCACAATTTTTCCGATTGTACGCACATTTGGACGATTGCATTTTGATTTGAACGCCCGTTTTCATAATAAGCCTGAATAACTTTAACGCGTTGCTCGATTGTCTATCTTTCTATGGTTCTAATTGAGTTAGTCTGAAATTGAAAAATGTCAAATGAAATGCAGAAAAACACTTTTAGGTGTGGTTCACATTCAACATCGGCCCTTGAAATTTAACCACCCTTTATTAAAAATTAACAAAATTCATAAGAAAGATAAATAATAACAAGAACTAAATTTAAAGAAAAAATGTATGAACTTAAAATTATTGAAAAAATAGCATACAGAAAAATAGAAAAGTGTGGAAAATTTAATTCAAAAAAATTTGATTTATTACAAATTAATAAAATGCACAAAAGAGATAAATAATAAGAAGAATAAAATTTTAAAAAAGTCTTAAAAGTATTAAAAAATGCATAAACTTAAAAATTTAAAATTATTGATAAAAAACATATCTAAAATAATTGAAAAAAAAAGTTTAAACTATTAGAAATGAACGAAACGCACAATAAAGGTAAATAATAAAAAGAATTAAATTATAAACAGAAACCTTAAATTATTAAAAAGTACTTAAACTTAAAATTATTTAGAAAGAAACTTAATTCAAATTTAAAAAAATATGTATTTAATAAAAAAAATTTAAAAAAAATATGTATATAATAAAAAAAAATCAAAGTCAATTGAAAATAAGCAAAATGGATATAGATAATTTAACTGAATTTTAAAGGTGCTAAAACTTTTTTATAGAGCCACAAAAAAATATTTTAAAATTAGCGAAAGGAGTATAAATAACTAAAATTTAAAAGTACCACAAAAAATTTATTTAAAATTACCAAAATGGGTATAAATCAAATAAAATTTAAAAATACTAAAAATATTTTAAACAACCACAAAGAAAAAGTTTGTATTAATAAATAAAAATATGTGTATATCAAAAATTTATATTTTGCATGCAATAAATTCGAAAATCAAAAAATTATTTAAAAATTTGAAAAACAAAAAAATTTTAAAATTTTAAAAGCAAAAAAAATTTAAGTAAATTTTACACAATTTTGATATTAAAAAGGCACTAAAATTTAAATTTGTAGATTTATATAATATTAAATAACACCAAGGGAAAAATAAAAAAATAAATAATTAAATAAATATAATTAAAAAAAGGTCAAAAAGAAAATTTGTTTAGTGATTACTTCAAATATTAAATAATTTGAATTATTAAAGAACCTGACATATTAAGTTGAGTTACTTTGAAAAAACGCCTCCATACCTCACAAAAACAGCTTACCAGTGATGCTGCGACTTCTAGCAAACGCAAAATTCAGTCACTGTGTTTATTATTGCGCATAAAAGGAGTTAAAAATAATAATTAAAAAAAATAAAAAAAATTGTATATTTGCTTTATTTGAACAGGCATACAAAATACAATCAATTTAAACATTTTCAAATAATCAACAAAATAAAATAAAATTTATGCAAATAGTGATTTTTTAAAGCCCACAAATACATAAAAGTTTCATTCAATACATATAATAGGCGCGTCTACAAAAACAACAACAGTGGCGCAATACGCTCATCAATACTCTATGCCGACAATGGCTAAATAAATATTGTCGGGTCCACATAGAGTGAACGACATTTTGATTGCTGCGCCTCGTTTGCCGTCACTGCAGCATAAAAAACATAAAAATTTAAAAAAAATTAAAAATCAGAAAAAAATGTAAAAAAATATGCAAATACTGCTGATTTTCATGTTGTTTAATGGAGCATCAAAATAGCATACAAGCGCAGTAAGTGGCTGTGCACCAGACGGAGAAACAGTAGCAAAAAAGACAAACAGCAACAACAAAACAGTTTACAAAAACAACATGTCGTTTGGTGTCGCGAAAATCAATGAACCACAATGCGCAACTTGCATGTTGCACATTGTCGCCGCTACGTGTATGTAAGTGTTGGTAAATTGTATTGAAAAAATGAAAATAGTTTTTATACATCCCTTCCTAGCCCCTCTGCAACATTTTTTTATATTTTTTTTTCAATTGTCAATTGCACCAATATTCATTGCGCTTGATTGAGCAAAAATACAAATCTTTTGAAAGAGAGTATAAATTAAATATATTCGGATATCTATTATACAATACATTGAATAAATAAACACAACAAATCACATTTATTGCCCACCATCACAGACCCGGTGAAGTGTGCAGGGGCGAGGGCGCTCGGCAGACAGTCACCAAGTTCACAGTTTTATAAATGTGGCATTAATTTATTCGAGCACTTAAATATTTGCTGAGTGCTGCAAACATGCCACAAATTGCTACTTATTCGCTTGCAACATGCCATACAAATAGCGGGTTGCATGAAAATTTAGTAAGGAATGCACAGCAAAAGACTACCCCACAAAAAAATTTACTTAAATTTCCCACTCGTGTGAATTGTAGGCTGTTAACTACGCTTTGCATTAGGGCTACTTAATTGAAGTTGAAATCGCTGCAAATTCATGCTCACAATTGGCTTTTGTTGCTGCAGCCATGTACCGTTGTGGCGTGCTGCACAGTACAGGCTAATTTGTGAATTTTAATATTGCTTTCTTTCTTCACTCCACCCCACTTCATTTGCTTAGCTATTTTTGTTCAATTCATTCGCTTCTTTTATAAACTCTAAATTGATTTATGGGTTTTTTGTGCGCGCACACTTTTAAGTCAATCTGTATTCACATGTGGTGGCATGCAGCAAGTGATGGTGGCGAGCACTTGATGATTACTTGCCATTTTTCATATGTATACATGCATACATATTTTTTATAGAAATCGGGTGCATGTATACTAGGATGGATCCGCTGTCTAGTGGGGAAACTTAATACAAAATCAAATTTTTCCCGAACATATTAGAAAATTCAACAAAAAAAGTTATTTGCTCAAGGGTGGCAATATCGCCTTCAAAGTACTCCCCTACAACTGCAGCGCACTTATGCTAGCGTTTGATCGAAGCATTTCTGGAACTGTATTTTTGGTATAAAACCATCAGAGCCGTCTTCGATGTTTCCATTACTTTCTTTCGGCTGTTAAAACGATTTCCCGCTAGTAGTTCCTTGACTCGATCAAACTGAAAAATATCGCAGGGTGACATATCAAGTGAATTCGATGGCTATTGGATGGTATTAGTTTCGTTCTTGGTCAAAAATTAAGGGATAATGATGGCACTGTGCGACGGTGGCTTACCTTGGCACAAAATCCACGAGCTGTTTTTCCACAAATTCTTCCTTTTTGGCGAATTGCTGCACGGAAAATTCTCTTTTGAGTATCATTACCGAAACATTTTCCCAATATTTCTAAGGTTTTCGCACCATTGAATCCATTTTTAATGCAAAAATGAATACAAACTTGTTGTTGCAAACTCAAATCTAATTTTAAAACTGCGCAAGGGCAGATTTACTCAAATCAGCGTAACTTTTAAGTTGCAGCGTAAGCTCAACCTTCATATCAAGAAAAGTGAAGTACTTACCCATTTAAAGTTTGAGAATAAGTTAAGATCGTTTCGACGATCGATCCTGAAGGTTATCGAATCAGATATTCGTTTTTTATTTTGCGCCATTTGGATGAGAATCCCTTTTGTTATTTAATTTTTTGTTTAGTGCTTTAAAATACGACATTTTTGTACGCACTAACAATGGAAAAATTTACCCTTAACTTTTTTAAAAACTCCATCATTTTTGAAATCTACTTACTCAAACTGATATTCGAATTACTTCATACTAAAAATTTGCGCTATAAAAATTCGCTCCTCCCTAATGCGCGCTGTTTACCTACTTGCTATGCCATACAGTCCAGTCGATTTGCTCAGCTCACTCTTGCAAGGTGAATAAAGTGAAGTATTGCAAAGCAAACATTTTGACAGATTTTTTGTTCATACTCGTGTGTGTTGAGCTTAATGAGGAGAAAGTGTTGCCAGAAATGGCAGCAGCATTTGTTTTTAACTCTGTTTTTTTAGCGAAAGCTTTTGCCCAACAGATAAGCGACATATCGAAAAGAAATAACATTTTTAATTAGCATTTTTCACAGATTTTGCAAGTTATTTGTCTATAGAAGTGCTATCCCTCAGGCTTTTGTTTAAATTATGAATCAGAATCTCGCCGCTTTAAAGTTGAAAAATTTTCGACGAGTGATTGGGTATTTTGTCTAAGAAAACTTCTGTATTGTACATGAATGAACTGGGAGTAGAGATAATTCGATACCATCTTGGTACTTATACTTTTACTTGTTTTTGGAATCAGACAAAGTATCAGTACTAGGTAAATGTCAGTAAAAAGTATTGAGTAAAAAATTTAAATTCCAAACAATAATTTTTAAAATTGTTTATTATTGAACAAAAATTCATTTCGTCATGTTTTGTTTTAATTTTATAAAGGGCAGCGCCCAAAAATTATAGTTTTTCATTTAGCTTTGCATATAAAGCAAAAAAAAATCTGCCACACCAACCAAGAAATAAAAAAAGAAATTTCTCTGCCTGATAGGCGCTTTCTTTTTTGTGTAATTTTATTTTCTGCTTTCCAGAAACTTCTTTGACAAGGGACCGATTATGCCATGACAGTTAAATAAGTACTTGCATTTTAGGCACCTTCCGTTTGCCACAAAGTCTTTTTCGTCCAATACAGATTTTTAATCGAATTGGAGTTAAAATTTTCTAAGCGAAAGAAATTGGAGGCATTGCGAAATCTCAACGTTTCATAATCAATTACTCGCAGAAGTTGTCTTTTTCGTAATTTTTAATTTTTTTATTTTATTTGTTAACACAAAATCTTCCCGTTTGCTATTATATTATATGTATTTATCCCGTCGTCCGAATGGATATAAAAACACCGGCTCTGGTAGCAGAGGAAGAGGAAGGCCTTCTCTGCGTTGGAAAGATCACGTGGAGAAGGACTTGGCTTCATTTGGTGTGTCCAACTGGCGGTTAGTACGACAAAGAACTGACTGGTGTGCTTTGTTAAACTCGACCAAAATCGTGTAAGAAGTTATCGTGCCAATCAAGAAGAAGAAGAAGAAACATTTGTTGAAAATTCTTAAAAAGGTGTTAATCGATTGGTGCCCGATCTAGACTATACGAGTCACTAAAATTGTGTGCGACCTGCGCTGTCCTGATGGAACACAACTTTCTTAATATTCTTCTGCAATTATGGCCGCTTCAGCTCAATTGCCTGCTTCAGTAAAGTCAGTTGTTGACAATAGAGACCCAAATTGAGTGTCCCTCACGAAAAAAGCAATTCATTGTGGCTGATTCCTTACCATTCTCACCAAAAGCTCAGTAAAACCGTCTTCTCTATTAATCCGAATTTGGCGATCATTTGTTCTCGTATGAATGCCTCGTGCGATATGACCTACTAAAGGCATTGGGTAAGATCGAAGTGGCTATTTTCATACTGCAGATTCGGAAACAACATTTTTCAAATCAAAACTCGGACTAAAGTGAATTATTTAAATTCAAATAGTCGTCGTTTTCTTCGTGTAGGTTTGCTTTCGGTAAACTATAGGCTTCTTCTTTTCGCCAACCGTTAGCAAGTGGCGAATAGATGAAGCAACTGGATAAAAAATAAACATAGCTGGTAGCGCTAGTGAGTTAAACTATGAGTTATGAGGTATAGGCACACTCGCTACGGTCGAATCTTGCTCGATAACTTTGTTATGGCTTCCGCATGCAAATTTTTCGTCAAGTGAGCCGAGCAGAGAAGTGGCGAATAGAAAAGGTCTTATGTATGTATGTACTGCTTATTCAAAAGCATGAAGAAAATACTAATTTTTGTGTCTCCTGCAGCTCAATAAATCATGCGCGGTGTGGTACCATTCCTCCTGCACAGCCAATTACTGCACGCTCCCTTTTCGAACGCACTGAATGCTTATTGTTGTCCCTAAATGGTGAATTTTGTCGAATTAAACGATTGATTTCACATTTTTCAAAGTCATATTTTTATACTAAATATACAAATTCTATTTTTATACAAAACAAAGAGGGAAACAAAAGAAAAAACACAAAACCTCACAATCACTTGAGTTTTCTTAGGCAACATGAAACCAGGGTTGGGTTGGGTTAGAAGGGTGCGGAAGGACACATTTTTGCAGCATTGCATTTAGTGTACCATTTATGACAGTCGCCGCATTCTCAAGCGTTTTAGGGTGTGCATTTCACTACTGTCCCGTTGTACGTATACATGTTGATGTTTGATGTTATTTAATCTGTGGCAGCAGATGTGCCAACCTTTTAACACAGTAAACACACAGCCAATATACGCACATATGTTTGCACAGTTGTGATATTCCATTTTCCCACTGACGCACTCGTATGGAGGAAGTTTTGTGGCAAGATGGGCAACTGGCTTGTCGTGTTAGTGCCTGACGACCCGCAACTGTTGTGTGCCACAGTAGTGCAATTAAAATTTCTTGTGCTGCCTGTACATTTTTTTAAATTTTGTTTTTGGGCCTGCTTGTCATGTGTGTTGCGTAGGGAATTTCTCAGGCTCATGCTGCCGTGTGTGTCCCCTCACATACACCGACAATTTTCCACTTTTCGATTTTTCGAGGGTGCGTCTGGTGTGTCTCTATTGCCTGTTGTCTTCTATAGGCGTATATTTGTATATGTGTGCATGTGCATATGTATGTATGTGTATGGAGTGCTTACCGTTGCTGCTGGTGGTTACTTCTTTCTGTAAACGGCTTTGGTGTGACTGTGGCTTCCTACACACGCATTCTTTCTCATCCACAAGCGCTTGAAATTTGGTGGTGATGCCAGCGTCTATGAAATTCCGGAAGCACTCCCAAGATTCAATGCAACTTCTTCTTTTAAGGAATCGTATAAAACAAACGCTTTTTTCAAATAGAAAATAGTGTCACAACTCTGGCTTATGCCCCAAAAATTGATAGGAAAGATTTGTAATAAATCTAGTGCAGGAGTGAACTGCATTTATGTATGTATGTGTACGTGTATGTGTGCATACATGTGCAGTGTCAGATATCCGATGGCATATACCACATATTTACATTTGTAGAAATGTAGGTGTGCGCCCGCATAAGCGAGTTTGCTTCTGCGCGCGTCGGGCACTGCATGCAGCGGAGTTGAGTTTGAAAGATTTATGACTTTATAAGATCATAAGTAAAAAGATTTTTTTGGTTTATCGCTTCCTAATAACTTCATTGCTAAGTTTGTGAAGGGAAGTGGAATAATTAAATTAAACATTTTTTAAAGTTTTATTAGTCAATTGAGTTGCTATTGTGGGCTGAGTAAGGGGAGCGAAGCATTTATTCATAATAACTTGGAGGCTGTCATTGAGTGGGATAAATTGTCTTGAGAATCCAATTAAAAACACATCAGAAAAATCTTAGTCTACTAATTTAATTCAATGCGCTGTCAATCTTTATTTAATGTGTGAGAGATATGCAGGACCAAATAACTTTGAGGTGCCACTAAAGAATTTTTCGGTATTTAAATTTGTTCTTTGTCTGAATGTGAAAGAAAAACTTAAGTGAATTATTTGGTAGTTGAGATTTTGAGTTGCATATCTACTACTTTGTAAACAGCAGGTCACGCGTTCGTTGCCTCTGTATTCGGTCATCATGAAAATATTGGAAACGTTTTTTCAGCAATAATCGCCTTCTTCCTAATAATGCCAACTGAGTTCCCAGTTGTGTCACCATTTCATGCAAATCGGAGCCGAACTTGCGGAAGCGAAGGTATTTCGAATGTTTTGGAGCAGAAAAGGAAACTTTAAAGGCATTTTTCTCTAAATAGCGTATTCAAATTCAATGATTAAAACAGTTCAGCTCTACTTTCCAATGAAGTACACATTTTAAATTCTCCGTCATTTTTAATAGAACCTAAAAATTTTCGGGTTTGTTGTAAAAAAATGTTACCGCAAACTAAATTTTGATAAGAATGCATCCGCAAAAGAAAAATCGAATTGTTTTTATAACTAATTTTGTAAGTTTTTCTGCTTTAGAAGGTCTAATCAAGATTTACATTACGTCACCAAAACAACCTTTTTCAGACCTTTAGAAGATGGCTTGGGTCTCTTTAAATGCGTATCTTGCGTGCTGTGAAACATTCATTAACAAATAATGCAAACGGCAGCAGTGTTCTCAATAGAACGTCTAGTATTTTCAATTTTTGCGCTCCCAGTCCTTTTTCTATCCTCCACAGAACCAGTTTTTGAAATTTTTTCACCAACCTTTGAATTGTTGACGCATTCGGGGTTCAATTGAAAATGGTGGTTAAGTTTCAAGGGTGTTGATTTTGAATAAAATACAATTTTTTTTAGAAAATTATTGTCATTTCTCTTTATTACACCTACATCCGATAGTCCAAATTTTCGATGACGTTGAGGCATAATTAAGGTTCTATGCCGTTAATGTACCGAATTATCTCACCCTTTAGGTCTTGAATTGTTGCTGGCTTATCGACGTACACCTTTTCTTTCGAATTACCCCAAAGAAAGAAGTCCAACGGTGTCGTTGACGTTTAGGTGTGGTTCACATTCAACATCGGCCCTTGAAATTTAACCACCCTTTACATCTCTCTACTTGACAAATGTCAAAGATATCAGAGATGACATAAAATAAAGACCGTCTAAGAATCATTCACTACTGACAGCTAAGCGTCAGTTCTGAAACACCCTTTACAAGTGACCTCAAATACTAGTACGTGGGTGTATGTACATATGTGCGCGTTAAAGTGAACAAAAAGCCCGCATTAGCTTCGATGCCACCAAATTTGTTGTCTTTAACATTTAACCTTTCCTTAAATGGTCAACCTGGCTGACCTACAATGCCGCACGTCTTTAACCTCAATTATCAATAGCTAAGCGAACCACAACAAGTAAAAGGTACATAAAATACATAGCATAAAGGTGGAAAACGCACGAACATAACTTTCTTTTCCCCCTCTTTACGCCTTAACACTTTTTCAAGTTTCTGCTTTCGACATTTTCGCGTCGTCAACAAGGTGTTATTTACTGTTATTGATAGTGGACTTGAAACGTACTTTTATGACCCTAGTGGGGCACCTATACCACGAATAATAATATAATATCCACGATGGACACCCACAATGGCAATAGCATTGACCTTCAAATGTGCACAACCTCAGTAATGAATGTCTTCAATTGCTTTCGAATTGCATTCAACGGTGTTTTGTTGCAAGTAGAAAGAAGTGTCGTACATAGGCACATACTTACATAAGTACACATGTAGTACAATGCATTTATACATAGGCATGTAAGTAAGTATACATACAAATAGCTGTGAAGGTACTACGTGCGTTAATGTCAAATTTTCGTTGACCAAAGTTGCTTGCAATCTTTACAACCGGCAATTTTTTGCGACTTTGCAATTGCGGTGAAACGGCAATAAAAATGTAATGGCCCATGATTAGCTTCACCACTTGGCGAAAGATATACATATGTATGTAAATATGTACCTACATATGTATCCAAACAGTGTGAATTTATGTAGTGAATTTATTTGTATGTACTCACATTTGCAGTAGATTTGAGCAGACCACTGATCAAATACCTTGCCTAGCTATGGCTGGCATTCAGACAGCAGTCAGTCTTTAGACACTAGTGGCCTATAATCACTAAAAAAACTAATTAATATTTTTTCAAACTTTTTTTTTATTTTGAAGATTAAACATTGTCATTTATGAATGAAAAATAATATCGTTCAAATGACTGCCACGACTGGCTTTATAGTAGGCCATTCGATCAACCCAATTTTTAAGCACATTTTCGATTGTTTGGGCTCCAATTTCATGAATGGCAACTTCGATTTCGTGTTTTAAAGCATCAATCGTCTCTGGATGGTTCGCATAGCATTTTTCCTTAACGGCTCCCCACAAAAAATAGTCCAACGGGCTTAAATCACAGCTCCGAGGCGGCCAATTGATATCGCTTTTTTGTTTCTCTCTTGCTCGAACCTTTTACCGAACCGAAAGCGTTTTTCTAGAAAATACATTTTTTTAAGTTGAATGCACTGATATCTTCAAACAAATTGAGCTGGAATTTTAACTAACTCTATATTCTCCATTATAATCTTGATGGAATTATGTATATTACCATTTTTTGTATAAATTTTTGTAAACAAGTCGATGAATAGAAAAAATTCTACGTACAAGATGTGGTTTGCCCTCATCGCCTTTCGTAGAGGGTTTCGTCGAGGAAAAACACAATTTTCTTTTATATTACTTTAAAAAAAAAAAACGAAAAAAAAATTTATACAATTATAAAATTTATTACAGTGCTTTTACAGTTTATAAAATATTCAATAAAGGGCCTTGTACAGAATTTTGCTTTATTGAAAGCACCACTGGAAAAAATTTCGAAAAACTACTTTTTTTCCGCCACTTTTCTCTTAACGCCCTTAGAGTATTTTATACACCGTATAGCGATCCTAAATTAGCGTGCCAAGCGTTTCGCTATGCTTATTCATCTCTAGCGCATCAAATTTGTATATGCAGTGTGTACGTCAGACGAAGAGAGACTGACAGCCGCAAGGCCCAACGCATTTATTTATGTATGGATCCTTATCCTTGTGTGCTTAAATTTGCCATGATTTCTTTTTACTTAAAAAAAAATTTTAACTCTTTTCTGAAATATTTATGATTAAATGTAAATTAATATAAACATTATTAAATTCATATAAACATTATTTACACTCTTTGCGAAGACGTTTCGCTTAAAAAGGCCATATCGTGGAGTATTAGAATTCTTCGCTCAACTTTACGTGATATATGCTTTTTAAATAGGTGTGAAAACATGTTGCTGACATCATGTTGCTAGCATGCGGTGTTTTTACGGCGTGAACTGAGCACTAATTTGCCGTGAGTTACATATGAAATTTCATGCATACTTCACGGCAATGCAATTTGTATGAAGTTCGGCAGCCATTTCACGTAAAACGCGAACTTAGAACTATGATGAACATTTACAAATGAGTAAATTTAAAACGTCTTGATTGAATAAAAAACTAAAAAATCTTACGGACACAGTCTCATTTCTTAAATAAATCAATAAAAAATCATGGCACTTAAATCTGAAATTATTCACTCTCTATTCACTCAATTTTAAAGCGTTTTCCCTTATGACCTACAATATTTCTCACACACACACACATGCACACGTACTGAAATATTTATTGCAATGAAACGAAGAAAGCGTCAAATTGCCCATTGCATTTGATGCAACTGTTGCCAATCAATTCGTCGCGCTAAATTATACAGACATACATATACATACATATGTGCATAGTAAATGCATGCCTACATTTGTATGCCTACATAGTATAGTACATATGTATGTGTGTGCAACGAAGCCCTCAAACAATTGACGTGACTTTGCCTCGTCTCAATACGGCCGGATGAGAGAAGAAATTAAAGCGTTCGTAATGAAGAAGAAAATACTAATAGTGAGTTGGCGTAGTACAATATTGGTAAAAAACAAAAACAAAAAAGAGAAATAAATAACAATACAAGCAAATTGCTTTTTAATGAGAAAAAGAGAATTTCGCTATTGTTGTTGTCGCTTTTGCATACATTTTTGCTGTGCTGTTGATAGGATTCACTCTTTTTGCGCTTTCCTCTATTGGAGTTTTTCCTCGCGTACATACATATGTATGTATGTATGGATGTATTGTATGTATGTATGTATGTTCATCTGTAAAATTACTTTGACGTTATTGGGCTTTTACTTTTTTCTAATTAAAATTGCATGACAGTCGTTGCTTGATTTGTTTTCTTTTTTTTTTTGTTTAACTCGAAAAAAGTATTGAATGCAATTTAAAGCGGTTTTTCAATCGATTGCTTTCTATATTCCCTAAGTGTAGATTCCGTATAAAGCCTATGAGTTTCACCAGTTGCAATATGAATTCCAAGCAAAGCGGAATCTATGACAAACTAAAAAAAGTAACACAAAAATTAATAAATAATTATCGTTCTCTTATTTATCACCTTTGAAAATCAGATTCATTTAAGATAAGAGCCTTTTCGGTAAAATAAATACTAGGTTGTTCAATAAGTTTTGCGGTTCGATAGGAAAAACATAATTGTATGGTTTGAAATACACTTTATTGAATATCAAACACTGGTTGCAACGAGATTCCAATTTATGAATTCCATCCTTGAAGTGAGAATCCGAAAGGGCTGGAAAATACGCTTCTACTGCTGTTATGACCTCATCATTTGATGAAAAACGCTTTCCATGCATGAATTCTTTTAGGTCTGGGAACAGATGGAAGTCGCTAGGGGCCAAATTTGGTGGGTTCCTCAATAATTCGCACTTTAATACATGGTTTTTTGCCTTTGTCAAAAGGCTCTTATCCTGATGGAGAATATTTTTTTCTTTTGCAAACTGAGTAATTTTGCACAATTTTTTTCCTTCAGCGCTGGTCTAAAAGGTTACAATAACATCCACAATTTATTGCTTTACCAGTTTGCAAGTAATTCTCAAGCAAAATTCCTTTCGCATCCCAAAAAACTGATGCTAACACCTTTTTGACCGATTTCTAAGCACGAACCCTTTTCGGAGCCGAAGAACCTGGTTCACACCACTTTAATTTCAATTAGAATTATGGTGATAGACCCAAGTCTCATTTATAGTGATGAATCGACGCTCATAATTCACTTTTTCCTTTCGAAAACGCTCAAAATGTTGCTTAAAAACCCGCATTCGAGTGTGTTTTTGTTCCATTGTTAGCGAACGCGGCCCCTATTGTGGACACAGCTTTCTGAAACCCGGACAACGATATACTAAAACCGCTAAATGCATACAATATACAACGAAATAGACGACTACATGAAAAAGCGAGTGGAAGCTACATGGACTAATTTTACCACATGCAAAACAGCAAAAGTTATGTGTAGAGCTAACGACAAAAAACTGTCTCAATTCGTACTTACCCTCTCGTGAAAGGACTGCTGAATTATCATAGGTATGCTAACAGGTCATAATCTATTGGCTGAAGGTCCGTACATGATAGGGATTGCTAACACGGACAAATAGAGGATATGCAGAGAGGATGTTGAGGAAACTTTAGAACCCCTTCTGTGCGTTTTTCCGGCATTATTAAAAACGCGTTTAAAATGTCTGGGAGCCGAACTGTTCGAGGGTCTGGAGGATGTCTCAAAACGAATGTCCCAGTTCTGCTCAGATTCGCCAAAAGCGTTCACATCCTACATGATGTCTACTTTCACAATTCATAGAGGTCGGTCTCCATCTGGTATCGCTAGGGACCAAAAGGTCCATGCGTGGCTTAATGCCTACCAGGCTAATCTAACCTAACTTAACGTATCGAAAACCCAATAAATCAGTCAAAATATTGTTCACTCTGCCCAATGAGATGCCTAGGGCTTCTACTAAATTTCTTTCAATCACTCGGCGATTTTCCAATACGATTTCCTGTATTTTTCTACGATTTCTGGTATTGTGGCTGTTTTTGGACGTCCTTGACGTGGATTGTCTTCAAGGATTGAACGACCAGGTTTAAATGCAGCAAACCATCTTTCTACTCTACTAATCGATGGAGAAAAGTGCTTATACGCTTTCCACATTCGTTCGTAAATTTCTAACCTTTCAAAAATGAAAATTCAATCACTGCACGGTACTTGGTTTTTTCCATTGCAGAAACTACTGTGGCCGGTGGATACTAAATGGCTTGTAAGCAAAGAATGAATTGACAGATTGGAATGAAATTTCCTATGAAGAGTGTATCAATACAGCACAAAAGAATGTTGGCTAGTAGCCCTCTCTTATCGCACCGCAAAACTAATAGACAACCTAGTACATACATACGTGCCCATGTTTTGAAAATAGTACGTTTGGAGTTATGATAGATTTTTCTAGGAACTTTTTTATTCGTGCATAGATTTATTGCATTGAAAAATTTTTTTGCGTGAGGGACCTACAATCTTATGCCGCCTCCGTAAGGCAGTTGGCTTTTTATGAGTAGCCTTTTGATATTTCATGCCTACTGTGGTTTCCAAGCCCAGGGCAATCGTATGACAGTCACCTATTCAGCTACCGCGACGGCCACCAGTATTTGTTTATAAATTCTTGTTATTAGAAGAAAATAAACCATTTTTATTTAGTTGATTATAATTTCGTGCATTTATTTTATTAATCTCATTTGTCTCAAGTGAAATTGTAGAATTGTACGAAAGCCTTTATGCAAACTGATCTGGTCACTCATGCAAATAAACATGAAAAAATAAATAAATGAAGCAAAAACAAAAAAGAAGCGCAGCTTTGCCGCTACGGACATGAGTTTCAGCAAATTTTGTATCTACTGGCTGAGAGGTTGCATGCCACGGCTGCATTCGTGGACAGTTGCACGTTTATTCGCCATTATAGGCATGGTTTCGTTTTTGTTTGAATTTCTGGACTAAGGGCAAGTTTTAAAAGTAATTTATAACTCAAACCAAATTTTGTGTTTATAAATTTTAATTAAATATTTGCTAGTCGTAATGTTTTGCCATTAAGAAATATTTGTTTATTTTTTTATTTATAACGAGGAAAAACAATAAATTATTTTTACACGAAATAAGGAGCCCTGGCTGCCAGGGGATAAAGAGGAATAGTTTAATTAAGACTTAAACGTAAGAGTGAGGGTTTGATGAAATTAGCTATTAAGATGTGGTTGTCCATATCAAATTAAGGGTTTTAATCCTGTTCGTAATAAGTATTCCGATATTTTTAATATGTTTTCTGGAGAAGTAGTATTTAATAGCGAAGAAGGGGTTTGGCTATTGAAGATATTTTTCCTTTTTGCTGCGAAGTGTGGACATTCGTCAAGTAGGTGGTTGACGGTTAAGGCCAATCTCGGGCAGTGACAGCAACTGGGAGGGCTGGAACGCTTTAAGAAATATTATTGGAAAATAAAATTGTCCATTTGTTTAAAATTGGCTCTTCAACTATGTCTTCTAGTCAGTCATATTATTCATATTCCGACCCTGTGCCTTATAGTCATAAAATTCATACTCCAAAATAAAAACCGCTGCTGAAAGAAAGAAAGTAATAACAATAAAATACTTTGAGGGAGAAATTTCCAATCGAAATGAAGCAATTTCGAGTGCAAGCGAATGCTGCAGTAAATCAAACGAGCTTATGAATGTATTCAACGGGTGATTTTTTAAGAGCTTTGAGAACTTAAAATGATTATACAAAACAAAGATTTTTTTTGAATGATTTTTTTTTTATTATAAGCTGATACATAAGTTGATGGCATTTATTGTTTGAATTTGATATCCGGTATATGTCCGCCGCGGGTTTGTGTTAAATGGTCCAATCAGTCCAATTTTTGAGTACTTCTTTCAACGAAGCGTCAATGGTGGCTTGAATGTTGCAATAAATCGATTGCTAACGACGCTGAATGGCAAGTAGCGCCGTCTTGTTATTGGAATCAAATGTCAACGATGTTTAGTTAATTAATTTTTAGAAACAAAAATTCAGTCAGAATGGCTCGATAGCGCTCGCCATATATCGTAACTTCAGCTCCATCCTCATTTCGAAAGAAGTAAGGAACGATGATGCCGCCAGCATAAAATGGGCGAAGTGCTTTCTGAACTTCGCGAGCAGATTTTTTTTTTTCAAAATAAATTTTCACAATTTGGAAGCATTCTTTTGGCGTTTCATGATGGCTTGACAAATCTTACTGAACAGAAATGTCAACACAAACAAATGACAAACTTGTCATTCTCAGCTGTCACACCATAGTTATCAATATCGATATTTCCCACGTAGCTAAAAAAAACACCCGTTACAGACCACATGCCACCTTAAAATAAAAATATATGTATATATGCATGTAAGCGCATTCATACGCAAGGCAACTTAAAAAAATGCAGCTGCTCAGCGTTGCAGATCTGCATTGCCGCAATTTTCTTTATTATCTTAATTTCGCATTTTGCATATGCGCGTGTGTGTGTGTATGTGTACTACAAATTTCCATGACGGCGAAGTTTATTTGATCTGCCTCAAATGCATTTTATTTCCATTGACGATTTTTATTAGCTTTTCATTTGCAATTCCCTCTGATCTCTTTGGTGACGCACTTTTTATAGCTCCATTATGCCGACAATCGCCGTCATTTCTATGCCATTTCTACTGTCAAATTTCACCCAAATCGATGAAGCATGCGTGACTGTGATGACCCAACTTTTGCGATGCATTTTTTGCAGCGCAACGAAATACAATAGCAAATTTCGGTGTCTTTGTACTGAAATCTTTTTTTCCACCTTCTCGATGACTTCAGTCGCACGCAACACTGTTGCATTCTTCAAGCGCTGTCAGCAGCAGCTGAGTCGTCAGTGAACTGCAATGTGCACACAGGCGCGCTACGCTGAATTTTTTGCATACATTTTCGCTATTATTCGCGCAAGTTTTCACTGCTGCTCTTGCAGCGATCGCACTCGATCATCATGCAAGTGGAAGCCGCTGCTCATCGATCGCGCATAATTTCAAATCAATTTCTTCACCACGAACGATCGCTTTCAAATGCCTGTGAGTGAGTGGCCATAAAGCGCATACAATCATTTAATCACTCACATAACTTTGAAATTATTTTCCGCTTTAACCACTGTGCGTTCACCTCTCGTGAACGAGCATTACATTGTCGAACTGAGCTGCAATGTTGAGTGATGAGCTCATTGTTGCGAATTGGCTGAGCTGTGTTTGTACGAGTATGGGTGTGTGCGAAAGTATTTCTTTGAAGCTGCGCTTCCGATAACCACTTTTAGTAGGTTTGCAATTTTTCAATTAACTCAACATTTAAGAATTATTTTAATTACTTTTCTTCCACTTTACTTCACTTACCAACTATGGCGAATTTAAAAAGTAGTAAAAGTTACATTTTTTATTGCTCTAAAATTTCAATTGCACACTTAAGCGTACATTGGCACAAGCAGCTTGACTGGGGCTCTCTGCCTGCGCGCCTTTGATGCGCCGGGTGAAGTCATCGTAATGAGTTAATTTCATTTAATTGATACAGACATACGCACGAGGTCTGTATGTTTGCATGTATTATAGTAAAAAATGATCGCGAAGCATTTCTTGCGCCTTGCTGAGCGTAGTGCTTAGACGCCTGCGCGCACCTACTACGAGTACACTTGGCTTTTAGTGCTGGGTGTGTGCCTGGGTGTTTGAACGTTTCGTTCCGTCAAGTGTCTGTTCAAGTGGAAATTTCAAAGTTTTGAAATTTCAAACTTAGCGAATTGAATTAAATCGTCTGCGACATAAAAACTGAAGTCATACATATCTACACATTGCAAATTAGTTGGGAGATGAGATCATTTGTAATGGCTGCAGAATTAGCTCATAATTTGTATGGCATTTTTTCTGTGTTCTGATGTGCAAACTATTGTCAAGTGGTTGCCTGCAAAAAATTAAGATCAGAATCTGTGTAATATATTTACTAGTCTTCCAACACAAATAGTTTTAAAACAAATAAATTTGAATTGTGGGCAAATGTTTCTTAGACGTAAGCTCTCGTTGCGCAACTCATTTGTAGTGACATCAATGACAGGTTGTCGAGTTAAATTCGAAATATTCAACTCAAAAAATAAGAATAATAGATATGTGCTCAAAAATAAATCTATTTCCCCACACCTCAGTACAATTTGAGTAGGAGTACGCATAATAATAATTTAGTATCTGTAGTGTGCCCATTGGCGGACTCTTCGACCTAAAAAATCTTTTGTGTACTGGTTTACGCATTTCACGATTGAAAATTCTTCAATATCAACTCCATTAGCTGGATTAAGGGGGGAGCCTGGTTTATAAGGCCAAAAAAATATTTTTTTTTTCGTTTTAAGCGATTCCTAATATATTTCAGAATATTCACACAAAGTTACAAAGCCTAATTCTCAATATTTCCGTAGATACAAAGCCAAAGGTAGGCAAGCGTTAGGTAGTTACGCTGTGACCGGACAGCTATAGTACAAACTTTATCTTCTTTTCTCGACTTTTCATTTTTATGATTTCTTTAAATTGGCGTACATGAATGAAAAAAACGAATGAACCTTTTGAAATGAATCATAGCTTCTTCCCTTCAGTAATAAATTCTCTTCTATTTGAACTAACAAAATAGATAAAAAAAAATTTTCAAGATTTTTATACCAAGTTGAAGTGAATTTTTTTTTTATTGGAAGGCACTTTTTTCTTTAAAACCTCCAAAAAGTTGAAATTTTGGAATTTCTCTCAGTTTTCTTAGTTCATCTAGAATAACAAATCATGATAATTAGAAATACATTTGAATTTTTTGCTTTAGATAATAATTACGAGCTGTACCTTGTACGCCAGTTGGAAATTCCAGCGTTGTAGCGCTCTACTAATTTCTATGTTAAACATTTTTTTTCAACTTATTTTAACCAGTAAAAAAAATTTTTATACTTTTTAATTGTTCATTAAAAGATAGAAAAAACTTTGCAGTGCTAAATTAATTTTTTCCTTAAAAAAAAATCGCAAAGAGATGCAATTTTTAGACCACATAAACCAGGGTGCCTAATTACATAAGCCAGGTCTTCTTTATCCATTGCAGTCACAACTTCTGTGCTTGCGATTTGTCCTTAAAAGAATAAAGGTGAACATTAATCTGTGCTTCAACTATGTCCTTCTTCTTCTTTATTTGAATGCTCGTTTTCTAATATAAGCGTGCGTACAATTCAAGTTTCATTAAAATTTAATTACAATTTACAATTTAAAGTTTCTAAAAAATATTGTTTGTGATCTCGTTAAAAGCTTCTCTGTCGCTTTCCACATTCCACAACTCGTTGATGTTTCCTATGTCCTATGCCTGTCCGTTACGCAACGATGTTATTTGTTTTTTTCCAATACTTCGTCGTCCTTCTACTGGATGTTACTTGGGTGCGATTTCGTAGAATATGCCCTAAGGAAGTTCTCTGCCTTCGCTTCACCGTCGTGAGAAGCTGCCTACTCCGGTTAATTTGGTGGAGAACTTCACTGTTGGAAACGTGATCAGTTCATGAGACTGATGACCCACACGTAATAATCAAGTCGATTGCTGTCCCCGTCTGCAGGTGATCACAAATCTGGCGAAAAATGGAAAACCTGCTGTGGATTCAAACCCGATCCTTTATTGCCTTGTGAACAGATATTGCTTGTAGACACTCTCACAAAAACGTTTGACAATATCTTAAACATGTTTTTTTTTTGTTTTGTAGTGAAACCGCTCAATTATCTCAACAGGGCTTTTCCCGAGGCGAAGCGACTTCAGTATCGCAGCTATTCTGTTTTGGATTTGTAAATTATGATTACCGTTTATAAAATCCTATTTGAATACACAATAGAAAAATATTAAAATAGAAATATCTAACTTGCATTTCTTACAAAAATTTTGAATTTGATGCTGCATGCCAAGCATGTCCGAGTTCTTTATTGAGCCACTGATATCTTTATAAAAAAATATTTAAAAAATTAATTGTGAAAACTTGGCAACTCGTCGCGCTTCTTTTATTTATTTTATTTTATTTTACTTTTTATTCAGGGGGCCCACCACAAAGCGGATATATGAATATTCGAGGTGGCACAAAATTAATCACCCAATCGTGAGATTTATAATCTTTCCGAATGGCGTCATACATTAATAATTTTTGATATTTGCAGTATACGAACAGACAAGCAATGAAACGCGTAAAGGTCCAAATAAAGATTTCCATCACTGAAAAACCTTTTTTATTTGGTAGAAAAGTTATTTGAAACAAATTTTTTTTATTTGGTAAAAAGATGTTTTTTTATTTAATTTTGAAGCTCTAGACTTCTTTACATGCATGTGTGCATACATCCATATGTACATACTGTATACATATTTATTTTATTCATTATAACCTATTTTATCGGACATTTCTCACGCTTTCCCTTCATAATTTTACTGGCTCCACAAAAATTACCATTACATCAGGTTACCACCTCTTTCCGCTATATTAATTCAACCAGTCTTTGTGGTGTAAATCATTTCCTGTCTACTTTTACTACTCTCCCAGTACCCGCTCTATACTTAGCGCCTCGCCCTCTCCAGTATAGCAGAGGATTTGTAAGACATTTAAGAACTTCAAAGACGCTTAGTTTATTTTAACCACCACCAGAAAGCAAATAAAGAAAAAAAAATCGTCATCACGTGACCAGATAATTAACTGCGAAAATAGTGATTTGAATGAGCCTCTTTGATGAAATGCACACACGCACACATATACATACATATGGTTTTGTGTATGCATGTACGTATGTAGGTAAGCACTTTGAAAATCCAAATGCACTTTGCGCCGGAAGATCACTCATAATCGTATTCTCCTGCAGCTGCATAGCCATTCGAATATGAATATGACTTTTACACATCCATAAACTCATTAAAGTTTCCACGCATGCGCCAACGGTTGAAGTGATGAAGTACAAATACGTCAAGGCTTAGCGTTTTTGCCCTAGGCAGTGAAGTCGATGCTATTGTTAATGATTTGTTGATGACCTGCATAATAAGTTGTAATGAACAGAAAATGATACGCATATACATATATACACACACATGTACATATGAATATAGAGGCTGGTAAGAGGCTAGTGCAATTAGGTATGAAAAGAGTTTGGTTATACGCTAGTTAAAAAAATCGAAGTCATGTTTATGTGTATCGCTGGCTTCGGGCGCTTACAGCTCAACGCCTTTACGATGGCTTCAAGGTTAACTAATTTAATTTTTCTTTTCCGTTCTGCATTTGACCGCAACCATTAATCGACTTCCTTTCGGTAAAAGAAAAAACAATATTACATTTGAAAATTATAAAAAATTGTAGTCCAACTGAAATAGACATACATACAAAATTAAGAGTTTTGCCAGCAAATGTAAAACATTTGACTAATTGTCAAATAGTAAGCAAATCCAAACTCTAAATAATTGACAATCAGTGCATAGCGCGCAGTGCGAGTTATTTGACAGTTACTGATACATATCTCTACATAATTTTAAATATGTAGGCAGTTCGTTGGATCGTTTTTCTGTAAAATCACAAGCAAAGTTTGTACTGAAAATATTCACTACTTGTCATAATATTTGTGTTGACATTAGCATAAACTCAAATGTCAACAAGCAAACAGATGAAGAAATATAAACGATGCTATGCATACTCGTATGTTTGTGTGTACGAGTGTATATGTGTGAGTGCATGGCCACTGAAAATTTGTGTGCGAAAGTGAGTTGCTTTGCATTTGTCAGTAATGTTTGCATTTATCGGTAATATTTTTAACCACATAAACACCAACAAAACATTCAATCGCTCGATACGAATGACAGCTTACCCGCTCGTCTTTTCACCAATCCGGGCTGCCAGAGACAGTTTGTCAGTTTGTCAGTGGTGAATGAAAGAAACGTCGGCGCTTACACACAAACGTGCACACATACAAATGTGCGTAGAAAAATACATACACACACACATACAAATATTATTACTATAAATATGCAACTACCGAAAGGCAAACAATGGGAGAGCGGGAATGATTATTGACGACTTGCCGACAGCGAGGAATGCTGGCTGGCAGCAAACAATTTTTAAATGCAAATTTCTGTTGACAGTTGGGCAGGAGAGCAAATACATAAATGGAGAAAAAGTTGACAAAGGGGGAAATAAGACATAGAATTCTACAGTAGTTCAAGTAATTTTTTAAAAGCTGATTTCCTGCAGATCACTTTGCTGAAAGTGGGAATCTCAAAGATGAAAGAAGCGCACAGATCTTCGTAAAACCTTAAGCGGTGAAGAAAGAATAGTTTGAAAATAGAAGGAAATGCCTTAATTTCTTTAAGTAAGTAGATTTTAATAATTTGATGTAAGTTGCATATATTGAGAAATACATAGTAGCCGCAATCTGTAAAAAACAGACACATAAAGTTTAATTTTTAGAATAGAAATTAACATGAAAAATTTAGTTTGACCACTCCATACACGCTTTCTAATCAATTAGATTCCAAATGTTAAAAAGAACTGTGATTTGCCAAAAATAATTTTTGTGTGCTGGAAACTATAAAAAACATTAAAAATAGTTTCAAACTTAATTTAATTTAAGAATTAAAATTATTATTTTTCAAGCATTTTTTTAAACTTATCTTGTATCTCCACATAGCTTACTTTCTTATTAAATATGCTCCAAATGATTAAGTAAATGTATTTAATTTGCAATGAAAAGCATGTTGTTACTTTGTCATGATGGTTTTTGTCAAAAGAATTTTTTATAAAAAAAAATTATTCATAATTGAAACAGTAAACCCTAGAATGTGCTAAGACTTTTAAAAAAGCCTAAAAATATAAGATGCCTACATCAGCAGGCTTTGCACAAACATCTATTTTGGCCGAATGGTTGGTGCGTGACTACCATTCGAGAGTGCATAAATTCGAAACTCCGAGCATGAACATCAACTAATAGAACAAGTTTTTTTCTAATCGGGGTCGCCCCACGCCAGGCAATGGCAAACCTCCGAGTGGATTTCGGCTATGAAAAAGATCCTAATAAAAATATCTGCCGTTCGGATTCGGCCTAAAGCTATAGGTCCCTCCATTTTTGGTACAACAACAAGACGCATATCTTAAATAGGAAGAGGAGCTCGGCCAAATACCAAACAGATGTGTACGCGCCAGTTATTTTTTTTAATGATTTCAGTAACCGTAAATTACAAAAATCTACACAAACTGGTCAAATAATTACAATTTGTGAAACAAACTTGTTTATTATAAATGCATTTGACAACTCTACACAACTTTTGTAATAAAATAAATTTATTTCAAATTATGGTATGGCCGTATAAATTTATTTTACAGTGCATGTAATTTGTAATGGTAACATTCGTATAACTTGGACCAATGCAAAGGCTGGCCATACAAATATTGATGATTGCAATAAGGATATGCAATTGACAAAAATATTAAAAAATTATCTTAAGTCTGAAATAAACAGAAATGGAAATTTAATTAGAAAAGAACGTCAACTTTTGAATTCCAACTTTTTTTATTTTAAATTCATTTTTAATTCATAAATTCATAATTCACAACTCTATGTACTAAAAGTTTAACTGTTAAATAACTAAATGTATCTCAAGTATTCTCGCAATGCTCGAAAGAGACTCGCATACTTTTCAATGTATCCAATTACGAAATATTCTCGAAATATTGTTACACAAATCATATAATTTGCGGCAAAGGCAACCCTAATTATAAAATATTAATTAGATATGTAGATAGATTTATTTATTTTTCTTTTTTACAAAAAAATCTTACAAAACTATTTACAATATTTTTTACTATATTTAAATGAACAAAATATTTTTATTTTATTAAGCAACACAGACCCGTAAAAATATTGCAAAAATTTAATTATGTTTTATTTTAGTTGTCAACTCCTTGTCAATCCATATTATGCACAAAAAAATATTTACAATGATTTGATTAATTTTTTACAATTTTTATTAGTAACAATTTTTTTAAAACACTCTATACTGCATACATATTTATAAATAAATGGCAACCCTGGTCACACAAATTTTGAAACTTTGTGCGAACTTCTTAAGTCACCTAACAAAAATTCGAAATTTTGCAATTTTGCAATTTTTTATTTATTTATGTGAATACTTTTTTTATAAAATTTTTATTTTTAATATTAATTTTATTATCAGTAATTTAAAATTTTGTTATATCCTTAGCAATTATATAAAGAAATTTTCGTAAATAATTTGTATTTATGTGAAGACTTTATTAAAAAAAATATGTTTGGTCACACAAATTTTCAAATTTTGTGCAAATTTCTTAAGTCACCGACAAAAAAAAAATCAAAAACCGCAAATTAAAAAAATATTTAAATGAAGACTTTTTTGATAAAATATTTTTGTTTTTTATATTTATTTAATTATAATTAATTTAAAATTTTGTTATATTCTTTGCAATTATATAAGGGAAATTTTTGCAAATATAATTTTTTTATTTGGAGTGGAAATTTTTCTAATAACATCATTTTTGTATATTAGTTTTTCTGTATTTTACATCATCATTCTGTTATATCCTTGTGAAAAATATAGTAGCCACTTTACCTTTCAAATTGGATTTCGCAACATTGTAACAAATCCATACTAATGAGAGCACCCGTACCATCGTTACGAAACGCGTTCGTCCTTTTGGTCAGGTGCTCGTTCTACCCATAAACTATTAATTAATTTTACGAAATTCCATGTCACCACTCATACAACCTTTACCATGAAGAGCCTTCAAGGTTTTGATGTTTAATGCTTATCACGCCACACATTATTACGTTTCCAGCTGCAACTAAGCAACAGCTGCCGATGCTAACAGCTTAGCAATGGTTACTAGACAAACTAGTTAGCTGTCGGCCATGCAGTTAGTGTGCATCCTCACTCGGATACTGTTGCAATGCGGCAAGTTGGCATAAATCAACAATTATGTTTATCAAAAAACACCTTTTGCTATGTGACGCGAGTGTTCATAAAGATGCGGCAAGCAGCAAAAGCACACCCAAGGCACGTGTCTTACACGATTTTCGGTTTCTTTTATTTTATTTTATTTTATTTTATGAGTCACATTGAGTTTTATCGAAATTGCAACGCTGTGCGACAAAATCATTAATCAGCTGCCGGCATTTAGTTGAGCTGCAATAATTTTGAAGCCGTCAACATGAGATGACAATAAAGAGACACAGTAGAGTAATGCAGTATAAGACGTTGCTTGTGTACACTGGCCAATGCCTCTTCTACAGCTTACAACCACCAAGCGTTGCGCCTCTTTGGGTTGCTAGCAGCTGCGTCTTTTTCCTTTTTTTTTTTGTGTAGTAATTATGGCTGCAGCGGAAGCAGTGCTGACTATGAGTGCTTGTTCTTGTAGCTGCGCGTAGTCATAGTAGCAATTTTCTCTTCATCCTCTTGCTGCGCTGCAACTACTGCAGGATTCTGAATACATAAAGCATTTATTATTGGCTGTTGCATTTTTGCTTTTTTTCTGCCTTTTCTTCTCATTTTCCTTTTACTACTGCAGCTGCCTTCCTGTTGTTGTGATCATCTTTTGTTTGCCATTGTTCCGGTTATGCAGCAGCGTGCGAATGCATGTTAATATGTATGTATATATGCAGCCCTAATTATTCAATAGTTATTGTGCTTTTCTGCTAGCTGTTTTTTGTGTTGACATATTTGTCGCAATTATTGATGGCTTACGTTGGAGCATTTCTTTTGGTCGGCGAAAAGCGAGCATTCATGCACAGCTTGCAGTTTGAACGCTGAAATCATTTTATATTGCATTCGAACGACTTTAATTACCAACACTCTTTAGCTTATACACATAATTTTGCTACCTATAAATTACTTTCATCTCTTAATCGATTAGTTTTCCGAAAACTTAACTCCCATCCACTTGTAATACATTGAATTGATTAATTCTCCTAATACTAATCCGCACTTCCAAACCGCGTAAATTTATGACTCTTAAATGCGCTCATAAAGAATAAAAACTAACTTCCATGAAACAATTATAAACGCCTCAATCTAAACAGTTTAAATTAAGTGCTTTTTTATGAACATTATCCGACTCAAGCGTAACGACGTATATCAGCCTTAAGCTCACGCAGAGCTAAGGCTAAGCTTGGCTAAGCTGAGTAGCAGCAAATTGTAGCATTTCAATTACCATTACACTGTCAGTAGAGTCGCTGTGTGTGTGTGTGTGTGTTTTGGCGCTCAGTTATTCTAGCACTCTACTGGTCAGCTGTACAATTAGTTGATATTTACCGTTTGAGTTGTAGTAAAACTAGTGCATAGCATGTTCAAGATTATTTTACATGGTATTATGAAAAGCATTCAATTTATAATAATCTAAGATGGGTTACATGCATTGCATTTTTCTTGCAATTTGAGTGCCCTTCAACACCGGAAAATAATTTATTGTTATGAAAAAAAAAAAAAAACGATAAAAAAGTATGTAAATGGCCTTGAAGATGCTAATTTTATTCCTATGCAATGATGTACATAGTACAACAATTCCCAATACTATGTAATGTTATAAACGTATGATCCAGTGTTAGCTTAACATTTCTCTGTTTAGCTGCATATAGAGTACACAAAACCCAATACTCCATTATGTTGTTAAGCGCTGTTCCACTGTTAGTCTAACATTCCTATTGAGCTGCGTTATTGTAATATTGTTAACATAGGCTTGTACTGTTCATGTCCGCACTTCAAAACTAGAAGCGATGATGGAATATGTAAATAATATTTTATAAACTATTTTTTAAAATTCAAAATTTTTATATAAATTATAAAGTAAATACTTCACAAGTGCCCCACATCTGGCAAATAACTCTGGTCAGGCCATATAAATGCAATATGTATTTATACTCAGACACCTAATTATCTTTTTACATAAAATTTTTTACTCGAGTTAAAAAGAAAAAAATGTTTTATTTTACACGAATTATTATGTTTTTACACGAATTTCAATTAACACCAGTTAAAAAGAAAAAAATGTTTTCTTACACGAATTATTATGTTTTTACACGAATTTCATTATCACGAGTTCAAAAAAAAAACTGTTTTTTTTACACGAATTGTTATGTTTCAACACGTTTTTCACTATTTTAGGAATTTTGCGTGATTCCAACAGAGCAAATAGAGAGAAATTTTTCGAATCGTTTAAATTAGGAAAAAACTCTGAGACTCGGTAGATTTTGCTCTCGCCCTTTAATAATTTTTTTCTTATAATATACCTATTTAATCAATTAAAATGTGTGACCACAAAATAAGTTCATAAGTGAACTCTAAACAGAGTTTTTCAATCTTTTTTCAGCTAATTCTCTTTTTACACGAATTTTTTGGGAAGATATCAACATAAAATGTATTTTATGTAAAATTTTCTTTAAATAAAATATAAAACTATTACATCTGTAAAGTAGTATTACATCTGTAGCCAAAAGTAATATAACTTCCCCACAAAAGATGAGTCTGAGCAGTCTCTTATCCCAATGTAATTACAGCAACTCATGCCAAATGGCTGGTTTATATTTATTAGAATTTTGAGAAACACTTTGCTGCACTGACTAATCCGCAAAACTAGAAACAATTTCAAAATCGAGCATATGCATTTGCACATATTTATAGAGTTATGCAAAAAGATGTTTAAAATATGCATATATATGCATATACTGTGGGCAAAAAGTAAGGTGAATTTGGTTGTAAAATGAAAAATCTTAACTAATCTCCTCTCGATGAAATACACTTATGCCAACGATTTTTCCAATCCCCAAAACATGCCAAATAGTCCATTTCCGGTATAGCCATCAGCACCTTTTTTGATTCAGCTTTTATCTCCTCAATCGACTCGAAACGCGTTCCCCGGAGTGGTCTCTTGAGTTTTGGGAATAGCTAGAAGTCACACGGAGCCAAATCAGGCGAATACGGTGGTTGCGGAACGATATGCCTGGAATTTTTGGCGAAATGGTCACGAAGAACGAGCCTTATTTTTGAACGACTTCCACGTGCTCTTTTCGGTCTGGCCTCGCCTTTAGCACGATATTCGCTTGATTGGTCGGTTGTTTCAGGGTCGTCAGCATAAATCCAAGTCTCATCTCCCGTAATGATGCATTTGAGCTTGTCCTGATAGTCTGAAAGCATTGTTTCACACACATCAACACGACGACTTTTTTCCAAGAAATTGAGAGTTTTCGGTACCAAACGAGAATTGATTTTTCGTAGGCCCAAATGGTCTTTCAAAATGGTTTTCACATATCCTTCTGATATTCCGATCATATCAGTAAGGTCCTTAACAATCGACCGACGATTTTTGAGCACTAACTCCTTCACTTTATTGACGTGTTGGTCATCTGTTGACGTCGATGGTCGTCCGGAGCGCTCCAAGTCATCAATACGTTCTCGACCCACTTTGAAGTCTTTGTACCTTTTAAAAACATTTTTCTGCGACATGGTCGAATCACCAAATGCCTTCTGCAACATGCTAAACGTTTCCGCAGCCGAAATTTCATTCCGCAAACAAATTTTGATGGCACTTCTCTGCTCAATCAAATCAGACATTGTAAAAAACGAAAAATGCACTCTTGGTCGTTTGGTAAACACAAGTGTAAATATATTACTGATAATGACATTCACATGAAAGCTGGCCCAGATGTTATTAACAGTGCTACGAACTCATGAAAAAAATAACTAGAGCGAAATTTTAATCCCGCGAAGTTTGACAAATAAATTCACCTTACTTTTTGCCCACAGTATACATATATACATTTAAGATACTTCAAATAAATTCAAAATTATCGCATATTTAAAATGCACTTTACTTCTATTTTTTCTAATTTAACACAAAGCTCTTTAAGTACAACACTTGTCCCCCATTTCCAACCCATTGCGCCAGCAGCAAACAAACACTTCCGCTTCATTCAATACCTTACAATTTCAATACTTTATGCAAACTAATATTCCAATCACTCATTCAGTCACTATTTCGCGGGCCTGCTTATTCATTCATTTATTACCCGCACTCAAGCGGCCACAAAAGACCCAAATTGAAAACTTAATTGCCATTAAAGTGAAGTACGCGTTCATACATGCATACATATATACATATGTGCATATACACACATATGTAAGTACAATTAATAAAACACAAAAAGTGAATACAAAAAAAATTCATTTCGAGGAACTGATTTCAAATAAAACAGATCTGCTCCACTTGAGCATTGGGCGAATAAAAAACGTCGAAACAAGCAATCGGATGGCTGTCTGCCTGCTGCAGAGATCCCAGTGCTCTAATGGACAACATTTACTTAGTTGCCACAATATGACTGCTGACTGCTTGCAAGTTTACCGCTATTTAAGTAAATGCGCGACTTCTTAAAAACGTTTTTTTATGCTACTTGGCATTGCTTGCCTCATGCTGTTGCATATATCTACAATCTGCCCTCAACCCACCCCTCACTTCAATGTTACGTTTGTAGTATTCTGCGAGAGTACTCGTATTGTATTTGTATGACGCAAAATCTTTACATTTATGTGCCTTCGATTGCATTTTACTTGCACGTTTACTTGCCACAAAATCGCTTTTGTCGCAATCCAACAGCAGTAGCCACTGTGCCTGCAGCTCCTCAGTGCACTCGCGATGTGTGTTGAATTGAGTTACATTTTGGGTGGCTGACTGGATTTTGATTGTTGATTTTGATGGCTTCATGCTGATAGTTGAATGTTGCATATGAAGTGCTAAACAAGCGCACAACGCCGGTGCTTGTTTATGCATAATGGCAACAGCAACAAAAAACCACTATAATGCAGCAGCCAAGAAGCAGCGGAATAGGTAGTGGCTAATGTAATAGTTGCATTGTATGTGTGTGTGTGTGTGTGTGTGTTAGTGGTGGTGGTGGTGGTGGTGGTGGTGAGTGCAATGGCTACTTGAAAAAGTGCACTCGAAAGGCAAAACTAAAAAAGTGGCATAATAAATATGTGCCACTAGTTGAGGGCGGATGTGGTGTGTGGCTGTTTGTTGTTGTTGATTGGCTAAAGCATTCCGTAAGTTTCGATTTTAATTGAGTGGAGTGGCCGCTGACTAAGTGCACTCTTAACAGAGATCCGAGGGAATAAAATTTAATGTGCAATTTGGTTTTTTGTCTTTCCATTGTTCTAATTGGGCTTAATTCATTGTTGTTTTATAAACGTGAAAAAAGTTGTGTCATGTATTTTAGACAAAAATATCATTTATTAGAAAAAACAAGTGAACGTCAGGTTTTAATGTGACACATTTTGCAGTATTTATATTCGCATTCGTGTTTGTATTCGCTTTCGTGTTCATAATCGTAGTCGCATTCGTATTCGTATTCTTTCCATATCCCTATTCGTATTCGTGTTCGTATTTTTATTGGTATTCGTATTCGTAATGGTCTTCCTATTTGTGTTGTCAATTGTATTCATATTCGTCTTTTTGTACTGGTGTTCGTATTCATATTTTGTAATCATATTTGTATTAGTATTCGTATTCCTACGCTGTTAACTTCTCCTTCTTCTTGATTGGCACTATTTCGGCCGAGTTTAGCAAATCGCTTTAGCCGTTTCTTTCTCATGCTAACCGGCGCCAGTTGGACACAACAAATGAAGACTAGTCCTTCCCCACCTGATCTTCTCACACAGAGGAGGCCTTCCACTTCCTCTACTACCACCAGCTGTTTCCGCATCGAATACTTTCAGAGCCGGAGCATTTATATCCATTCGGACGACATGACCCAGCCAACGAAGCCGCTGGATCTTCATTCGTTGCAATGTGTCTATGTCCTCGAAAAGCTCATACAACTCATTCTTCCATCGCCTGCGATATTCGCCGTTGCCAACGTGCAAAGGTCCAAAAATACTCCACAGAATCTCTCTCTCGAACACTCCAAGCGACACTTCATCGGATGTTGTCATCGTCCACGCTTTTGCGCCATACGTTGGGACGGGCCTTGTAGAGTGTTAGTTTTGTTCGTCGAGAGAGGACTTTATTGCTCAGTTGCCTTTTTAGTCCAAACTACCACTTGTTGGCAAGAGAGATTTTATGTTGGATTTCCAGGCTGATATTGTTATCGGTGTTAATGGTGGTTCCTAAATAAACGAAGTCTCTTACAACCTCGAAACCATAACTGTCAACAGTGACGTGGGTGCCTACAAGCGAGTGTGCTGACCGTTTGTTTGATGACAGGAGTTACTTCATTTTGTCCTCGTTCACCACCAGACCCATTCACTTTCCTTCAAAACTGGATAAAGAATACCTAACCAAACTTTTGGCTCTACGGAAGTCAAAGATTTTTCTGATTAAAATTACTAAACTTTTAGATTTATCGCGTTCTAATTTTTGTTTGTAGCAAATTTTTTTAAAGAACAATTTTTTTTATATTAAATTATATAATATTATAGCAAAGTTTTTTAAAGAAAAATTTTTTTATATTAATATTCGCTTTTTCCTGGTTTTTCGTCTGCTTTACTCAAAGCTGGCCAAATTGAATGCAACCATACTCTTGCATACACTCATGTACGATATTTTCGCTTACATTGATTTTTGTTGCCTGTCTCTATTGGTCTTTTTCATTTCCCGGTACACCTCTCTAAACTCCCCTGACACATAAAATGCAAGTAAATCCCTAATTTATGCTCACAAAATACGCCTCTGACCTACAATTCTCTGTCTGCGCCTGTCATCGTTGCTTGTTCTGCTTCTTTTTTATGCTTCTTTTTCTTATTTTTCTTCTTCTTCTTTTTCTGCTTCTTCTTCTTCGTTATTGCACTGCCCTCGTAAACAACATATGCCCAGCGCCGATTTTTAATTTACTTCACCACTTTATGCATTTTATTGCGCTTAATTAACTGCTGCTAAGCAACACCACGGCGAGGCGTAGCTGAGTTGCGTAAATAAACGAAAGTTCACGCCTCGTAATGTTCATGTGGCGACCAGCAGCAGCAGCAAGCGGCAAAGAATAAAAATTAACAGCCAAATGATTTGCAATGCTAACTCGAAAGGAGGGGGTTACCAGATTCTTCTTTTTTTGCTGGCAATTGAAGTGAATATAGAAAGTGAAGAAAGAAAGAAATATGAAAACTTTTATCAATACATATTTTTACATACTTTTTTTAATATTACTAGGTATTCATTGCTTTTCTTTATGACAGTGAAAAAGTGTTTGCTACTTCTATTGAAATATTCATATTTTAATACCTGCGAAGTTTTCTATAAATTTTCACTATAAATATGCAAATTTATCTACGTGTATATGACGAGTATAATGTGTGCTAACACATACAGTACGTATACTCGTACATTTTCAGATATTCATATCCACATTCGCAGCTTCAATAAAAAATGTCATGATTAAAAAAAAATTTCTGTATATTAAATGATATAAAAATTCTGATATAAAAATAAATATTAACGAAAAGCAATAAAATAATGACGTGTCACATATGTAGTGTATATAAATATATGCATACATACATACCTACATACATATATATATATCCATACACACATTTATATGCATCAAATATGTATAGAATAGATAGAAATATTTTGTCTACTTAAGTAACTTTGGTCTATGAAAACTTGCCGTCGTTAGCAATTCAACGAACTAAAATGCGGCGGGGTGCCCGCTGAACCCGTTAGCCTTTTATCATAAAAACGTCAATTGAAATTGTATCGTTTTGCCGCTATTTAGCATTTTAAGCAAATAAAAAAACGAGAAATTCAAATTTTTAACCTACCTTGCATGCGAGTATGAATTTGCATACCGAAGAAATTTGCATACTGTAGAAAAAAAGAGTAGAAGTTTTTGTATTTGGGGCATCTGTAACTGTGCTCACCACTATTGCATACTGTCGCCAACATTCAGAGAGTAATCATATAAATCACAAAAATGAAAACATGAATTATTTAACTAAGTTTTTTCAATTGTATATTTGAGTTTATGGTTATAAAACATTGCAGAATAAAGGTATAATCATGAATTTGAACTTACTAAAAAACTAAAACAAAACAAATATACAAACTAACAACTATATACACGGCATAAGCCGTGAGAAAAATATAGATATTGGAAGGGCAGTCTTGATTACTTTTTTTTTGTCGAGACAACTAGCAAGTGCAAGTGCTAGCACTCAGACATTAATGAAGTCCATTGTACTACACTTGGATTCCCTTTTAATTTTCTTTAAATCTACCCGATCTCCGAAGAAATCTGAGTATGGTAGATCTTGTGGTGCCAAGGAGCCAAGGTGGTCGCTTCTTAATACATTAGTGCCAAAAACCTCAAGCCTGATTCGAGCGAAGGCGGGGCAGATGCACAGGAAGTGGTCCGCCGTCTCATCCTCCTCTTCACAAGCTGGGCAGAGTGCGCTGGCTGAGATGCCCACCTTTTCCATGTGCCCACAGAAAGTGGCCCGTCATCAGTGCAACCAGTCTTGATTACTGCTTCTCTCTAGAAGCACCTTCACCTTCAAGTTAATAATTTAGCTCTCTGAAGCTTTATCGGAAACTCACGACTACATAGTGCCAATAACAAATATGTCTCTTGGCTTCAAAGTGTTTTCTTAACAGTCATCTGTTAACGAATCTAACAAGCTGTTAGAAGCTGCTACAGCAACAGTTCTGTAGATTGCAGTAAAATCTTGGAAAATTTGCAAAATTAAGCTTGCAGTGCACCACCAACAAATTATGAATTCTTAATAGGTCTCTTCTTTTCACCAAACGTTAGCAAGTGGGAAATAGATGAAGCAACTGGTATAAATGAACATAAAATGGCAACGCTGGAATACAGCTGCCTAAAACTAAACTTCTTTGTAAAATAGTGAATTATACTGTTTTATGAGGTATAATAATACTTGCTAACGGCGAATCTTAGTCGTTAACTTTGTTGTTGCTTTTGTATGCAAAGTTTTCGTCAAGTTAGTCGAGCACAGCCGCGGAGCTAGCCTACACAAGAGCAAGAAAGAACTCAACCTTTAATATATACGTGGACAGTCAAGCAGCAATAAAAGCAATAAGTTCATATTGTATTAAGTCCAAAAATTTTCAACGGAGCAGGGGGGCCATAGAAAGGCTAGCTGCAAACAGTAGGCTGCATATCTATTGGGTACCTGTTCACAAAGGCATTATGAGGAACAAAACAGTAGATGAGATAGCAAAAAGACCTGGTAGACTTCCATTTGAACAAGAGAACGACAGACCAAAACCGCTAAACACAATATACAACGAAATAGACGACCACATGAAAAGGAAAGTGGAACCTAGGTGGACTAATTTGACCACATGCAAAACAGCAAAAGTCATGTCTAGAACTAACGGCAAAAAACTGACTCAATTCGTACTTACGCTCTCGCGAAAGTACTGCAGAACTATCATATTATAGGTATGCTAACAGGTAATAATCTATTGGCTGCACATGCGTACAAGATAGGGCAAATGCAGGATATGCAGAGAGGAGGATATACACCTTCTGTGCATCTGTCCGGCATTATTAAAGACGCGCTTAAAATGCCTTGGAGCCTCACTTGAGGGTCTTGAAAACGTCTAAAGCGTTGACATCCTACATGATGTCTACTTTAAGTGTTCATAGAGGTCGGTCTCCATCTGGTATCGCTAGGGACCAAAAGATCTATGCGTGGCTTATTGCCAGCCAGGCTGACCTAACCTAACCTAGTCGAGCACAGACATAGCGAGCAGAAATGTGGCAAATAGAAAGGCCTAATAACAGAGGCATGCCTCAAAACTTCGCCATCACTTAGCTAGCAATGAAAATAAGCAGTCCGTTATTGTAAAAACAAGATTTTTTTACTTATATAATATATTTGGCTCACATGCCGCTCATTCAAAACGATTTCCATAGTTTCTTCGACATGTTGACGATTGGACTGCCTCATCTTCGACACCCTTATTACCAAAACGGAGTCGTTGGAATCACCGCATTACTGTTTTATTGTGCTTATTTTGCAGTGTTTAACAAAGATCTTAAACTGTATTGTATGCATGTCAAATTTATCGTTTTAATCGAAATCGCATGCGATTTTCGGTGTAATTCCTCAGAAGCCGAAAATAGCAAAGCATCAATTTTCCTAATAGCTAATTCAAGTAAGAAAAAAAAAAGTATTTATATAAAAATTTCAAAAGTTTTAATGAAGCTGGTCTTTTTCTGGTTAATAAAAACACTTAGCAACAACAATTATAACACCAGTGGTAGTCGTCTGGCCGCCGCATGCATTAAGGAGAGTACCAGTATTGGCTACCCAGCAGCCACTTATTTTAATGTTCGTGAAGGAATTCGCTGTAATTTCCATATCCGGCAATTAACATGCGCTGAAATGGTTTTAAGTAAAATGAAAATAACTGAAAATATTTGCTAACCACAGTTATGTGGGTAATTGTAAATAAGTTTGTTTTGTAATATAAAAATGTATATGTATATGAAAGTGAATACCTAAAAGTAAATAGTAACAGAAATATATACCCATGCATTTATGTATGTATGTATATGCACTATAAAAACATGTACCGCAAATATAAATATATTTCAAATATTTCGTGCGCTTGTACTCAAATTTTGCCCATTTCATTTGGTTGTATATTAAATTCCCTCAAATTTGAAGGCGTGCCAGTTCTAAACCTTCCACTCTCTATGTATTCGCAATATGCAAAACCTGATCTTAATCCGATTCAGCACTTTGAGGTACTTGCAATTTCCTGTCGTTCACTCCATTGAGCTGTTCTACTGTATGGCATTAATTTGCTTAATTTTTGCTCGTTTGAATTTGACATTGGCTTTGTGCTAAGAATTGCAAACGAGTTTGTTGACATCAAAGCCGCGTTAGAGAATTTTTTCAACTTATGCAGGCATTTGTGTTTATGTTGTTGTTTATTATTTACTAATAGTCACAAATCTGATAATCACGATTGTTTAAAGAACGTGGATATTTCAGAAGATTATTAGCAAATTGTGAATGCTAAGATTTTTATTATTTTTTTTTGTGTTTCTACATAAAAGTTGAAGTGGGAAATGTATGAGCGTTTTGAGCTTCCTTAGTTTATTTTTATATTTTTATACTGCTATTAACGAGTATATATTGCCGGAAGAACGTCATAACCTAAAAATATTTCTATTTTTTTTTTTAGTTTTTAATTTTGATTAATTTAATTTTTATATGAGTATATTTACGCATACTCACCAACCAGCTCTCCCTTTTTCTGTGTAAGAAATTCATGCCGTTATTTATTAACAAGAATGATGAAAATATGTATTCTACTTTGATTTAGGGAGGCATAGTAAATAAGAAGCTTTGAAGCCTCTTTTCTCGATGATTTGATTTTTTTAGTAGTAGTTTTCTTCAAGCAAACAGGCATTTGTACACATATGGTCATTAAAAAAGGTACTTCAGCGTTCATGCAAAATGCAAGTTTTTTAACTAATAATAACAGATATTCATAGATTAATGTAGGGGATTTAAATAATAGTTCAAGGATATTTTAAAATTTAAACTAGTGAGAATAGGAACAAAAAGGAAATATTCATGTGGTCACTAAAGTAAGTACGAAATAGAAATAGGCACGAAAAAAATCTTGGTTGTTTTATTAATAAGGCCATTGTATACAGTTAGAAGGCCGAAAAAAAGGGAATTTTCCAGAATTTTTTCTAAGAAAACTTTTAAGTTTTTTGATCTAAAAATGTGTACACATATTATCTTATCTTTTAACTGTATTTTAAGACTTAGTAGTGATAAAAATATTTATTTGGAAAGGAGCTACAGCGGATCTCCGGGAGCTCCTCTCAAAAAGAAGTTTTGCAGTGACCAATATATATCTGAACTGGATCCTCTGATATTAATAAAACCAAACAAATTTCGTTAAAGTAATGCTAAATCTAGTAATTAATCGAAGCAATAAGCAAAATAAATTTTTTTGACAAAATGGCGGTTTCTAAAAAAAAAATCAATTTTTGACCAAAATTTATAAAAAAAAACATATTTATCGGTGAAAAAATCTCTTGGATTAATTATTAAAAATATATTTAAGAAACTTGTGTTAAAATTTGAGACAATCGGTTTAGCCGTTTTCGAGTAATGTTGGTCACCGTCTTTGAAAACACCATTTTGAGAAAAACGCGTTTAAAGTTTGAAAAGCACTTTACAAACTCTCTGGAACGCCTTTTCAAATTTGCGTGTGACTTCGAAAATATTCAACGGAACTATTTTAATTTTTCTGTGTGTATTCCTAAATATATGAAAATTAAGAAAAAAAAAATTTAAAAAAATCGATTTTTTGAAAATTCTAACTGTATGTAACCCCTTAATGAAGCTGTGTTCACAATGATTGGCAATGACTTTTTGTATTCGATTTGGCGTAGAATTTGGTAACCCTACGTTAGGTTTCTGTGGGAGTGGAATACCATAGTTTGTTGATTTTTTGCCATAAATCCCTCTTATCTTTGAATGTTTCCCTCCTGACTCGTTTTTTAAATCTCCCCAAAAGTTTTCAATGTGGCTTAGCTCGAGTGAATTTTTTATTTTGTAAAAGCCCTTCACGTACTAACATTGAGTCATATTCGCCTCCGCAAATGGTAGCATCACTTCTTGAAGTGAGTCCTTATAATTAAGTTTTTTCATTTTATTGGGTATGAAGTGCATAGATCCTACTCCATACCAAGAAAAACATCCGCAAATCATTAGGTCTCCACCACCGTGCTTGACTTTTTTTTTGTTTGTGAACCGTGGTGAGAACTCTTGTCCTTTAGGACATCTGAAATTTCGATCTGCATAATTTACATTTTTTTTTTTTATTTCAGCGTTCCAAAGCATGTTTTACCATTTTTTCATACCCTCTGGTTCACACCATGACTTGCGGCCTTGCGCAAAACTTTTCCTCTTCCTTAAATTTGCTTGTTTCAACAGATGAACTTTACGATCTATTCTGCCTGGTAAGTTCGTGTTGTACAATCGATGCCGTACAGTTGTCGCTAATACTACGATGTTCATTTCAGCCGCAATCGCCGTGATGACTTAAAAGGATCTCTCTCGGCAAGGTCACAATTAAAATATCAGCAGTGCAGGTCGTTTTCTTTTTTTTCTTTTTCTCCATCACTTTGTTCTCCGGACTTTTTGGGATTAAGGGCATGTGCAACACAGTTTTTGGAGCGACCAAGTGATCCAGACTAATAGTTTTAAAATTTTCCAAGTGGCACCGATAGATAGATAGATTTATCGATATATAAAGACAGCGTACCTATTGTAATGAACATATGTGGGTTGCTCATAGCTATATATGTATAAGTACACCTGTGCTTCCAATAATAGCAGCTCTGCATATGGTAAAGTCCTAACTACTTTTTTTATTTATTTGTTATTTTTTTCTTATAAAAATATAGCTCATCACGCAACAAAAATGAAGTAATTCAAAGCTTCAAACTTTGCACAAAATTAAAATAAAATCACAAATGTTCTTTAACTTTTTAAATGTTCCAAATTTTTTAGTCGGAATCTTTAGAAAAATTCTGGGTATGCAGTTTTGTACCCAATTCAATTTTGGTATAATATAATGCTAGTTTAAAGCGGCACAAAATTTGCTTTGATTTTTGACATTTTTTTATAAAAGGACATAACAGTTTCTTCTATACAACAAAAGCTTAAAATTTGTATATTTTAATTCTGGTTAAAAAGTTTGAAATTTTGATGAAAAAAGGTTGAATGCTTAAAATTTTTTCTGCCATATAAAAGCTCCACATAAAAACTATCTGCCGTTGGGAGTCAGCTTAAAACTGTAGATCCCTCCATTTGTTTGTTTGAGGGAAGTTCAGCCAAACACCTAAACAGAGTGCAAGCGCCAATCATATATAAAGTATATATAATATAATATATATAAACTATATTTTTATACAAAAATTAAAAAAAAAAAATTTAAATTAAAAGTCAAAACCTTGCAATATGTCACGCTGCTTTTATTGTGAGCATACATACATGAATATAAATGTCTACTTACATCAATGCATTCAACTGCTGTTGGTTCTGTAAATGGAGTCGCAAAGATTTTTTTCTCCCTTTGCCACACTATTCATATTAAATTTAATTGCACTGATTTCTCCATCTAAAACCTACACACACACGTGCTGATTACAGATGCGATTGTAACGCAGATTTCCCTATTTAATTTCCTGTCTCAGCATTCAAGATTTTAGATAACCCAGAAAAAGAATAAAATAAAAATTACATTAATAAAAAAAATTAAAAAAAATTCAGCGACGATTTTATTGATGAAAACCAAATAAGGAAATAAAATTAAAAAACAAAATAATAAACTTAACACACTACTGAAAAAGTCACCCATTAACGAACGCACAAAGAAAATTTCGCCCAACACTTTGGACACAAGCGAAAAATTTTCACTCGCCGCACATGCCTACAAACATATATATGTATGTATGTATGTGTATGTGTGACTGCAATTGCTCATTGTCGCAGCTTATCATGCGCACATCAGTCGAGGCAAAGGCGAAGTCAAAATAGACACAGCCACACAGCCAGCTAGCCCACACCCAATTTTCTGAACAACCGCCAGAAAAAAACCTGCCCATTTGTGCAGCGGAAAATCGCAACAACACACTTTCCACAAACACACACACGTGCACACATACATGTGTACAAAACCTTAAATGGCCAACAGCAAAGCAATGACGCGAAAAGCTAAATTACCAACTGACTAAAACAACAACAAAAGAGGGAAAGAGTGAAATATTTGCAAAAACTGTATACGACGCTTATCAAGCGAAAACGATCAGCAGGAAATTGCCATAATTTATAAATTTCAAAGTGTCTGCGCTAACGGCGAAGAGGCAGCGCGCGCGCATGCGCTGTATAAATGTCAAAAATATGGTATGACATATATCAGAATGTAGAGGGATAAACGCAGACTGATAGCAGCAAATACATAAATTTGAACAGACAGTTGGACGGATGGATGAGACGGTGATGTGGCGAAAAGACTATCAACCACGATGAGATGCAAATGCAACCACGAATGAGTGAAATTTTTGGGAAGGAAAAAAAATTTAGTGAATATTTTGTGCATTTATCGACCTGGCACTTTTCACCACAAGCTGTTAATTTATTGGGTTTTGAGGGCATTTTTAATGGAAATTAAGAAAATTTCAAATATTAATAAGGGAATCCAAAATTGGTGGAATATACTTAAAGTTAAATTTAATTGAAATCAAAATTTGAAATTTGAAAAGGTCGAGCCAAGGAGCACCAGGAGATTTGGTGGCTCCTAAAAGACTCAGGCTAAAAAGCCCATGGTATTTAGAGCTCTGCAAAGAGCCTAAGCTCGACGTGACATACTTGTGATGAGGTGTGTGAGAGAGCTAAGAAGAAGTTGTCCAAGTAGTCAGCGTTTGTAAGCAAAAACTAAAAGTTAGATTAGGTTAATGTGTCACAAAGAAGGTACAAGGAAGTTACTAGAAAAAAGAATTGAAAGCAAAATTTGTGTGTAAAGAAAACAATGCAAATAAAACTCCACAATTACAAATTCTGTCAAAGTTTTGATACGAATATAGCATTTCGAATGAAGTTAAATTTAATTAAAGCTTCCATAAAAATGCACTTGAGCAGAGTCTTTTTTCATCATTTGCTTTTTCATGCCCGCTGTTACCATGGAACTCTCCAGCAGCCAATTGATAGTGACATAGTAAAAAATTTGGTTGCGATGGTCGCCAATGCCATTAAGATAGTGATTAATAGTGTCTCGGTGGAATTTGTAAGTGGTTTGTATTGTTGCTATATTTACAATACAGCCAATATGTCACAAATACAAAATTTATTAATGCTTAATGACTTCATTAGCAGTGAATATCTTTGCGAGTATACGAACTCAAAATAATTGACAATTTTAAACGAAATAAGCCTGAAATAAAAAATATAAAAAAAATTTAATTTTTAATTTCAAACTTCGAATGTCTCAGTAGCAGTACAGCATTCATATATTAAAATTAAAAATTCAATCAAAATGCTAATAATTCTTTTAAAAAGATCGAGTTTCAAAAGAGAGTTGAAAAATTTGTTTGACAAAATTAGCTTCATGTTAAAAAAAAATAGATTTTTGTTTCAAACTTCAGTTTTCTAAGTGCAAAGTTCATATTTTAAAATCCTAAAATTAAAATAAATAAAAATATTAATTCATATCAGAAAAAGGGATTCAACTTCAAAGTTTTACTCAAGAATTTATATCAAAAAATTGATTTTAAAGTTTTACCTCGGAATAATTTTAATTCCGAAATCTGATTTTAAAGAAATATTTTTTTCATTTCAAACCTTAGTTTTCAAGACAACATTCATATTTTTAAATTTAAATTCAAGTAAAATATTAATTCACTTCAAAAAAACAAATGAATTAAGCTTCAAAATTTTAGTCAAGAAGTTATATCGAAAATATTAACTTGAAATTTTTAACTCGAAATTCCGAAATTTGGTATACAATATATATATTTTTTTCAAACTTCAATTTTCTCAGTATAGCATTAATATTTTAAAACTGTTCAGTTAAATTAAATCAAAATATCAATTCATATGAATTCACTCGAAATTTCGAAATTTGATTTAAAAAATAATAATTTTCTTATCGCAGTACATAACTTAGCTCAAAAATTTATATCAAAATATCAGCTTCGCAGTTCTACATTGACAATCCGAAATCTCCTCTAAAAAACATTTTTTTTTATTTCAAACTTCAATTTTCTTCGACCAGCATTCATATTCTAAAAATTTAAACTTAAAACTCAAATATTAATTCAAATATAATTCAAAATATTAAATCAAATACAAAAAAAACGAAAAGGGTTCAACTTCAAAATTTCAATAAAGAATTTATACCAAAAAATCAGCTTCACAGTTTTACCGCGAAATTTCGAAATCTGATTTGAAAAAAGAAATTTTTTCTTATTGCAGTACATAACTCATATTTTAAAATTGAAAATAATCTAAAATATTAATTCATATAAAAAAAGGATTCAATTATAATTGTCACTCAAAAATGTATATCAAAAAATCAGCTTCACAGGCTTACCCCGAAATTTCGAAATCTGCTGTAAAAAACATTTTTTTTTTATTTCAAACTTCAATTTTGTCACTACAACGTTCATATTTTAAAATGCTAAATTCAGAACTTAGAACTAATCAGGACGTTAAAATTCATATACAAAAATCGAAACTCAAATTTTGAATTCAAGAATTTATATCAAAATTTCAGTTTCAAAATTTTACCTCGAAGTTCCGCAATCTGATTCGGTGAAATTAAACATTCAAAATTTTCCATTCGGAATTTAAAAATATTAAATTGAAATTATAAGTGCTATTATTTCAACTACCGCTTAAAATTTATCTGATCTTTGAACACGCTTTCAATTCCTCGACTGCCTGCTGTGTCTGTGTCTCTATGTTGTGGACAATTGTGGATGTTAACAGACAGCTATGTTATATTTAACAGCAGCATCCATTGTTAACAGGCAGTTCTGCTACATTGAACATTTCTCGCTAATTTCGATGCTACCGAAACCCAACATTTTCGCTTCAAACATACAATTTTTTCGCGTTCGTTAACACCTTGAAATTAGGATTTAAAATTAAAAAAATTAAGCGCGGAAAAACTCAGTCCTTTCATGACTTTCATGACAGTTGTATGAGCCGAAAAAGTCTCAGAAAGCCAACCTGATGGTGATGGATTTTAGCATTTTTTTTGTTTTTCCTTAGGAAGAATTCGCTAAGTACGCCAATATACGACTAACCTTTATAGGTATATGGCAAAATAAGTGACAAAATCTCTTGTGCTCATATGGAGAGTAAGCAATCATTAAAATAACTTAAATACATTAAATTATATTCTCAAATTGCGCAATTAAAAGTTAAAAATCATAAAATGAGAATAAAATAAAAATAAAAGTTCTAGTAACAAGTGTTCGAGTATATAAACACATATCTTTTTTTAAATTCCTTACATTGGCCACATAAATGCAACACAATTGACTGTAAATATAGAAAAATTGCCATAAAAATGTTGTAGTCGCAAAAAGTAGGCATAAATTTTGTTCACTTTATGGGCAACCTGCTTTGTTTGCATTGAATTTCAATTGAATTTTCAACTTTTTGTATTTCTTTTTTTTTACATTGGCTGTTGACTTGACCTGTCTACCATTTTTCACATTTTTCCGTTTACTAGGCCTTTGTCTTGGTTTTTGGCCAAAACAATTGCCAATCCACCCACGCGTTTGCTGGCAGCTTAATGAAATTCGCTTAGGAGTTCATGTGCAATCAGTTGTCATGTGCCAATTGGCGTTATGCATAAAATCGAATTGCAGTCATTTATCAAAAAATGGTTTGTAAATGCTTGAAAAATAGAAAAAATAGAACAATAAAACAAAAATGTCAAATAATGTAAAAATACTTTGTTTTGACGGCGCGCGTCGCCCCCTATCGATTGCTAAGCGGCTTACGTGTGTGCTTGAAGGTTCAGGGTAAAGTTTTACAAAAATGAATATTCTTTTTTTATACGATTCCTTTAAATTAAAAAATATGTTCTTTAAAGAATGTTTTTATGCGATTTCTTTATTGCTATAAATTAAAGGATATGTGTTTTTTTGGTTGGCTCAATGAATGGGGATTTGCAAAATGCAAATGCAGGAAAATCGATTTTTTTCATTCTCTCTTAGCTTAACTAATTTTGCTATGCATAGGTTCCAGTTGACTTGCTTTGCAGCTTAGAGTGTCAGTTAAGGTCAAATGCACCTAAAATTAATGGCCACTGGCGTGTTTGTGATTGACAGCGTTTCACTTGGCCGATAAGTCAATTTCACAGCTTGAATAGTTTCCGAGTTTGTGGGGGTTGATCAGCAGAGAGTTGCAGGTCGGCTATAAATTTAACTGAAATTAGTTACCTGTGTACAGTTCATGGCCATTGAATTATGACCGGTGCTTAGCATTTAAAAACTTGAATACTGTTGAGAAAAACTAAATCAGCTGGGTTAGAATAAAAATAGACATAAAATATCAAAATAATAAATACAAAAATAAAAATAAGAAAACATAGAAAAATAAACATTGGATATTTATTTGCTTGCAATAGTATATAAATCACAATATAATTATCGCTCATTTGCGGCAAAAATGTCATAATCCAAAAAACTAAAATGTGGAGAAAAACTACTTCAAATCGTTCAATTTGCAATGCCTCCTAAGTAAAAGTAAAAACATATTTTCATCTAAGTTCGCGTTTCACGTGAAAAGGCTGTCAACGTCCATACAAATTGTATTGCTGTGAAGTATGCATTAATTTTCATGTGCATTAGTCAAAGTAATACTCAAGTTGCGCGGCATTTTCAGCAACATGATGCCAGCAACATTTTTTACACCTATTGATATGTTCATAATATTCATTCATTTAAAATTGAGCGAACACTGATAGTTCGTTTGCGAGTGAAAAGCTTGAGTTCTAATACGCCGAAGATATGGCCTTTTTAAGCGAAACGTTCTCGTAAAGATTGTAGGTAAATCTTTATATATTTTGTGTCAATATACATATACATTCATACATATATGTATGTGTTAATATGCTGAAAACACTTTTCTGTAGTAAAATTTGCCAATTGCGATGCTCATAAATTTGAGGCTTCTTTTTATTTGACAATCAATGTTGCTAGCAACATTTCACGGCAGGCCAAATGCATGTTGCTGGCGAAATTTCACGGCTATGAAGTAAGTACTAGCCTTAACGCTTGACTAATATAAGGCGCCTACTTTTAAGAGATACCGCCATGATCGTTTTATACATCATAAAAGAAGAGCTGATTGATTGGTCATTTCACATTTTTGAATAGTCGACAAAAAAATTGTTTCCTTTATACAGGTTTCGAGTGTGCAAATTTTGAGGAAAAAATATTTTAAAAAGCTTATTTTAGTGTTCTTTTGCCTGGTGTTGCATTGTTTTACAATAAACCTATAGTTATTTTAAAACTTTTAATTTCTCACAAATATTTTTTGACGTTTTAACTCAGTGTTACAGTAGCACTCCCTAATAAAACAAATTATACTTTAAACGCTGAAAATGAAGAAATTCACTATAAATTTAATTAATAATATTAAAAAAAGAAGTTTTTTTATTATTTGTGATTAATAAATAAAAAATACTAAATCATATAGTAATATTAAAAGTAACAAGTAATAAATAGAAATACATAGATACACACATACACCCCCTAAAATTTGAGTTATATTACCAAATAATCAATATTTTACTTTTTGGGAAATTTTGTATTTTTTTCGCCTAAAATAATTTTTCATATGAATTTTACATTTTTACTTTTTTAGGCCGCGCCACATTCAAAATTTGAACAAATGTAAATTTTTCACGCACAACAAACTTTGCCATATAATTTCTACACCTTAAACAAACTAGAATTTCGGTTTTCTCTTTATTCTTGAGTTAAAAAAGAAACATCAACAAACTTGAAACAGAAAACGCACGAAAATCAGTCATCGATCATGATTCAGTGCTCACGACCTGTGTGTGTGTGTAAGGTCAACATTACATTCTAATATTACAATGCATTCAATTACACACACATCCATTCAAACAAAACTTTTTTGGGTTTCAGGAATAAGAAAAATTTATCAAATTGTGCTTTTCAGAATTGAGTGAGCCAATTATGCAGCAGATTAACACTTTGGTATTCCTTACCTGCATACATTTTTTTGTTTTTTGAATTATTCTCAAACATGCCGAGTTGGCAATGGCAAGAGTTGTTTAGTGCTAAGTATTTCAGATTTCACTTATTGGAGCATAAAGTTGAATGTATGTTTGTATGGGTATATGTGTATGTATGTCTGTATGGTAATAACTTCATTAACGCATAATTAAACATAATTTTCCTAACCAGTCTCACAGGCCCACAAACTAGTTTAAATAATTTTACCAATATGCGTACCTATATATATACATACATACATACACACATGCATACATACATGCATACATGCATACCTACATACTTGCACGACTTTATGTAGATATTTATTACAATTAAATGCCAAAGTACTCCCCCATTAGCCGGCTTCCTTCAGGCAGCCACCTGGTCACCTATTCATAAGCATTCGTAGACCAGCCAGTGGAACCAGTTGCTGCACCAAAGCTGTAGATCGTTGAAGCAAAATGTTAAGTCAGCCTTAATGGCTTACTTATGGTTACTTATTTACATGCATATGTACATATATATATGTGTGTGTGTGTAGATATGCCTTTGTCATCAGCCGTGCTCTAAGCTGCATTGTTGCTTAACATACAAGCGCACATATGCAGGGCAGAACAATGATTGTTAACCACGTTAGTTGAGCAATTTGTCGGCCTACAAAGTGATTTTGTTGTAGGCCAGCGAAACAACATAAGTTAACAACATTTAACAAACAACACACACACACACACACGTGTGCGCATTTGAGGGTACATAGATAATTGCATGCAATCAATTGCCGGCTTTGTATGCTTAAATTTTACATACTCACTCACACTTATGCACATTCATAGTCCAATTTTACTTTAGGCTGCTGTTATGCGCTCATTGCTCTTTGATTCAATGCTGGCGATAACCACCAAACTGTAAGCCAACAAAAGCATTCGTTACTTGTAACTTTTTAATTGTGGCTAAGCTTTTCGTACAGATAAAGACATCGAGCGTTCTGCGATAATTGAAGGCGACAAGCAAAAATTTGCCCATAGATTATGGGCAAGTAAATCGCGCGCTAACTTTAAAGGAGACACAACGCAAATTTGCTTGCTTGCCAGAAAAAGTTTAAAAAATATAAAACAAATAGTATAGCATGCGGAGAAACATAACCACATAACTTGGCATAAAATTTATAACAAAACGCCAGCTGATATTTTACTTATTAGTTGTTATTGTAGCGTTATAAACATTCCCCATAAATGTTGGGAGCGACAGTCTTTGTTCCGACAGATCCGACTGTCGTGCGAACGCTTTGGCTCCCACTTTTGTTTAGTAAAGATATGCAGCATGAGCAATAAAAAAAATAAGAATATGAAAAAACTCGATTTTGAAAATTTTGAGTTATGCCACTTCTAAGAAATCTATGCGATGTATGTTTGCTTATGCGGCACACGAAAGGCGAAAAAATGCCACGAAATCCAGCGCATATGTTTAATGCATCATTGTTCATATGCGCATATGTATGTATGTATGTATGTGTATGTATGTATGTGTATGCATGCCAACATATCTGTATGTGTGTGTAGGTGAGAAAATCCTAAGAATAAAAGCCCACGAAAATATTTGAAAAATTTGTCTGCACGAAAGCAATGCTAAAATGCAACAACATTGCACCAGCTGCGCTTTATGGTGCTTTTTGAATAAATGCAGATATTTTTTACACCAACATTAAATATTTGGTCCAACACTGTATAAGCCTATGCACATATTGCTTTCTGAAGCAAGTCTAGTAGGTCTAGTAAAACTAAGAAAAAAAACTATAGAAGAAATTTCACTTACACCCGTAAAATCTCATTTCATAGGCAAAAAACAAAAATAGATGTTTGAGTAAAGTTTTATGAACTCTCTTGGTCGCTCATCTGATAGGTCTCGCTAAAAGAGCCTGCAATTATTCGCTTTCTGTTACACAGTGTAATTGGCGCTTACATTGTTCGATAGATCTTGCTAGCTAGGGCTGATCTTCCGATTTGTGATGTGCGTCTTAACGATGTCCCACAAATGGAGGGGATTGCAATTTAATGCAGCTGCAAAGCTTTACACTTTAAGAAAAATACGTTTGGAGGCTTGCCATTGTCCACAGACCTCCTTCCTACTCCATTACATAACGACTGGACAGACTCCAAGGTTGATAACTACCAACGATCTGTAAACAAGTGAAAGATCAAAGATTATGTATCGTCTCTTTATGCAAATGGATGAATTGCATTCTTTCAGAATAAATCAATTATGCTACAAAGTTTATTCACATTTCAGTAACATAAAAATTAGCTGAAAACAAAATTCGCACTTTAATTTTGAAAGCACAAATTCCAACACCTTTTAAACAGGAGTAATTCCTGCATGTATTCCACCATAACTAAGATTAAAATTCTAAAACCGTCTAAGCTCAAAGGCAATAAAACCCCTTTTACTTTCTAACTATGAATCTTCCGCCTTTGATTAAACCACAATTATACGCGAATTCCCCTTTTGTTTAAAACACACTCAACCATCACAGCCTTTTGTCTCACTTAGCCTTTGGAAGTGGCATTTCCTTCAACCAACCAACCAACCAACCAACACCAGCCAACCATCTAACCAGCTGTTGTAGTCTTACTGCCGAGCACTGCTGATGACTCATAAGTCAAAGACCGCATTGTAATAAAAAGAATTTAAATAAAAAAGCACCATGATATGAAAAAATAACCGCTGACTAGCGTTGATGAACATAAAGACGCTTGAACGTCAGCAGGACAAATACACGAATTGCATGCGAAATGCAAAATTGCGGGTAATAAAATATTTTATGTTTTCCTATGCTAAGGCATATGCCACTCACTTAGTATTTGAATTTGTGTGCAGCATATGCATATATATACATACATGTGTGCGTAAGGAACTGCCATACAGACATACATTTACAATAAATGCCCAGCCGATGTTGCCCAGTCGGAATTCCATATGAAATGAGTTGACTTTAGTAAGTGGTTGCATGCATTCGGACTGCAAAAGATAGCATAGCAAAGCTTATATGCACATATTGTTGTTGCTGTAAATATTACTTTTGGTATTTTTTGATTTTAAAGTAATGATTTCTAAAGCTGCTGTAGCTCCGAAAGTCCCTTTAAAAAAGGTGTTGTCCGGTGAGCGCAGCATCTTTGGATTGACTAAATAGAGACTTCTCAAAAAATATTAAAAGTTTTTCTGATAATTTGACTTTATTTGATTTTAACTGTATTTCGATAAGAAAAAATTCCTAGTTCGTTATTAAAAAATAGGTTAATTAAGCTTATGTAAAAATGTGAGGTTCCTAGGCTCATCAGCTTTAAAGCTTCAAAGAACTTAATTCCGAAACGTATTTAGTACAATTAAGTGTACCTTCCAAAAATTGTATTGTATTGTAGGTGTTACTCTTGACAAGTCTTCAGGGTATGGATCTGTTATTTGAATAAACCTTGATTGGAACTGGATTGAGCTGAGAGTATGTGCTTATCTTCCGGCCATTACCAGTCGAAAAGTTTACTCAGTAAGAGTTTCTGCTACTACTCGATAAAAGTTTATCGATATGTCGTCGCATGGTGTGATAATTTTTTTTTAAATAGATCGCAAAATAGATAGGGACCATTAAACCATAGCCTGGGCATATGATTTCGTAGTCCACAAAGACCAGTACGAATACCTGCTAGCAATCTCAGTTTATCCTTAGAGAAGCTTATGAGATGTTTAAATCTCTTAAGATTGTATGCTTCCCAAGCGCTGGTTGAACTTTTGGAACGATGCAACTGCGTGCCGAACCCAAAGCATACCAGATGTTTAGATACACCTCGAACCTCGCCTAAGTAAGGTTACTAATGTATTTATTGCTTTTGTCATTTCGAGGCGTTAATCAGCGTATTCATTTGATCCGCTGTGCTCTTGAGTACAGTGTTGATTTCAGCAGATTACTATTATTATTATTACTTGATAGAGTTGAGCGCATAGTACCAATGTTGTCAGATACTCACTTGGAAAACACCCAACGCAGTACGGTTTTAGTTGCAACTTAGCTTGCGTAGCCCCACAGTTTGGTGCCAGCTTGGGTTTCGTAGATTTAGCTCTATACCTCTGTGCTCTTCCTTCATGGAGTCTTGTCTTACAGCCAGGAAAGGCTGAGGTTTCATTGATTGTAGCCACCTCGTTATCAAGTATGTGCTTGAGCGCCTTAATGATTTTGATCTCTCTAAGAACTCCTGAAGTATACAGGATTTAACCCCAAATAATGACACAACTTTGAATACAGCTTGCTACCTGTCGTCTAAAATGACTATTCGCTCACTGTGAAAGTTTATATTTTTCCTGGCGGCTCCACGCCATTCAATTTCCAAACTCGTAGCTCTGCTTACCGGTCATTGGGCGATCGGCACACACGTTTACTAAGTTTACTATTTCACTTCCATTGTAGAAACTGTTGGGGCCTTTCAGAGGAAGAGACTATAAATGTCCGGGCTTGGCAGCTAGACAAATAAGGTCACTGGGAACTCCTTTCTTCGACAGCCTGAGGCAGCCATCAATCTTCTCCATTACATCAACAGCTCTGGCTGGCTGTAGATATCTGTCTGTTAGAGGTATCTTACCTACCTCGGGTGTGCCAGAGTGGTACTTCAACCATTTCACCTACATACCTACCTAAATAGGCGTCATATACTACCGCTTGAAAGATGCTTGGATACCTATTCACGTCCATGGACAGCTTTGTTTTGGGAGCAAAAATATTAGCGTCTGCCTAGACTTCTGGTGTTTTCATGCCCTTTATGTAGCAGTACAAGGCGCATATACAACTGGAGTTTCCTTCCTAGGTTTACTTTATTATCCAGTTCGAAACTGATAACCGTCGCTAAGAAATTGCGCTAACAGTAGCTGCAGGCTTATTTTTTCCAATGAGATCACATTCTTAGCCAAATTATTAGATACCACCAAAATAATATCCTGCAATCAATATCTAAGACAAAATTTATAGAAATATGCTGCAAATAACAAAATAGAACGCCACTTTTGCAGACAATCGACAAGTCTGGTCCACATGAATGTCTTCAGGGCAAAGAAAAACCTTTCTGCATTGCTCACCAAGTCGGAAAAGTGTCAAATTTTCAAAAACCATAAAAAATTTATTTTGTGTTTTTTGTTTTGCTACCAAACCACTCCTTTACTCGAATAGAAATGGAAAACAACAAACACATAAAAGTCCAACCGGCAGCCATGCAGCATGGAGGAAACACAGTTGCCGCTCGTTAGTTGCTATCCCGCCTGAAAGTGGCGGCAGCACACACTTGAAGCTTCTCGTTGTTGGCTGGTCGGTCGGTTGGTTGGTTGGTCGGTTGGTTATTGGTGTCATGCTGTGTGCGTGAGTTAGTGTGATTGAGTGCGAATGCAGTAAAATATACTGTGTTTATTTTTACAATAACTGCGAGTGCAGTTGTAGTTGTTGCTGCTTGCTCCACATGGAATTATACGCATATCACATGTGTTGACCTTTACACATGTTGTTCGAAAATTAACTGCAGCCACTGTTCAAGCGGCTGTCGTTGCTGCCACTGCTGCTTGTGCTATTGTTGCCATTGTTGTTGCTTGGTTGCTTGTGCGCTTGTTTCATGTTTTCTGCTGCAAATTACGAGCTACAAGCACACGATCATAAAAAAAATTGTGCACATTACTGGCCACATGTTGCATGTGTCATTTGCAGCTTGTCACTTGACAGTTGCAGAAAGCAAGCAGCGTCAGACAGGCATAAACAGATAGCAAATGTGTTTAGATGCATACAGGGTGGTCCAAATGCAAGTATCGTTAATCGCTGAAATGTTAGGAAATTAAAAAAAAACTAAATTTCTTTTGGGACACTATAATGGGCTCATTAACACATTCAGTGCCATGTTGCACTTTTTTGTACGACACCCAATACTTTCTGAGGTGCTACGTTACACAAAAGCGCGCGACGGGGGTTGTTTCAAATTATATCTCATTGTGAGGTTTCGTGCGACACTACATACAATGTTTTGTGTTTGGAGTAGGATACCATTACCAAAACCTTTGGTACAATTTTCATGGCACTAAGATTAGTTTTACGATTCCAGTTTTGTCATTAAAAACATATGTTGTCATATAAAAACAGAAAAATCCAAGATAAACAACAAAGCGGATCGATAATAAAATATATAATGTTTTAACATCACTTTCTAATAAGTGATCTGCTGGTGCTCCAGTGAAGATTTACGTCAAAATGATTTGGCACTCAATGTGTTAGAATGAATAATAAATGAATAAATCTGACGACGCTCTCATGAATCTGACTACCTTGGCTAGCTTAGCACTAGCGTATACTGTTAACTACTACTCTTCCTCTACTAGAGTATTTCTTTCTCTACCTCACGAATACTCGGATATAGGGGCGAAGAAGTTCGAGTTATCTGCATAATATCAATCTTAGACTCTGCAAAGCCAAAAAAAAAAAAACATGAATACAGTTTACCAACCGATATCTTAAAGACCAAAAGAAATAATTTTGCATATGTAAATAGATTTAGAAGATAAAGAGCTGTACTTTAGAGATACTGCCATGGTATTTAAAAAAATATCTCTCATGACCTGAAATATTGCCAAAAGTCGTGTTCTTTGCACTTTTATCTACTATGGCCATCTAAGGTAACTTCTAAAAATATTTTGATATTTGGTTTTTATCACTTTGTCTTAGAACAACGCGTGGGGGATGTGATCTTACTGCCGTGCCTAAAATGAGAGCCTCGTATCAGACACTTGTAGACTTTTTCTGGCCAAAAGTGAAAAGGTCGTATCAGACACATGATATCTCAGTCTGGTTATTCACGCTATAAATTCTGCAGAGCAAAAGCTTAACCGACTGAAAATACAGCTTTCACCGAAAGTGGCACACAATATCGTCGTTTTAAAGCTGCTGTATCCAATTTCCAGTAATTTCTTACAAAAACGTCGTTGTGCGGTGATGTGATGTGGCTTTTCGTGGATGAGATTGGTATTCAGCACAACAGTGATCTACGGAAAATTTTAGTCTGGCTCTAGGTTCAATAAGTCGGACAGTGTTATCGAGCTTCATTAGCAAAAGTACGATTATTTGATAAGCTGTGTGCCGTCTTGCTGGTATCTAAGGTCGTACAAGTTCAAATTCGAAATGTCGACTGATAAAGCCATTGCTTTAGCAGCCCTTTAGCCGAAGTGGTATTTTCAGTAGTCCTTTCGAAAACAAAATGTTAAATGGGTCAATATTACTATAAATGCAAAACTTATACAATTCAATTCATACAGTTTCTGCGTATGCAGTGTCAAAAAAAATCGGTTAATCAAAGTCAATACCAAAAATTTAAGTCTAGGATAGATTAATGTAAACAAGGATACTAATAGGAAAATAAAAGGGAAACAACTATTTTGTAAGCAAATAAGTGCATCAAATCTCTATACATAATTTCATCAGCTGAGTCTGTCAAATTCACTGAAAGCCGAGTACTCTTATGAGATACAGAAAGCAAAGTTGTCACCAACATCAAACGGCTAATCGACTCTCAACAATGTTGAAGAAATCAGCTGATTTGTGGACGTCATAAATTACTCTCCGAACAACGTTTGATTGGAAGAGTGTAAGAATATATGTGAAGTGAGAATGCGCAAATGTGTTGTCAACTCACCTACGTCGTTGCAGCAAAAATTATCCTTAAAAATTTTCTTCTGATGACCAAATATTGTCATGGTGAAAAGTAAGGCGAATATATTCAAGGTTGTAACATTCCAGCAACAACAACATTTTTAAAATTAGAAAGAAAATAGAAGAATGGAATGAATGGAAAATATATCAAATAGGTTTATATCGCATTCACAATACAACAACAACTTTCCGTCATTCCGTTTTACTGACATCTAAATGAGAGAGAGTTGAAAAACAACTCTAATCGCAATACCTTCTATAAATACGCCTTGCTGAAAAGAACTCAGAGGTGTGACCAACATCAGACCGTTAACCGGCTTTCAGCGATTTTGAAAGAATCAGCTGATTGGCTGACTTAAGCGAGGTCATGACAGCGATTTGTTTACAAAAAACTGAAATTGTGTTGGGGGATATACGTAAAATATCAAAACAGACTTCTCCAATGTTACATCTTTCCCGTTTGAACAACGACTGATTGACGAGTGTGTGAATGCGTGTGAACTGAGCGGGCAGAAATCTACTGCCGAGTCCCCGGTGACGTAGCAACCAGAGTTACTCGCTCACTTTCAGTTTTCACTATAGCTGAAGGCCAAACCTGATAAATCTACCATTATTGGCAGAATTCTGCTGTCGATGATGTAGCAGCCGAAGTTACTCGCACAATTTTGTTCTTCACTATAGCAGATGACCAAACCTCGAGTTGCGCATCAGCGATCTTTGCAATATTTTCGTATTCTTTCATTTGATTTCGGTATTTCACGTTGTGATTCGATTGCTTAACTACTTTTTCCAATATTGGTAGTTGAGAATTTGAAAGAGAAAAAGTTATCAAATAATTCATTTTTTAATATCCTCTACTTGGTCCACCCTATACATGCATACTAAAGTTTGGACTATATGTACTTATACATATATTGTAAATGTATTTGTGTGTGCATTCACGACACTTCATATCACTCAACGTCTTTCTATGTAACATTAATTCCTTTTGCTTTGAAATTGTTTTTATTTATATTACATTCAAGTGAGAAACAGTTCGCTTTTGTTCTTCGCTCCCCATTTATTGTCTATTGTTTGTATTTTTCACTGCCTTTCCTAGTTGTCTAGGAAATCGTAATAAATTACACAATTTTCTAATGTCATTTTCATTTACTATTACTGCTTTTTGCACATACGCGCATACATGTATTGTATTTGTTTTATTATAATGTCTTTATATTCACTTTTATTTTTTGCTGCCTAACTGGCAACTCATTTTGCAATTGTGACTCGTGTTGTTTATAACTATTTACTGTATGGTGATTGTGCAATACGTACAGTAGACAAACCTGAACGGCACACATCCATTCATATGTACAGATAAAAATATATGTATGTGTATCTGTATAAATATAAAAGTAGTTACTAATAAACGTAGAAGCATTTCCTACTCGAAGTCACCGTGACCGCTGTCATGGAGAGCCATAATTTCCATATGATTTTATTTTATTTATTCATATGTATGTACAAATATTTCAAAACATATTTACATGTATGTACGTATATATGTATACTTTTGCGCTTTTGTTTATGAGCGTTAGAAGTCTCTGATTTGAATTGATGGCAATTGCTCTGATTAGCATTAAGTGCACATTTTTATGGCTCTAAGGGCTTTGAGATTTTATAGCTTGGCTGGATTCTGAAATCCATGTAACTAGATTCTTAAATCTTGAAGTAATATTGCAAAATAATATAAAGCGATATAGCAGATTTTTTACATCTTAAATTCGCCCTTACTTCGTTTGTCCAAAACTGCTTGAGTGTCACTATTAAGAGCATGAAAGTGGCGAGTTCTCTGTACTCCACATCTACATACATACATCTACTTCCAAAGATTATGTTAAAAAATCAATGTTAAAACAGCGATAAGAGGTGGACCACAAATTACCATTACTAATGTAATATAACTGTCTTACCAGAAACCTTGACTGATCATAACTGGGCTGCCATGTCATTGCTTGACTCACTCACCTTGAGTCTTTTGAAACGAGCTCGATGAACTCATTTCTTTAGCACCATTTGAAAATATATTAAAATTGCACAGCAGCAACTGCACACAGGTGAGGAAAACAAGTCAAAACACGCGATTAAAAGGCTTTAAGGCACAACCTCTAAAAGTTCTAGACATCGGGTTACTAAATTAATGGAAAGAGTACCACGATTACACTATAAGTAGCACTAGAGTGCCGTTTTGATCCATAATGTAGACCATTACTTGCGAAAAATTTCACTATTTAAAGGAAAAAAACCATCTACTGCCATCTAGTGCTGTTGATATAGTGGAGAAGAGAAACGGGATCTAGGCTGGAGAACTACCTAAGGCTATCCCCGAGAGGTACACTAAGGGATCTCAAGCGCCTAGCCAGACTCGGACATTTGCAAAGCAAGTGTTAAACAGTCTCTGTCTCTGCCGAATTCCCAGAGCTTTTGCAATGGGCTTGTACGGAATTCCAAGTTTCTCTGCATGAGTGATCTAGTGATCGGTGACCACCGCTATGAGTTTGGATATTTAATGGCGAGTGGTCCCTAGCACTTTAACTTACCTGCTTCTGTCATGCTGCGGCCAAAGTGTTTTTGAGATAGAATTCATCTGTCTTGCACTATTTTAAGAAAGAAATTGTGCAATTTCTCTTTAACAACGGTCAAGGGGACACCGATGTCTGAGATGAGGCCAATTGAAACCGGTACTGTCGACCTTTTCTTAGCAAGCTTATCGGCAATTTCATATCCTTCTATGTTTCTATGCCCAGGAGGACAAATAAGAGAATATAGAATATGGTAATATTCTATTCTATTCATTTCTTCCTGCGTTTAGTCATGAAGTGATATTCGCAAATCACATGCATAGTTAGGGAGTTTCTATTGTTCCCAACTATTATGGCTTTAAGGGGGCAGATACCTCTAAACGGCCATATTTTCGCTGATTTTCATTAAAAATATTTAAAATGAAGAAGTCAATATATTTTTTTCAAAATTGGCATACAGTTTATTTATACATTAAATTGATGCATTATTTATACTTTAAATGCAATGGATTACCTAAAAACATGCATATGGCTGTATGTAGTACTTTTTTTAGTATATACGACAATGTTGTCAATGCCATGAAATAAGAAAGTGAAGAAAATTTCTAGTCTTCACGCAACAATGACAAATGGTTTTTACACCATTGGGTTGTTGATGGTTTGGGTGTAACGCTCATTTTAAATAGGTATTGCCACCGGCTTGCATTAAAAAATGATAATTTATTCAAAAATAGATGAATATCAAAACAATTATTTTTAAGAAAAGTGTATTTTCGAAAAAAATTTGTTTTTTTATAGCGTTGCCACCTGAATTTTAATGCAAAAACGGCTACTGATCACAAATTTCACTTGAATAATAAGGTATCAAATGAAAGGTGCTAAAATAAAATTTTATAGAAAATATATTTAACTGGTGTGGCCACATGGTTTTTATTGCAAAACTGGGAACTTGTGGCATACTTAATTTGAATACTAAAATCTGGATATCAAGTGTCTAAGCAAGTTTTCAAAAATATTTTTAGCCGGTGTTGCCACCTATTACTAGATTTAAATTCAAAAATTGTTCACAATTTTATTTGTAAAAAATATATGTGCATACATATACATATGTGCATAGTACAATATTACAATAGAATAATATTTTTAAAACAAGTTACCATCTAATTAAAAAAATTAACTAAAAGCTAATAAAAAAAATTTCTATTAGAGGTTATTTTATGGATATCAAACCAACTGTGTTACACAGAATTAAAAACTTTTAACTGAGTTTTTTTCGCGTATGACGTTGCCACCTAATTTTTGGGATATTAAAACACTGATTCCAATATACTAATTGCAAAAACCTTTAAATGCATACGCATATGTACATAGAACATTAAGTTCTAATTAATTTTTTTCTGTGTGGCGTTGCCACCTAACTATTCACGCGAAAATTTCAAATAATAGTACAGATAAATTATTTATTTGGATGTGACTGAGAACATTTTAATAAAATATTTTTTTTTGAATGGCGTTGCCACTTTTTTTTAATTAGAAAGTATATAAATTGCTTTGTAATGCAAAGTAAAAAAACAAAAAAACTGCTAAAAATAGAAACTGGTTGATTTCACTTTCTTTTCCTTCAATGCTGTTGAATGTAGGAGTGTACAAGCAAAGCCGCGTTTACCAGCTGGTTGGTTGTTGTATATTTTTAGAAGCATAACACAGTCCAAAAATAATTGTTTTACATATTTTTTGTAGACTAAATTATACAAAATCATTTATACTCTTTAATTATTGACCACAACTCATCAAGCGCAATGAATACCCTCTCTGCCTCCCATTCCCACTTGAACCAATTAAGTCAATACAATTTACCAACACTATTTACATATATAAAAAAAGTGAATGATATTACAAAATGATTGATGTGCATATTTAGTAAAAAACAAAAACCAAATAATCAAACTAAGCGCATCATAATGAACTCTACACCAGTCACTTAAACTGGACCACCAGCATCACTTCAACTTCATTCGTTGCTCATTGCAGAGCGTTGGTTGCCTCCTACCAAATAAACGGCCGACCGACGCGCTACAGTGATAAAAAGTCATTATTTCTTCTTTTTTTTCTATGAACATTGAAATACAGTTGCAATTAATCATCATTTAAAGCCGTAAAACTGAAGCTGCAAAAGAAAATTGAAAAACTTAAATCGACAAAAAGGTCAAAAGAAAGAAAATGTGACAGTGGTAATTACGAATACTACGGCGACTTCGACGACGACAACAACGACAATTGCGTCAATTGTGGCGGCGACGTGACGCATTTGATCGATTCAAAAAAGTGCAAAATTGTTAGTGGCGGCATGTCCGCCACAACTCGTTCTCCCCTCTCTCCAGCAACTACACCGCTTTACGATGGCTACGCGACCATACGTTCGCGTGGTCTCTATCGTTCTCGTTCCATACGCGCCGCCGAATTGGAAGCAGAACTCAATGGCACTAACACGAACGCCAGCAATAGTGCCACTGATATGCGACGCCCAGCCTTGGTAGAACGGCGTCGTACACTTTCACTGAAAAGCGATTACAGCCAGTGCTCTTGCTGCTCGGGCAACAGCGGAATTTGTCAGAATGCTCAACGTTTGGGTAGAGCCAATAGCACTACCAGCGGCACGCTAAGCGCAACCACACCGAGTGTTGCAGAGGAAATATATGCAAGTCGGCCTGTGGCAAAAGCCGTGAAGGCACCAAAAATTGGCGATTTGGAACCGCTCTACGCCAGCACACATTCACGCGCCGCTGGCTTTCGTCCCCTCTCAAATGCGTCTTCCTCATCTGGTGGCGGCGGCAGTAATGGTGGTGGCTGTCGTGATAGTGCGATTGACTCAACTGGCTCTGGCAGCATTGCAGTCGAATATCATAACATGAAAAAGAACTCCCGTTTCTCATTAGATTCACTACAGAGCAGCGCCACACCGAAAACGCCTGACTACACTGCGGTCGAAGATGAGAGCATCTTCTTGTATACCGCACCTGAAAGTCCCAAAAGGCGCTTGGATAGCACAAGTACACGTCACTCTTATGGTGACTCAGAGCGCTGCTACTCGCCTATATCCACGAAAAACTCTTTCGAAATACAAGACATCACTGTGCATAGTGGTCGCATTTCTGGTGACTTTTCGCCCTCAAAGCTACGCCGTTCATCAACACGCAGCAACACCTCCAACACTAGTTCGCACTATAGCCGTACCAAGTCGCTCGTTGAGAGTTCACGTCCGTCCACCTTGATGACAAACTCCTATCATCGCAGTGAAAGCGAGAGTCCGACTTACGCTGGTCGTCCAGCACTCTCGCCCAACGCGCCACCTACACCCGTGCGGCGCGAAAGCCTTTATGCCAAACCAAAGATTTATGCCATGTACACGCCAACAGTACCACCAACGCCAACTTCACACTCTCGCCCGACTAGTCCATGCCAGACTCCGACGAAATCGCCATTACGCTCGCCCATAAATAGCGCCACGTATCAACCCCAACTGCCAGCACTCTCGACGCCGCAACGCAGCACTAGCGCCGAAATACTCGAACGTTCACACACTAGTCATTCCCTGAACACGATTGATCAGGATGATATGCCAGCAGTGCCCAATGCCATGCCCGTGCTGCAGAATGCCGTCGATCGTCGTTACCATACACTGGGTCATATGCGCGTTCAAAGTATGGGCACTGGATTGTATCGCTCCTACGATTCCTCACCTATGGGTTCCATGTTGAATATGATGGGTGGCGTTTACTACTCAGCGTATGCAGGACGTCAACATCACTCTATGCTGCATGCGAACAAATCAGCTGGGAATATCTATGCATCTGCAGATGATGCAGTAGCAGACCTAAATCGACTGGCGCCGGAGTACATTGATCCGTTGGACTTTAAAATCGGCTGCCAAACGACGCTGCGCAGTAAACCAGTGATTCCTTGGTACGAGTTGGCTATAAAGCGGGATTTGAAGCGGCAGTCTTGCCCACCGATTACTGGGAGTGGCTTGACGAACGGCAGTAATACACTCAGCATGAGTCGCAGCACAGACAATAAGGTTAATCATTTATATTTCTTTGTTTATTACCATTTTATTACAAATTAATTTAATTTTTACAATATTTTGATGGACTACTTGTACCCCTCTTCGCATCGATCATTTTTTTTAACCTGCCAATGGGGTCTAATTCATTAAATATTTCAGTTCATTGTTTATTTGCTCTTAGGCGGGGGGGGGGGGTTTACTCCAGATTTATGAAATCACAAATATCAGCAAGAAATGACCAAGGTTATTCCGGATCTTCATTAGTAATAGGTCTGTATTCCAAGAAAATATTAGGTATATGAAATCAGAATGTAAAGAGCCATCTTCGATCTTTTCATAACTTCCTTTCGGCTGTTAAAACGCCAAAGTGGTTCCCCGTAGTGGTTTTTAAAGTCGATCAAACAGAAACAGGGTTGGCTTAAAACTGTAGGTCCCTCCATTTGTGGAACAACACCACGATGCACGACGTAAATAGGAGGAGGAGCTCGGCTTAACATATAACAGATGTGTAGGCGCCAATTATAATAATAAAAAAATGGTCCATTATAAGCCCCCTTTTCCCATTTTTCTGGTCACATTCCGATACCATGTGGGAAGAACTCTTGATTTTTTTTTTTGGCTCTCCACAAATAGACTAAATTTTTTATATCCTCATGGGAGTGTAATTTGAAGTGCTGCTCCTACAGATTTGTATGTGCTATCGAGCGGAACAAGTGATAAAAGAAAACGGAATGTCTGCTGGACATGGCGGGTGAGGTAGACTTTCCCAATTCGAGGTTTCCAAAGTAGTTTTGATTGGCGCCCCAAAACGTGGGCGGGCAAGCAAGTAAAAGAAGCTAGTCATGTAAAATAATAATTTTGTCGTGCCTGGAATAGTAATGAGAGCATTTTCCTTATGGTACTGGGTTCGAATTCATTAATTGTCAAAATTTGTCTGAACATTCCTCGGATATTCATCATATTCATCCACGTATGACCTCATTATTTTATTACTCCCACTTCCAACTGCTATGCTCCTACTAACCGTCATGAGAATGTAGTACCTTTCCGACCTAACCGCTATGTATATTCAATATGAAATCTAATTCTAAGGTTTCATTACAAATTTCTCCAGAATGTCTGCTCGCTGCGGCTTCACATTTCCTTGTGAACTTCACCACCGCCGTAGTCAACTGTCATTTGCCGTTATTTAGCGTTTTAAGTTGGAGTAGCTGCAGCAATAGCAACAAGACGACCGCAGCCCCTGCCTACCATATCTGGCTTGATTGATTTAATAAAACTTGAGCGTACTTACCTACCTACCTACCACTTTGTTCAACATGTTGCACACGTTTACACATCATCCGCACAAATAACCGCTTCGCGCATTAACTAAACGCAAGTGCAGTGAAAGATTAAGTAGCTGCAGGGGAAATCGCGCAAACATGACTTGAATGAACGCATCTGAAAGAAATACTCGCATAAGTTAAAGCAAAGCGCATAATTAAAATGACAGTTGTGCGTAAGAGGCGAACGGATGAAAAGTATGTGTTAGTAATGCAAAAGACTTGTAATATGACTCGTAATAAGATTTACGATCACTACTCTAAATAAACAAAAGCTTTACTTTTGTCCAGTGACTCATGTGGAGGTGGTAACTGAACTGCTAGACTATTTGAGATTGTCAGAGGAATGAAAACCTTCACCGGAGTCTATGTATTTTCCCCTTTCACACAAAATTTTTTGAGAATGCTGCTTTAGTAACAACAGTACCACAACTATTGTTGCCCTAGTCACTATTAATTCGCGTCCTTCAGATTTCTACTCATATGCAACCCTTTGGCAAATTAGAAACACATAGCAATTTTTCTCATAAAAATATAGTTCGTAACGCAAAAAATAATAACGCAAAGTTTCAAACTTTGTACACAATTTTTAAAATTTCATCAAAACCTTTAACCTTCCGTTGGGCACCCGGGACTGACCAGATTTTTTTGACCTTGGACATGAATTTCACATATTTCTATTATATGTTAGCTAACGACTTGAGGTTTTTTAGCTCCCTAAAATTTAATTTTCTAACGATTTATGGACATAACCTTTTAAAACGGATCCTGGAACAAAACGAAAAAAGGCCAGACCCGGGTGTCCAGTCGCTGGCTTTAAAGGTGTCCAACGAAGCGTTAACTTTTTAACCAGAATTTTTCTGTGTATGCAGTTTTATAGCTTATTGAATTTTAGTTTCACAAACTGCAATTTCAAATGTCTACAAAATACTGTTAATATTGACAATTTTTTTTTACGTGACTTTAGACTTTTTCTTCCATACAAAAACACTTCGGACATATACTTAGTATAATGCCTTTTCGAGGAAAACTGCATACCCAGAAGATTTCTAAAGATTTTGGTAAACAAGTTGAAAGTTTTGATGAAATTTTGAAAAATTAAAAAACAAAAACAATGTAGGAGCTATATTTTGTGAGAGATTTATTCAAAACAAAAAAAAAATGTAGAGTATTGATAATTTTGCAGCAGGGTGTATATGATAAGAAGCAGTAAAAGTTCCTATTAATAGTGGTTAGGGCGGACATAAAACCTACATATTTCTATGGCGCAGAACCGACTATTGTGAGAACTGCCACATCGCGTCTTACGAGTTTCGTTTAAAAAGTCCGTGCAAAAATAAAAACTACGTCATGGTTTGGGCTAAATCTCTCTTATAGGGTTTTCCAAACAGGGGTGTTATTTTGATATTCAAAGAAAATTGATATTTCTTAATATAAATGATCGGATGTTTATTTCATTATAAAGAGGAAATGAAATTTTCCATAACCGAATTGCAAAGTGGCTTCACGAATTCCATATTTGAAGTCTTGAATTCACCCTGGGCTGTTGGCGTAGACATTCTCTTTCACGTGGCCCCAAAGAAAAAAGTCGCAAGGTTTTAAATCACAAGATCTCGGTGGCCAATTGTGATCACCTCTTCGAGAGATAACACGGTCCGGAAACTTTTTCCGTAAAAGATCAATGGTGTTGTTGCTTGTGTGGCACGCAGCGCCATCTTGTTGCAAATAAACGTTGTCCAGATCAATACCATCCAATTTCGGCCATAAAAAATCGTTATTGGAAAACCCTTTCTTTTCGACATAGTCTTATTTTAGGCTTTTCACTTCACCCAACGCTGTTCTAGTTTGTTGATCCCTTCCTTCCAGCATGAAAAATAGCCATTCGCCTCTGCAATCACCTTTTCGTTTGAATAAAATTTTTTCCTGCCAGACATTTCTTGAAATTGGGAATTTGGACGATGGAGAATAGAGACGATGGAGAATAGGGACGATGTGAAGCGAGTTGAAATTCTATTTCCATTAATTTTACGACTGCAACTGCTGAGGCGTGAGCTGGTCCGTTGTCGTTATGGAAATGGAAAATTACTCGACTTCCTCAAAGAAAGCACAAAGAAAAAAAGATAGACCGATCGGGATAAAACTTGGTGTGTGTTCTTCCAAGAGATGCTACTAAATAAAGATAGGCTCGATATGCGTCAGTATTGTCATCTCTCTAACTTTGCACGGATATTTCAAATAACCCTCGTAAAATTTTACTTTCTATGGGGGTCTCTATCGACTTTTAAAATTAGAATGTGTTTTAACACCACTCTAACTGTGCTCAAGCCTTTTGAACTAGCTAAGGTATACCCGCTGTACTTACATACAGATGAGTTAATCAAAAAGAAAGACACTGCTATTATTATTGATGGAAAAAAGTTCTTCAAGGACTCACACCAAATCTAATTTGTAAGTTCAGACGAGCTTTTAATTAACTGATTGCTGATAGAAAAAGAAACTTGCACCTCATTTTTCCAGGATATTATAGTATATGATCATTCCAACAGTATTCTTAATAATATATGAAAATTTCTAGGATATGTTTAGGATATGTTTTAATGGGCAGTACGCATTTTGTTCATACCTGAGTGTTAAATTCTTTCATCACAATCGAAATCAAACTTAAACTATAGCTGATCACTGAGTTGGGTATAGCAAACTTACCAGTTCAACTCTCCGCTAAGACTACAAAAAATTTGTTATCAGTGAATCTATGAGAACTCAAAAAAAGTGCTGCCAAACTCAAATGCTAAATGTTGATGTTTTGCCAGCAGCTGGCAAACAAATTTTAGTTTGAAAAAGAGTATTTCTTTTGCATTTATTTTACTTTTCTTGTGAATAAAATGGACTACCACAAAGTGTGGCGTAATAATATTTTTGAGTGAAGAAGGGAGCAAAATTTAAGAGTACTTCAAATGTGGCGGAAACACTTCTTCTACTTCAAAAGTGGTCAAGAAGCCTTTAATCCTTTGAAAATAGTTAACAAGGAAATTTTTGACTGTTAAAATATATAATTTTTCACGCTTTAAATTAAAAACTAATAATAAATTTAAAAATCGTCGATTGAATTAATCTGCATTTTTGCTTGTAGTTAAGGTTTAGGTGCAAAATGCAGATAATTCAAATGTACCGAGATCGTCGTCAAGGAAATTTCTTCAACAAAAAACAAAAAAATAACATTTTCATTTAATTGCATACCAGCATGTTATTAATTAGCCGCGTTTTCATAAATACTTAAAATAAAAGTTTTTATTCCCACTGAATTTTATTTTGCAACTTTTCTCTAACAATCAAGACAAGTCGCAATAAATTCTATGAAAAATCTGCGAAATGGCGCCACAAAAGAACTCAGTGATGCCCTTCTACGAATTTCGAATTTGTGCGAATTCAGTAAATTCAGTGCCAGTAGAGAATAAAACAGTTTTTCCTTTTAATTCAGGTAACATTACAAAAACTTGCTACATCACCCCATCTCCCATTTCATGGCTTAAACTATCATATATGTGTGTGTGTGTGTGTGTGTGTGCATTTTTCCAAAGCGTAATTAGCAACTTTTTGCAACAACTGTGAACTTTACCCATCATACAAACGGCGCTACTGTCTGTCTAGCCGCCACATACCAAATGCGTCTAATCAAAGTCAACGCGTTGCGCAAATAAAGTCACCTAAACAATGATTACGCGGCCATAGTGAAAAGTTCCAGGCTGACACAATGTCAACAACAGCGGCTCAGGAAAATCCAAATTCGGCCGTTTTTAGAGCGTCCAATGCATTCGTAGCGTTTTTGGTTTTGCGTTACATGGAGCCCCGGTAGACCTTTTCGGCTCACACTTAGTTTTCATTCAGGCACGCACACGCATGCAGCCATAAATTGGCATTTTTGTGAGTGTGCGTGTACATCTGAATCTGACTATTTTTGTCAGGTTGTGATGTTGGCCTTTTAAGGTATTTTGTGATATTCGTGTATTAATGTTTTCTCGCGTTTTAGAAACTTTTCATGGGAAAATTGATTTGAAAGGTAAGACTTGATTTTAGAAACAATTAACGACCGTTTTGGGCAGAAAAGGAATATATGTATATACATATGAATAAGTGGGTACGTGTTTAGGAAATTAAGTAAACTTTCTTAATAAATGTATAAATAGTTAATTCCGATTTTGTTTTTTTTTGTGAAGTTCGAATCCAATTAGAAGTGATAGTAAAACTACGGCCGCCGTAGCCGAATGAGTTGTGCGTGACTACCATTCGGAAGTGTACGGGTTTGAAACCCGGCTACGAAACACCAAATGATAAAACATTTTTTTTTTCTATTAGCGGTCGCCACTCTACAGGCAATGGCAAACCTCCGCGTGTATTTCTGTCATGAAAAAGTTCCTCATAAAAAACCATCTGCCGTTCAGAGGCGGCATTAAACTGTAGATCCCTTTATATGTGAAAGAAAAACTCAAGAGACACACCTCAAATAGGGGGATGAGCAGATAAAGGGTGTAAGCACCAATTATACATACAGTCAGCGCCAAAAGAAAGTGTACACTTCATATTGATGAGTTTAGACTATTTAGTTATTTCTTTTGTAATTTCAATTATTATTTTAGAATAATTTAGATCATACTACAACAAGAACCGTATAAAACAAAGTACAGAACTTGGTATAAAATTTGTGAATTTTCGATTCGAAAAATTCGAAAAATTTTCATCAAAATTTCAAACTTTTTACTCAGAATTTTTAGAAAAATTCCAGGTTTACACTTCTATAAATCATTGAATTTTGGTTTAGTAAAATGCAAGTTTAAAGTGGTTCAAAAATCGCGCTGGTTTTTGCTAATTTTTTTTGCTACCGGTTTTGAGTATTTTTTTCCATATAAACACATTTTATTAGGCGTTAAATGGAGAAACTGCACAAGACGGCGATAGAAAAAATTTCTCAAAAATCAGTTTGCCACAGTTAAATACACATTCCATCAAAAAAGTGTTGCAAATAGATCGTTTAGAAGTATCATTTGAAAGAAGAACTTAAATTGCTGAAATTATTCACTTTTTTATTTCATCTTAAGGAAGCTGATAACCAAGTACTTCCTACCAGTAAGTAGGAAGTCTGTCTGTTACAGCTAGACATTGATTGACAAGACTTTTGAGCGCCTACAATGATACTCAGTTTAATATTAGTGGCAATCTAGTAGAAGACGGTACTCAATTTATGGACCTTGGGAGTATTGTTACTACTGAAGGGATGCCGTCATTGACCTCACCAACCGGAAAAAAACGCAGTTGTGCTTTTGCCAATTTAAGTAAGATCTGGAGAACTCGAGACTTGCTCCTAAATACTAAATTAAAAATTGTTATTGCTGCTTTGTGGCTCAGAACCTTTGTTTGTGACCGTTTCTATCACACAAAAGTTGCAAGCTTTTATTAATAGATGCTTGAGATAAATTTAAAAAATATGGTGACCGAAAACAATTAGCAACGAGCAGCAATGGGCTTTAACACTACAACAAACAAATTATGAAAAAAAGATATGACTGTGCGCGAAATGGCATATGCCGCCTTGGAATGAACAACATGGAGAAAGGCAATTAATAGAGCAAACTAAGAGCTTAAACACGCGATAAAAGTAGTTGGAAATATTTTGTGACTAGACTAAGTTCCTAACTATGTACATATGTATATGTTTATATTTTTTGAACATATCAGTAACTAGCAAACCCGGCCCCCTTCGCTGGGCACACTAAAATAGAATAGATATGGTTTGGAACAGAAAATATATGATTTTCATATTATTTATTTCTTTATTCTTTATTCAAGCGCTTTGGCATAAACAATATTTTTTGTTTTTCTATTTCTTTTTGAGTAAATATAAAATATAAATTGAAAATCAGGAAAAAAGAAGATTGTTTTTAAATTTCAAATCAACGTATATGAATAAACAATCGTCTTTTTTCCTGATCATCCATGAATTTTTCGTTTCAATTTATATGTTTTATTAAGCATTGGAGCTTTTTTAACCATTATCCATTTATATTTAAAAAAAAAAAAAAAAAACGAAAAAAATTTTTTTTTCCACGAACACATAATTTCATTCGGATTTCACATTAAATTCACAAATTTCGTAAGAAATTATTCACTGTTCCAAAATCCACTCCAAAAAAATTCACAAACAATTTTTACATGTTGCACTTACGTTTTTTCCTTATGGCATCCAAATCAGAAAGAAATATTGACACATTGTAACTCACACTGTCAATTTGACAGTTCAGTTCGCCCCAAGCGTTAAAAAAGTAGCGACATTATGGCTGGTTCAAAAGAACTCTGTACCCGTTGCCAGTGCTCCGAATTACAACCAAACTTTACGAAACCCATTTTCAATACCTACTTAACAATGAGTGTAAGTTTGGTTTAATTCGGTTCAAAGACACGTCGGGTTCACGTTTTGGCATATATTTCGAGACCCTTGTCATCAATAGGTATGAAAATTACCCCGTATTAAAGCACTTATCAACAGCTTTCATTTGATACCCATATTGTACATACACAACCAAAGGTTACCCGGGTCCACGTTTTGACCTATATCTCGAGACCACAGTCACGTAGCGGCATGAAAAATACTCTGTACTAAGGCATTCACCAACAGCTTCAATTTGATACCCATATTGCACATACACATCCGAAGGTTACCCGGGTCCACGTTTTGACCTATATCTCGAGACCCTATCTACCAATAGGTATCCAAACTATACGGAAACCATCTTCAATACCTCCTTAACAATGTGTGTAAGTTTGGTTTAATTCGGTTCAAAGACACGGCGGGTCCACGTTTTGGCATATATTTCCAGACCCTAGTCATCAATAGGTATGAAAATTACCCCGTATTAAAGCACTTATCAACAGCTTTCATTTGATACCCATATTGTACATACACAACCAAAGGTTACCCGGCTCCACGTTTTGACCTATATCTCGAGACCCCAGTCACGGAGCGGCATGAAAAATACTCTGTACTAAAGCATTCACCAACAGCTTCAATTTGATATCCATATTGTATAAACACATTCTAGGGTCCACGTTTTGGTCTCTATCTCGAGACCCTAGTCACGGAGCGGCATGAAAAATACTCTGAACTAAAGCATTCACCAACAGCTTCCATTTGATACCCATATTGTACATACACATCCGAAGGTTACCCGGGTCCACGTTTTGACCTATATCTCGAGCCCTATCCACCAATAGGTATCCAAACTATACGGAAACCATCTTCAATACCTTCTTAACAATGTGTGTAAGTTTGGTTTAATTCGGTGCAGACACGGCCGGTTAGCGAACACACACAAAAAGTTGACTTTAATTTATATATAAGATTTTTTTCAGTTTGTGTCCGAAAAATCCAAATATCTTACGGAACCCTATTTTTTTCCAAAATAAAATGTAATCCATGTTACTCTTGGATAATGTAGTTTTCGAATGGTGAAAGAATTTTTAAAATCGCTCCAGTAGTTTTTGAGCCTATTCGTTACAAACAAACAAACAAACAAACAAACAAACAAAGTTTTCCTCTTTATAATATTAGTATAGATAATATTAATTGAAGTGATCAGATACACATGGCCTTAACAAACATATTCCATGAGCTTCAAAAGTGTTGCAGGTGTTGGTATAGAACGCAGTCGTATTCCTTTGATGATGGTCTAGGTCTTGATGAAATTTTTAAAGCATCTCAGAACGATTTACATGCATTTTCCAAAAAATTTTGCGTGGACCTACTACAACTAAACATTTTTCTAAAGCAAAAGAAAGTTAAAAATTCACTAGGCATAAAGCATCCAACAGTTCAAACTTTCGTAGGTAAACATAGAATCCTTAAGCGCTCCACCCGTTACCCTATGTATAGCCATTCTTGCTATATGTAAGCATTGCAGAAATTTATGTTTGCAGTACGCACAAACTTTTCTCCAACACCACAAATGTCTGCAGAAACCGCAGCCTACATTGCAAGTCTGTACATATTTGTTGCAAGGCTTTATAAAGACATCATCAGAGCATCGGTTAGCCACCGACGCAGCAACACAACGCCGTGAGTTTTCTAGAAAAAGGCAAATGTCAACGCAGATAGAAATTTTTACAGTAGTAAATAGTTGTTAAAAGGAATACATTGTCTATGTTCAACAGCGCCAACTGCTGCAACCAGCATTTCCCCGATTGAGGGCGCGTTGGAGAGGAATTCGCGAGAAAATGCGCCCATAGTAGAATTAACACCAACAAGCAGCGCAAATAACGTTACAAATCACCACATTTGGCGGATAATCAGGAAATCTAAACCGAGGCATGCTAGCAGATCTATACGAACATACATACATACACACGCACAAAATACTGGAAAGTAGCAGACGTGAATGGCAATAGATTGCGACACATGCCAGGCATACTCGCACACACTAAAATGTATGTATGTATGTATAGGTAGTATATAGATTTATAGTTAAACCTAAACATAAATATTGATGCCAATAAGACTATAATGAGAAAAAAAAAACAATTCAAAAAGCGCGGCTACCGAGAAGAATGAGCAACAAAGCAAGTTTTGTGTCAAGTTTACCGAAGCGGCTGAGGGATGAGATGGAGATGGAGGGTGTATATGGCATAAAGTGTGTTTGAAAAATGCGTGCCAATGCAGCAGTTTCTTGATTTAATAAGGTTGCCAAGCTGCGAGCAAACAAAACAAGCTGAACCCTGTCAGGCGGTGATGTGAAACCAGCTTCATTTTGTGGTCACAAATGCAAAAAAAGTGTCGCACATTAAGAACATTTCGTTGTAGAGTGCGAAGGTGATTTTTTGCTATTTTGAGCGTATTAATTACACTGTGTGACAAAATGGGACGAAAAATTATAAGAAGAACACAAGAAACATTTAATTCAAAGATTTTCTACACTCGTAAAGGACTCAAAATAAAGAAGGAAATACAAGTCACTTACGGCATTTCTTCGACTTTATAAAATATAAGGGCGATGTGGTGTTGGAAAGATTGTAAATTTGTACCAGCAGCTTCGTAGGCTGGATTGTGTCGTCCGAATGAATACAAACGGTCTGGCGCTGAAAGTATAATATTTGATGCGGTACCAGCTTGTGGTAGCAGAGGTACAGGAAGTCCTTCTCTGCATTGGAAAAATCAGGTGGAGAAAGACTTGGCTTTACTTGGTGTATCCAACTGAAGCGCTAAGTCCAAGTCAAAATCGCGTAAATGCTTATCGCGCCCATCAAGAAGAAGTTAAATGTGGTGTTGGAAAGTACATTTTTACTGATATATATATGTATGTACAAGGTGGCGCAAAATTAATCACCCTATCGGAAGATTTATACTTTTTGCAATTGGCGTCGTACATCAATCACTTGAGAACTTGACAGCTGCAGTATACAAAAATTATTCAAAACAAAAACAAAAAAATGATTGTAGAAGATGGGTACTCACCATAGATGGATTTATTATGGGCTTCTGGTGCAACAGTGTCGCACTTTATTTTCATCTGAGCAGACCTCTACTGAAATTTTCCGGAGCATTTCAGCCTTCCATCGACCCCAAAGACTTAATATTTTTCAGATTTATAAAAATAAGGGTCAAAATGACCTAGCATCATCATCACTAGCATTTCCAGTTTGTGACTCGCAATTTCCGCAGGTCAGCTGTGATCTCATCAATCCCGCGTTTTCTTGGCCTCCCTCGTCTTCTGCATCCAATTGATAGTCTATGGAACGCTAAACTGGCAGCTCTGTTTTTGCGTAATCTGTACGTATGCCGCAATACCCTTGACCTTTGACTTTTGATGAAACATATCGCATTTTCATGCTGTATCAATGCATCGAGCTCGTCATCATATCTGAATCGATATGTTCCGTCATCCAGTCGCCAGGGATTATAGTACCCTTCTTACAAGTCTCAGTATTTGGGCGGTGTTTGCTGTCTTAAGTTTCCACGCCTTCTTGCTGTATGTAAGTATGGGCCTCACCGGCGCTTTATACATTTTCACAAAATGACCCGTACGGGTAAGAAATGTTGGATTAAAATGTTCTATAAAAATGTGCGCCATTAATTTTCTTATAGACTTTAAAAGGCAATTGGTAAATGGGGTTTCATAGAAGTTTCAAATACTTTAGATAAACTTGAAACCAAATTAGGAAAACTTCAATAGACTGTAAACAAGTGCGATGCTTAGAAAAAAAACGACAAGGGGTCTAACATTCTACATACATACATACAGCTCTTGCTCTTCCGTAATCGCTTTTTGCCTTTTTTTGGCTGCTACACAGAATATTTGTTGTAGAATCTTCAAGCATATGCTTCCCGGCAAATAAATATACCCCCTTTTTGCGCATTTTTGTGCATCGTCATCAGCTATTTATATCAGCTGTCAGCTATTTGCCACTAATTTTCAGCCAACAACCAAATAATTGCCATCGCACAGCGCCATTCATTTCCCAATCTCAGGCTGATGGAGCATATAAAAAGTTAATTTTTCGGTTACGCATTCTCAATGTGTCAATTGATATGTCAAAAAATCAATCAATTTGATGAATAAATTGTACGCAGCGCTCCTTTATTGGTTTCTGTGCATGTGTTCTTATATGTACGCACATACATATAAAAAATTACGAAAATATTGTTTACCGATTTTTTGCTATCATTCGAATTTATAGCAATTTTTATATATACTTTTTTAATATTTTTTTAAATAGACAATTAGACCCTAGTAGTTTTTACTTTTAAAGCAATAAAATCCTTTATTTCCTGGAAAAAAATTATTATTTTTCTTCTACTTCTATTCAATTGGATTCTATTGATATTAAAATGATCCATATACGAGTGTCATACTAAAACTATCAATTTGACCCATGCCAGGTAGAAGGTAACTAAGTCGATTTAACTTGTTTTTGAGAAGTTCATAGTTATGTTGATCAGAGTATTTTCTGCCCAGCTTATCAACTATGCAGATTTCTGATAATTTTTTGATAGGTTTTTCTGTTTATGGTGATACCTATTCTTTTCCATATATCGAATGCTCAAATTATCTATACTGTAAAGGTGAATGTCTGTACGTTGTCCGCGCATCACTACGAAACGACAACACTAAATGACGTAAAAATTTGTATACATTCATATTTTCATCCAATGAAGGTTATAGGCATGTTTTTATGATGGAACTCCCTTCCCACAGTCCCCAGGCCGCGCCACCACTCTCATTCGTCACTAATAATCGAATATTTACTTAAATTTAATCTAAAAAATCTTAGTTTTTCATATTTCCCACTATTTATAGCACACTCTAGACTTCATAATCCGCATAAGCTCTTCAACTATGACCCAAATGCAAAGTTGAAAAACGGTTTGAGATAGAAAATTAATAAAAATAATTTTGCTTGATATTTTTCTGATTGCTTGTTTTGATTTTATTCAACGAGGCATGGCAACGGATGCTGGGTATTGTAATATTATGGTTATTAATAAAGCATTATTTTCTATGAATTTATTATTTGTAATTCTTTTATATACATATCCTAAATCCCTCAAAACTACTCCTACGCGAGCGGGGCAGCGGGTTAAAGCTAGTTTTTTATGTGAAAGAAAATCCTCAAACAAAAAAAATTTTAAAAATATCAAATGTCAAAAAAATATCAACGCGAGTTTTTAGCCAGTTTAAACTTTCCCAAAGTATCCGATCCAAAGAGTATCGCGATTTGAATCCTTAAGACGTTGGCTTACTGACACATGGACAAATGACAAAGAAATTTTCTATCAGATTGAAGCAGCGAGAGAAGCTTCCTTCAATTGCAGGAAATTTCTCTCCAATAAAAGCTTAATCATAAAGTTACGTTCTCGGCACCCTAAATGTTACGTTTGGTTTGCCTTGTTGTAGGGTGTGGAGGCATAGACACTAAAGGTTACGTGTATGAATAAATTAGAGGCGTTTGGAACGTAGTGTAATCGGCGGATGATGAAAATATTAGGGACAGACAAAGTTAGTAACAATGAAGTCTTAACGAAACTTATAAATGATAGAGAGGCTTTACTAACGATAAAGCGCTGTAAAACCGTGAGTTGTGGCAACTGATTTTAAAAGATGAAGAAAGGTAAAATGGAAGGCAAAGGAGGAATTGGAATGAAGCAAATGTCTTGGCGACGTAACATGAGAGAGTGGAGAGGATTAAGGACTATTGGGCAGTTTGTTGAAGCAGTACGAAGCAGAGGCAATTACCGTAATAAAGGGTGGTTAAATTTCAAGGGCCGATGTTGAATGTGACCCACACCTAAACGTCAACGACACCGTTGGACTTCTCTCTTTGAGGTTATTTGAAAGAAAAGGTGTACGTCGATAAGCCAGCAACAATTCAAGAGCTAAAGTATGAGATAATTCGGCACATTAACGGCATAGAACCTCAATTATGTCTCAACGTCATCGAAAATTTGGACCATCGGATGGAGGTGTGTCACTGAGGCCGCGGCGGCCATTTGGCCGATATTTTCTTTCATACGTAATCGAACCATACCAATATTATCATAATAAAGAGAAATTACAATAATTTCCTAAAAAATTGTATTTTATTCAAAATTAATACCGGCCCTTGAAACTTAACCACTCTTTATTATATCTAATATTTTATAGGTTTGTTGAAGGTAAAAAAGAAGAAAGAATTATTAATTATTTTTATATTAAAACAAACCAACATTTTATTGCTATGATCTCTTACATTCCGTATTAGAATTCCAATTAAAGAAGAAGAATAGTATATCAAAAAATTACACGGCTACAAAAGTGCCTACGCAGATTTTAAGAAAAATCTGAAAAAGTTAAAAATTAAAATTTTTTAAAAGGTAAAATTTTTTGAATTTTTTATCATTTTGTACAAGTTTTGAACCTTCTTAATTTAGTAAGAACTTATTTCTATAAAAAAGTGAACAAAAAATAAATAAATATTCAATTCTTTGAACTACATATGTCGCGCTGCTATCATTGTGACCGAAACTGCGCTGAAATTTTAATTGAGGAAAAAATACTAAAATCGAAAAAAAATATTTTCGTGTGTATTCGGCCAGTTATGGATAGTAAAAATACGAATTGGCTGTTCGGTTGGGTGGATGCAGCTTATGGTGGGTGATTCCCTGCCTTTCCCACCAGAAACCCAGTAAAACTTTCTTGGTCCTTGAAATCGGGCCTGGCGTTCATTTTGCATCGGTTCAACGCTATTTCACCACGGTCTTTTTCGCTTGTTGTTCTCGTGTGTGTACCATTTTTCAAGTGAGTTTGCTTGTGATTCAAAAATGGGTACACCTCGTTACGGTTCAGCAAAAAACACAAGTGCGCCAATTCTATTACAATAAGAAAGTTCTTTTATGAAATACGGTTGCCTATGGTGTCTAGCGGACAATGGTCAGAATTTTTTACTTGGTAATTGTACCAAAATGTTTGTCACTCAAATTCGCGAAACTTTGAAAATGCAAGTAATGCCCGTTTAAGAGAAGAAAATTATCATATACCTTTTTGGCTTCTACAATTAAAACGACACATTTTCTTTTTCTTTCGTAGTTTGCCCGCGCCATTCACAAGTTGGCAATAAAAATCTGACAAACGCCACTGAAATATATTCTCATTTAATTTCTTTACTTTTCACCTTAATTTTCATTAGACTTCAGCTCTTTTACTTTTTACTCTTTTCCCTTATATTCCGCTTTAAAAATGGCCTCAAGTGGCTCGTTAGTTTTATCCTTATCGTCAAAAGTAATCAAACAGCCGTTAAGCCAACTAATAGTCATTACGAAAAACAGTAGCTGCGGCAAGTTACAAACAGCTGCCTCTGCTGCAGCATAGCAATGCTCTATTGCTGAGACGGCAACAACATCAAAGTTACTACTGCGACCAGCAGCTGTCACTCACTCATTGTGTCAAGTAATGAAGCAACTCGGCAAACACCACCACCAACGTTGGTCATGACGTTGTTGTTGCCATTGCCAACACAAATATTGGTGTTGGTAGTTTTGATTGCTAGTAGTGCATCACAATGCAATGTCGCAATAATAATTGCAATAAAAAGTGGCAAACGAAAAGTTAAAGAGATGATCAAGAAAACAAAAAAAAAAAAAACAAGAAAGGAGAAGAAAATTTAGACTGAACGGGACGCATTGAATTTAATCAAGTCAAGCATCGTTAAAAAGTTTTTGAAGAGTTAGCAATCTTTTGACTTATTGCCGACATAGTGCGTTCGAAAAGTATGCACATATGTATGCGATCAACACAGCAGCGACCTGATGAACGTGCGCGGAAATGTGTCTTTTTGCACGACATTTTCCATGAAAATTAACACCTGCAGCCCCAACTATTGCTGCATGTAAGTTGAAGTCGAAGTAAAAAGTATTGAGAAAAATTACAACAAAAATGGTTTATTGACTTAAGGCATGCAGCTGTTTCGCAGCTATCAACCATTGCAGCCACTTTACATTTTTTCAAGTGCTAGCTGCTGCTCCGGCTGCTGTGTAATGAAGCCTCATCGCAGCTTATTGCATTGGCGCACGAATTAAAGTGTTTATGCAGCTCCATTTATCAACATTTACAGCTGACATTCCACCCTTTGCGGGCAGTGGTTGTCGCATATTTTTTTTGTTATTATTATTTTTTACTTTAATTAACAATCGCCATGGAAATTCGTTAAGTAAATTTGCAACGTAATTAAAGACCATAATTTACTCATGAAATCTTCAGCTGTCGTTAGCCAAGCACTTGCTGCTGGCTGTGTGCTTAAGCGTACGTGTGTGTGTGATAACGTTTGCGCGTGCGCTCATGTTGCTTGTCAACATATGTATGTATGTACGTATGTATGGGTATGCGTTACAATGCGTTGTCGTTTGTCTGTTATTCACTATAGCACGCATTATTTACTGCATTATTATTTCTCATTTACTTTAGATAAATTTATTTCATGCTACTTTTTTGTGTCTGTACTGCAACAATTAAATATTTTGCGCTTAATTTATGCGCATTCATAATTTTGCATTGTCAACTTTTTCGTGTTTAATGTAGTTGCTGATTTTTATTGCACAATAATTATTGGGAATGCATTGCGCGCACTTTTTAAAAGTCTCCTCTTGTGTTTGCTGGTTGTTTCAAAGTACGTGGGGAGCATTTAAAAATGAGTTATTTTAATTACACTTTTATTAATTCCAGTGATTTTTGTTGAATCAACGTTTCTCAAGTAATTTCTAGTGCGTCAATTAGTTTTTTGCGATTAAAAGAAGGAAAGAAAAATTGTTAGAGAATAATGAAGTTCTTAGGTCGTTTTGTAACGAATATTTATTAATCATTCGTAAATATTATATCAATAAACAATTAGATATTTTACTCGCATAATAAAACTAGAAAATAGCGAGCATGCGCTGTTATTATTATTATTATTTATAGGAGATATATACAATATAACCCTAACTTAATTAGCACACTGGCTACTAGGGCCTTCAGTGGTAATAAGTTAATGTAATAACAAATCAACTGATATTGGAATCATCGAGATATTTTTTTTTTTAATTTGACTTTTCTATTTATTTATTTATTTTTATTTTTTTATTGCGACTAGTTCATAAATATTTACAAATTACTATCAAGCAACTTAAATAACAACCACATTATACAATTTTTTACCCTACATAACACAAAAGCATTTTTATGGAAGTAAGAGATCGCTAGGTTCAGTGCGTCTGCGCCTTCGTAATAATCCGTTGGTTTTAATTAAAATATGTGCTTCTTCATTAACTCTAACCCCATGTCGATGGGTCGTTCGTGCCCGGCCAATTCGCTGAGAAATCATGCATTTTTTAAGAAACTACTGCACGGCGCATACCTATTTCATACCATTTGTTTAAAATAAAATATTATTAAAATAAAATTTTTTGAAAAAATCACTGCGGATATGTTTAGTTAAAGCTTAGAAGATGCCTCATGAATTTTTTCTAATTTTTTGTTGGCGTTATATAGTAGAAATAAGCGAACGACCCATCGACGGATTAAGGGGCCAAATAGAACGGCATGTAATTAGGGTTAATGTGGCTTATTAGCCTTTCTTTATGCGCTACTGCAATGTTAGCGATTTCACTGTTGACGAAGTTTATTTTAAGGCCGCGCTCATTCTAGGAACTTCTGAAGTACCATCTTGCTTTGACAATGCAACTAAGAAGCTTCTTTTGGACTGTTGGATTTGGTTTAGCTCGCATGATAGTTTAGCCCGCGCACCTCCATAATTGGGCACCATAACTCCATATTGACCTTAGTATCTGCTTGTAGATTAATAGTTTGTTATCTATAGTTAGCGCTGAACGGCTGCCCATGAGCATTTGCATGTTTTTGAGTTTGATCTGCAATTATTTTTCTACTTGTTCCCGTTTAGTGGCGCAACCATACACAAGAAACAGCAATTTTTTGAAAAATGTTATTTTTATTTTAAAATTTGGTAAAGCAATAAATAAATTCTAATAATGGAAAGTGATGCTAAACAACTTTAAGTTCTATAGCAAAAAAATATTACTGGAATTATTTCAGACATTTTTCGAACATTAATTTTATGATTTGCCTACGCATTTTGACTCATAGACATACCTCTTTTGCAAGCCTATGCAACATACGACGAAAAAAAGCCTTCCAGACTAACTTCATAATACAGCAAACCTCGTGGAAATCGGAGTGTTCTGTGCATAGTTATTAGCATGCATACATACATACATACAGGATTAGCATCAAAATTGAAGTGCTGATATAAGTAACGCATGCTGACCAAGTTTATAAAAAAATAAAAAACTGCATTGTCCAAATTTGCGGATGCGAATTTGTTATTTTGAATTTCCCAATTTTTTTATTTCGACAACACAGCGGCGGGGCACAATTGCTCACATCGCTGCTTTGGAATCTTCAGCCACGCATCTTTAACCATTTCCCAAAGTTGTTGATTGTTGCTCAGCTTGATTGAGGTCGGTGGACTGAGCTGCTCATTTTCCAAGTTTTTTGTTTTCATCCTCTCTTTTCTGGTATTTCCACAAATTTTATTGCATGTGAAATTATTTTTGCTGGACATAAGAGCATTTCTGTGTAAGATCATCTATCTGCTCTCAATTTTAGAATCTGCTTTCGGTTTTCTTTGGTGCAGTGTTTGGCTTGACCCACTATAGTCACAACATAGGAAATATATGTGCGACACCCACCAAAATAATTAAAAAAAATAATAATAATAATAATAATAATAATTAATAAAAAATGTGCATTCATCTAAATCTATGCAAAATATTATTCCTTGTATAACCTTAACAAACTGATGGCACTGCTATTTCAATGTTGCGCTTAAAAATGTAACGACGCCAATAAATAATAGTTACTTACGTAGTTGCCAGATTTATTTCGATAAATTCTACACATCTGAAATCTCTTAACCCTGCGTAGATATTCGGTGTTGACATTTTTTGTTTGATTATACTGAAAAAAATGTCCTTTGTATGATTTATAGGAAAAAAATAAATGTCTTAAAAATAATTTTTTAAGGAGTGTTGTTGTTGTTGTTGAAGTGATTGAGTACTTCCACTGAAATAATCCTAATTAGTGACCCGCACCGTTTTACTACTACTGTACCCGTGTGATAATGTTTTTGTTTTAGGTCGGATCCATTTTGTGAGGTCCAACTATAGCAGCAAATTCTTTATCTCGATGAGATCTGAGATCTCATTAATTTGCTCCAAGAAAGGCTTACCGAAGGAGCGGAGTCGTGCCCTAGCTAGCCCTGGGCATTCACATAAGTAGTGGAACATTTTCCTTCACCCCTTCCGCTTGACAGCTTCTGCAGATGAGATTGAAGAGTAGGTTGAGTCTAGCTGCATGATCTCCTACTTTCCAATGACCTGTAAGGGTTGCAGTGATGCGTGAAATGTTTGGCCGAGAATATCCAAACAGATCATTCGTCCTTTGGATTTTGTACGACGGCCATGTGTTTTTTGTTGTAATACGAAGCTTTTGTTGCTACCTCATCCGCTATCTTATTACCCCGTATGTTCCTGTGACCCATATCAGAGTGATTTCAAGCCAATGACTAAGCATTTCCAGCTCTTCTCTACACTGTAAGACTAGTTTGGATGAAATGAAGTTGGAGTCCAAGGCCTTTATAGCTGCTTGACTGTCTGAAAAGATGGCTGCTCTTGCACCAACTTTGTTATAGTTTTTTATAGAGTTTTAGTGATTTTCACGCTTCTCTGATCGCTAGAAGTCTCTGCCTGGAACACGCTGGCATAGTCAGAAAGTCTAATTGACTGAGATAGGTTGAGTAGCTCCGAATTGAAGACAGCTCCCACACCACAGTTCATCTTAGAACCGTCAGTGTATATTTCAATGTCGTATCTTCCAATCACCTTCCCTTTGTTCCATTCGGCTCTCGGTGGAAAACATACCGTAAAGTCTTTCTTGAAGTTAAGGTCGGGGACTGAGTAGTCTGATCTGTTTTTGAGCAGCGGGGGTCCCTGTAGGAGGATCTTGCTGTGACCGTACGACCTTGTTGTCCAGCTTCCTATGTATCTGAGTCTCACCGCACTGCAGGCGACGATTGTTTTTATATGTAAATCTAATGGTAGCAGATGAGTTAGTACATTGAGCGCTTCAGTAGGACTGGTGCTAAGCGCTTCTGTAGTTAAGATACACGCTGTTCTTTGTATCTAGTTCAGCTTGATTTGATTGTATTTATTTTCTTTTTTTTTTAAAGGTACTGCTATTTTCATGTTCACAGCTGAATATTACGGCGGGTCAATTTGTATGGAATGATTTTTTTCGTCAACGTTCCTAGCAGTTTCGCATGCTATATAAAATTCTAAGTGACAAAGTTCAGTAAAGAGTAACCCTGAAGTCAATTACGAACCCCCAAAATTTAAAAGCAATGAATATTTGGTATTTGTGTGCGAGTATCAACTCTACACCCAATTAATGTCCCCTCAGTGTTCTGATCGAAAGCAACTAAATCCACTAAACTTGAGTTTACCTATATAAAATATCAGAAATGCATTTTTTTCCAAAATTATTTAAATAAATTTTTCCAGCGAAAATTAGTAACCTAATAAAATGCCATTCGGCCGCCGTAGTCGAATGGATTGGTGCGCGACTACCATTCGGAATTTACAGAGAGAACGTCGGTTCGAATCTCGGTGAAAACACCAAATTAAGAAAAACATTTTTCTAATAGCGGTCGCCCCTTGGCAGGCAATGGCAAACCTCCGAGTGTATTTCTGCCATGAAAAAGCTCCTCATAAAAATATCTGCCGTTCGGAGTCGGCTTGAAACTGTAGGTCCCTCCATTTGTGGAACAACATCAAGGCGCACACCACAAATACGAGGAGGAGCTCGGCCAAACACCCAAAAAGGGTGTACGCGCCAATTATATATATATATATAATAAAATGCCATTCATTACATCTTATCTCCTGAGTTGATTTGTTATTTACCATAACACAACAAACACAGATTGAATTGATCTGCCATAAAGTAGTGTGTGCATGTGCGCACATTTCATGAATGCCAACCAGGAAAACCAGTTCGTGTTTAGTCAACATACAACAGAAGAGCATAATCATGTTCATTCCGATTATCACTATCACGAATCGTACAATCGGCTAGCTGACAAACAAGCGCACAAGCACTCGAGCGCCGCAGTCGAATTCAGAAGCTTACTCATCATCAACTTTGCCACAGAACCTTGTTTTGAATCAAAGCGGAGTTTATTTTATTTACTTTTTCGTTTGTGTTGTTTTCAAGTTTTAACACGGCGTCACTTCTTTTGGCTTGACCACAGCATCCTATTACTGTGTTGGCAATGCGCCTCGTTTCCTTAACTCAGATCGAAGTACGTTGAAATCTTATGCCACACTTGTTTCCTCAACACTCAACGTTGTTGTGTGCGTTAACCCTTTTCGGCTTGTTTGGCTCTTTACCTACTCAGCCTTTTCCCCTAAACTCTTGGGCTTTAGCTTCTAGAGTCTGTATTTTCATAAGTTTAAAATCATTTGTTTATTTTGTTTTCTCAGATTTCCTTTGGGATACTGCCAGTCTGACTTGTCCTCTATTGGTTTTGCCTTTTTCCTTTTAGTGTTTTTTGTTTTGCTTTATTCTGTATACGCCTTCTTTGGTTTTTTGCTTTGAATGTTTTCTTTTTTAGTTTTCTTTTGTGGTTTTCATTGGCTTTAGCTTCTCAATTTGCTGCCACAGAAATCCTGAAGTTGAGGGATTACTTGCCTGCACGGAAGTAGGCATGCCTGGTGTGTAGGTAGGTATGCACGTAAGTTTGTCGCCAGTGTCCAAGTCTGGTCTGCTGTATATGTAATTGAGGAGACTTTGTGGTTTTAAGAAAAAGAAACTCGTACTTCGGTTACTTCTTCAGCTGCGACTTCTTCTCAATGAAGTTGCTGTGATTGTAGTGCAGTGATTTGCTCGAGGCTCACGTACTCTTGCACTCTTTCTATAGCTACTTCAACTTAATGTATTTGGCAGTGGTCTATAACCGGTTTCTGCTTTGGCTTAAGTTTTTATGCACTTAATTCACTTTATATCTTGATTATTTTCCCTTTTGTCACATAACTGATAGTTGGTAAACAATCGAGCACACAACAGGTGTCCCCTGTGGCAGAGTTCATTGTTTTCTTATATTTTTATTTCATTTTTCATTCTCCCATTTCTTGTAGTTTGATGTAGTGTGAGAACTTTTCAGTGATTGTTTTCCTCTTTGCCGTAGAATACACGGAACTTGTTGTGCATAATAAAAATTATGAAAATCAATGTAATTTTGCGGCTGTCAGCATATAATCGTTTGTGTGTTGGACGGCGTTGCTCAATTGCATAATATTTGGTTACTAAAAAGGTATTTATTAAAAATTTGTGTGCGTATATATGTGTATGTTTAGTGTGTACTACTATGGTGTACTGAAATATTTACTTCAATGATAAGGTCAACTTTGTGAAGTAAATTTTCACTATGTGACAGTTCTACGGTGCAGGTTGAAGAGCTTATCTACATATATCTTCCGAAATATTGTGGAAACTAAAGACAGCCAGTACAGCGTTGGCAAATCAACTTTTTTATTCCACCTTCAAGGGCTAGTACTAACTTCACAACCTTAAAATTTCGCCGGCAACATGCATTTGTGTTGCCGTGAAATGTTGCTAGCAACATTGATTGCGAAGTGAGAGGAAACATCAAACTTATGAGCATCGCCCCAGAGGCAATTGGCAAATTTTGGTAAGAAAAGTGTTTTTTAAACAAATTAACCGACATATGTATGTATATGTATATTAACAAAAAATAATATAAAGAAGATTTGCTTACACCCTTTGTGAAGACGTTTCGCTTAAAAATGCCATATCATCGGAACAATCCAACTCCGCCAGTTCACTCGCAAACGAACTGTCAGTTTTCGCTCAATTTTAAACGGCATATACATTTTCAATAGGTGTGAAAAAGTGTTGCTGGCATCATGTTGCTAGCATGTTGCGCTGTGTTTTCACGTCGAGAACTGCGTACTAATTTGCCATGAGATACATATGAAACTTCACGCATACTTCACTATAAGGCAATTTGTACGGGTTTTGACCGCCATTTCGTTTGAAACGTAAATTTAGTATTACGTTTAAGAAACAAAAACCAACCAGCAATACAAATAATAAATTGCCTAATTGCCCACCTGTGAAACACTCAACTTTATTCTAAGATCCAGTGCAGAAACTTCAAAAAATGGATTTTTTTTCTTTGGCTAAAATGATGCCCCAATATCTTGAAAATTACTTACTTAAAGGATTAAGGTGGTGAAGGTGCCTAATTTACTTTGAATTTTGACGCAGCCTAACTAAGTTCGATGCCTACCTAAAGCTTTAAACGCATTTTTCTTGAAACACAGCCTTTAAGTCGGCCGATTGGCTTGAGTTTTTAACCGTATATCACAGTTATATTTCCCATGGAAGAACGGATGAATTTTTTAATATATTACCCTTTCTTCTATAAATATTTTTCGGAAATTTTTTTTTCTGAAATTTTTCACTTTTTTAATTTTTATTTCCTTTTTATTGGTTGAAGGAAAGTTGTGCAAATGACATTATCTTTTGTTTTACTTTGATTTTTTTTAATTATTTTTTTTATATACAATTTTTTGCATATTCGAAATTTTCATTTATTTCTTTAACCCATTGAAAAAAGTTCTTCAAATAAGTTTATAAACGAAGATACTTGATGAAAAGTTAAAAAAAATATTTAACCTCAGAAAGAAGACGCCACACAAATGCTAATTTGAATGCCTTTCATAAGACCTACTTTTCAAGCGTATGAAAATTTCTGAGAAATACTGAGAAGTAAGCGAGTAACGCTTGCCACCAGGTACTGCTATGGTTTTGGCTTGTACCAAAGATCAAACATATTCTATTAGCACTGAATGGGGCTAAAATATGGTCAATGCGAAATGATGAGACCGATGGTCAGATTTAATTACACGTACTATAAACTGCACGAGCTGCTCTACTACAGAGAGTGAACTAGTGAAATCTGTTCTAAATGACGACTACTAATGATTCAATCTCATGAAATATGAAAATTGAAAGTGTTCTTATAAAAAACAGAGTCCATATTCAACTATTAACTGGCGAATTAGAAAATGCAAAGTGCCGAGTTTTTGTATTTTAACCCAAAAATGGATCAACAAATTTATTTTTTTTATTTTAAAGCCGATTAATTTGGATTTTTAGGCGCCCAAGGATAGAATTTTAATTCTTCAAGGCATTCAATAACTTTCATTATCACTTTGCCAATCTTTTTCAATTAACAATTTTTTTTTTTAATATGGATCGCCTTTCTATTACTGAATTGCCTGCACCAAATGCGAGTATATACGTTCATACGAGCATTTATATATTTTTTCCTTAATCCTCTCGCCTATACGCGTATTCATAACTGTCAAAATTCGTTTATACTTATCCTCAAACAACTGTCAATTTTAATTGAAAGCAATTAATTTTAAGACGCTCATACGATAATTGAGTGCCAAATTCAATGAAATGAATATATGGATAGACAGACAGACAAACAGACACATCTCTATACATATTTGCGCTCAACATCCATATGCCTATGTGCCGAAATAAGCGCTGGATTGCGAGCTGATTGATGGGATATGAGGCTTGAAGCGATTGGTTCGCAAAGAATAAAATATGTGTGTCCAAAAAAAAAAGCTTTTAAGGTATACAAAGGGAAAGCAATATACGGAATATATCGATCTGAGCACATATGGACGTGTGTTTTTTTGAGAGTCATCAAAGTTATTGAAACAAGCAGTCGTATAAGAAATCGTAATTAGAATTGTGTAGCTACCCGAAAATGGCTTTGGTTTTTCGTTTGTAAAAAAGTATTCTTTCCTTTTGCCGAAAGGTCCGTTGCACAAAAAGCCAGAAGAATTTCGTTTTGTTTGTTTACTCCCACACTTCCTTGCCTTTTAGTCAAGTACCATTTTCTCTTCCTGTGCAAAGTACCACTATTCAAATTACTCGCACAAACATATAAACACCGGCATACATACACACGAACTCCTTTCGAATTATTCTTTTTCACAATCACTTTGCGTGCCCTCCCTCTCTCTCTCTCTTTGCCTTCTGCAATGGTAATTTTGCATGCATTCTTGTGGTTTTTGCGGTTTTAGCTGTTAGGCGCTTTTGGCCAACACTTTCAGCGATTTGTTTTTGTTGCGCTGCAGTTTTAGGTTATGGTTATGATTTCCTACTCTGTTGGCATTTTCCTTTTATCGTGCGAGTAACGTTTTTTGCTTGTTGCTGTTTGTTTTTGTTTTTTGACTAGCGCACATTAATCGCATTTGCCCAAAATTTCGTACCTACAAATCCCAAAGAAAAAACTTTAAATGGCATTGTGCGGCATCACGTAAAAATGCAATTACGATTTCCACATTCAAGTGGTATTCGATTATTTTGGTAGAATAAAATTTTAAAATTGGAACCACCAAAATTGGTGATGCAACTAAATTTTTTAATTTGTGACCGCAAATGAGATTTTTAATTAATTAATTTATTTATTTAATAAGCCAATAAATATAATAGATTCTTAAAGGCTAAGGCTAGGACATATTTTGAAGATAATAGGTATTTAAAAAAGGTTGTGCAACTAATAAATATTCAAAACTCAAAATCTATCCCAACAAATTTTGAGATTTTATTGAACTTAATTAAGGTTCTAGTAATAGGAGCGTTTCGAGCATAACGAGAATTTGAGAGACCAAGATAGAAGAACTCCGAACTACGCAGAGCTCTGGTCGGAATATTAACGATAATCCTCTCAAGAAGCACCGGCCAGTCAACAGCACTACGAATCACAAATCAAAAATGAAAGGCAAAGACAAAATTATTCTTTTGATCTGCAATGATTTTAAGTTCATCAATAAGCATTGCGCTTCATAGGTAAGGATAAGATCCGAAAAGCGTAAATTACGCAACGCGAAATGTAAGAATACTTTCTGGATGCGTTAAATTGTATCAACATGGAACGTACACGCGACGTATACAAAAGCTTCAGCGTATAAGGGTTGGAGAAATCGGAGCTAACAAAAGCAAGCATGTCTCAAGATTTGGTGATAATAAAATTTGTATGGCTAGCAAGAGTAAGCTATGATAATATTAAGAACTTTTTAAAGTGATTGTTTCAATTTCTTAGAAAAAATTTAAAAATATAAAAGCCTGGGAAAAAATGGAGAAAATTTTAACAACAGGCCGCGAAAGAACTGTAGCATCTTAAGATTTTGACCAGTTTTGAATTTTTTTTTTCAGTATTGGTTTTTTCAATATAAATCCAAATTTCAAACTTTATATAAAACGTAGAAGAATTTTTCGAACTTTTCAATACAGTTCCACGATTCTTAATCAGAATTTCTAGAAAAGTTCTTGGTATACACTTTTAAAGCTTACTAAATTTTTGTAAGTAAAATGAAAGCTACAAAGACGGTATTTTTTTGTAATTTCTTCCTGCCTGTATTGCGCATTTCTCCATGTAACAAATATACGACGTTTTATTTCTTTATTTATTAGAATTAAAATGCAATATTAAAAATAATACGAGAACGAGTATTAGCGGCTAGTGCCTACAACTCGCTAGTGTGAAAAAATAGTATGTGTTATTATTAGCAAAATCATATTAAATCCTGGTAGTTAAGATACAATATTTAAAAAAAATAGTTAAAGTAGTTATATTGGTGACAGAAACAGTAGCTTGTATAGCAAAATTTTTTAGAAACGAAGTGTTTCATACTGATACTTTCTAGGGTGCGAGAATCGTTTAAAAGAAGATCAGCTGATGGGTTATTACCGCAAAATGGGAATTGTTATACGACGTTTTTTTCTTCTAATATGTGCTTACAAGGTGGCACAAAATTAATCACCCTATCGGTAAATTTATAATTTTTGCAAATGGCGTCGTACGCCAATCATATTTGACACTTGTAAACTAGGCAGCTGCAGTACTCAAACGGACAAAGGAGCGCGTAAAGGTCGAAATAGAAATTTTAGTCACTCAAAGTCAAAAAAGTTATTCGAAACGAAATTGTATATTAAACAGTTTTTGCGTATTTATAAATCTTATATAAAGGAATTGTTTAAAGATTTTAAATTTAATTGTTTTAATGTTTTAATTTAAAATTATTTTTTTATTAATTATAAAATAATACATAAAAATAATAAAATTATGCCTCTCAAATATTTATAAGTGTTAATTCATATGAATTCTTTTGAATCACTAACTAATTTTAATTATTTTTTCTTTACTTCCAGGTGAGTTTCAAATGCCAATTTCTACAAGTAACTTAAAATGTTGTACGTAAGTAAATGCCAAATCCCTTTCAAAATTACAAAAGCGAAGTGAAGTCTACAATTTTGTGGAAAAAATAAGATTTTTGCGGTCTTCGAAGTAAAAAAAAAATGTAAAGGTTTAAAAAATATTTGAAAGGATCAGTCTGACAAGGAAATTGGTTCAAAACCACGGGCACGAAACAAAAATTAATGAAAAAAGTTGATTATTATGTTGGCCGCTCCTCGGCAGGCAATGGCAAACCTCCGAGAGTATTTCTGCCACGAAAAAGCGACTCCTAAAATTGAGGGATAAGCTCGGCAAAATACCTAACAGAAGTGTAGGCGCCAAATATTTATTACTTTTATTTTTTTTTATTGTGCACTTGAATTTAACTGCCGACATAGTAAAAAAAATTTAAATATTTAAAAGCAAAAATTTTATAAAAAGTAGTCTTAATACGACGAAGCGGTTTAGAATATTCCAGAAGTTTTAAAAAGTTTCCACTTAAATGGGACCTTTAATTACCAGAAAATAAACTCCATCTTGCTGAAAAGCTCGACCATTCTACTATTTGTGCGTGTCTTAGGTTAGGTTAGGAAAAAAGGCTGCCCAAACGAGCGCCCACATGGACAATAAATCAAATTCCTCCAATGTGATTCCTTACAGAAAAGAAAAACAAAGGAAAAAATGAACGAACTTCGAAAAGGGGGGCGTTCCCAGAAGTTCCCTGAAGTGTTCCCGTTCTACCCGTAGCCAGAAAGATCTCGCGACTTGTACGTCTGCACACTAGTCCAGCGCTCACTGAGTTGACGCGAGGCCCATCATTCCAGGAGAAGACCACACATTCTCAAGGGTACTTTAATTCTCGCTGTTAGTGTCCTAACTTCTATCAATTCGTACTCCTACAATTTCTTCTCATACAAAATTGTAAAATTATAAACAGATCATTAATTTTTTATAAAAATATAATTCATAGAAAAGCAGAAACCATGTAACGTAGAGTTTCAAACCCTGTACAAAATTTTTAAAATTTGTATCCAAATTGCATCAAAACTTTAAATTCAAATTTGTATAACAAAATGTAAGTTTCACGTGACATGGTTAGGTTAGGTTACGGTGGTAGTCGGTCCGTATGACCAACTCATTTAGACCTTACAGGTCCGTTGTGATACCACGTGCGACACGGGAACCTTGTTTATTTACTTTCATGAAACCATTTTGAGGATTGGTCTAATCCCCGCGCCAGATAGTTCTGTAAGAGAATTGAACAGACAACCTGCTCTGATTTTAGCTAAGGTTGGACAATTGCAAAGGCAGCGCTCAACTGTTTCTTCCTCTTCCTCATCTCTACAGCTTCTACAATATTCTTGGGAGAATACTCCTAGTCTCAAGGAATACCTGCCAAATAGGCAGTGGCCAGTGACACAAGCCACCACCTTCGAAATATCTCCTCTTGAGAGGCTAAGCAATTCCTTCGTCCTTTTCTTGTTTATTTGCGGCCATAGTTACGCATGTATCTTGTGATGTGATTTTTTATTATTAGTTTACTCGTGGCCATGGGTATTCCAATGATACTTTTATCACGGAACAGATAAGAGCAGTACCTTTTCTGGCTAGCTCATCAGTTCTACAGTTTCCCTCAATATCTCTAAGCCCCGGAACCCAAATAAGGCTGACCTTGAATACGACACTAATATCATTTAGGGCTGCTCGGCATTCTTGTGCAACCTTTGATCTTAGTATAGCCGCATTCATTGATTTGATGGCCGCCTGGCTATCCGAGAATATTTTTATAGTCGTTTTTGTTACGGCATGCGTATTTAGATATGTAGTCACTTCTTTTATAGCTAGAACCTAGAATAGACGCTGCAGTAGTCTGGTAGTCGAACGGATAGTTCCAGTCCTAATTTTTTCGAAAATACTCCATAGCCAACTTTATCGTCTAGCTTGGAACCATCTGTATAAAAATTTAATTCCCCCTTCTCCATGGCCATTGATTTTTGTTAATTTTTTTTTCGCTGAGGTGGCACGCACTTTGTTCATGGCGTGAAGTACGGGGCCTAGTTTTTTATATGTAAAAAAAGCCTACCCTATTTATTTTTTTATCAAAAGTACTATGATGTCGTATGCAACTAGTTTTAGGTCTGAATTCCTAAATGGGAGAACTAATAGCTTTAAGGTCCGTACGAGGATCTTTTGGTGCCTTACAAGACTTTTTACGGCGGAATCGCACTTAAGGATTTGCTTTTTTTGTACTTACAAAGGGTCTCAATAAGAATACTTTAGCAAATTTGGTGAGTCAATTTCATGAGTAAATCGATTAATCAAGAAATAAGGCCAAGAAGCACGTAATGTCGTCACAGTAGTTTACTGAGTTCAGCAGCCGCAAGGGTAGTCGTTTCGTGAATATATACATATGTATGCTGTGGCATCACATCACACATTTCTATCACAAAAACATTAAAAATTGAGTATTTCATTGATGCAAACTTCAGCGCGCCTCAAACAATGCGAACGCTAACTCCTTCGTTTATAAATAAATACAGAAAAATGAGTAATTTTTATAAATAAATAAATTTGTATGCATGTAAGTCTCCAGCACCATCTTTCAGCAGCTCTCTAGCGCTTGCGGCTGCTCGTCGTCGCTGCTGGCGTTGACAACATTTTGCTCTGCCATACGCGCAACCTCGAATCATTAGTGTCAAAAGCTATCAGATGGAATTAGAATTTTGAAAACACAATTTTATTTCGCTCCGCGCTTTATGGTGAAGCAAAATGAAAACAGAAATAATAATATAAAGCTCCAGCGACAACTAACAAAATAACAACAACAACCTAGTCACCAAAAGGGTTAAGTGGAATGTCACAGCATGCAAACAATTTTATAGCTGCAAAGAAGAAAGCTGCGCGATCGCTGACTTCGTGTTAATATTTTTTTAATTTTTATTTTATTTTTCTTTTTTTTTTTATGTTTCTTTTATTTTTTAATACTTTTTGTGCTTTTTCTTGTGTCACTTGTGGCATTTTTATTTATAATAGGCGTATGAAGTCATTAATTTTTTAACGCCTTCAACTTGTATGCTTGGCGTTGAGCGACTCGCACATGCTGCATGCACTAACATAAATGTTGAAAAAAATTTACATAGAGGCAGGAAAACATACAAACTAGTGCACAAGAAAAACATAGTATTATGCGCATATTCGTGCCATCCGAGCTTTAGTGGCACACTCCAGTACACACAAACATAAATGTGGCTGCTTTGCGTTTCTTTTTATTATTTATTATTATAAGATGTTAAACTGCACTAAGATGTGTCTATCGCCAACGCTTCTCTTTTGTAAACATTTCCAAATTGACAGAGACTGTCTGTGTATGTATTGGTTCGTTTAATCTCTTTTTAATGAGTTGTAAAAGCCACCCAAATTGCAGGTCACCTCTTGCTACGTGCGCACAGCCACTTGCGGCGATTATGTACTTAAAATGGCTTAGGGATTTTTTTTTTTTATCGCATACGTTTTCATAACAACCTACACGCGTATTTACATATGCATGTCTGATTGCAATTATTTGAATATTTCATATGGCTTTATGTGCTTTTTGACTTTCATACATATAAATGGTTTAAGAAAGAGAGTGTGACAAAAAAACTTGTGTAAAATATAGTCGATTACTTATAGAAAATATTGCTAGATATAACAAATTTCAGCTATTAAGTAAAATCCTCAAAATGCAGGGTTCGAGAGGCCTTGAAGGCCATCTGCAGGCGAAACACAATGGGCATTGGTACGGCCCCTATACGGCATTGGACAACAGAGTAGACATGGACTTCCAACCAACGGATCCTTGGCATGCCCCTGGACTCCATGCCATCAAGAGATACAGTGTGGTGCTGCCAGACGCTCAACTGTGGTCAAACTCACGGTATCTCCAGGACCGAGCACGGCTCCGGCTCTGGTTGGACTGATGACGCGCCACTTTCTATGGGCAAAGCACATGGAAAAGGCGGGCATCTCAGACAGTGCACTTTGGCCAGGCATGTGGATAGGAGGATGATCGGCGAACCACTTCCTGTGCGTCTGCACCACCTTCGCTCGAATCATGATGGACGTCTTTGGCACTGATGTGTTAAGAAGCGACCAACTTGGCTCCTTGGCATCACAAGATCTACTCAGATTTCTTCGGAGATCGGGTAGATTTAAAAAAAAAATTAAAAAGGGAATCCGAGTGCAGAACAATGGATTTAATTGTGTCCGAGTGCTGTACTTGCTAGTCTGTCCCGACCAAAAAAAAACCTGTTCGGGTTAAGTTTAGACTTTTTTCTAGGCGCATCTTTAAAACGACCCTTTATATTTAAAACATTGTTATCGGGATTTTCGTTAGTAATAAATTTATTATTTAATTGACTGTGTGGCATGTAGCACCTACCTGTTGAAACCACATATCGTCAAGATCCATAGGGCAAAAACCCATACTAATTTATCTCGATATGAGATCCGAAGAGAAATGGCTCAATGCCATGAGCCATGCTCATGAATAAAGTATATAGTAAGTTTTTCATTTTTATTTTTATTTCATCAAATTTTTTCAATGTAATCGCATTCAATTTAAATACTATTTTCCCCCTTGTTCACTCCTCTCGGGAGCATAGGGCCTCGACAAAACTCAGTCTTCCATTGGTTTCGTTAATCTATTTTGATTTCTGAGGGTGATTAGCCTGCTGCTACCAGTCCTAAATATTGGGAATGCCCATCTGTCGTTGCTTAGGAACGACTTACTGCTTCTTTCTGCTTAGAGCGCCATCTGTGTTTCAGATTTTTCATTTCGATGCGGCAATTTTGATGTCGAAGATGCACCACGTCCTGGAAGCCCGGTTGAAACTGATAAAGACGCGGTAAAGGTTAGTTGATGCGAATCGGCGAATAACAACACGTTAGATCGGTGAGAGGTTAAATTTATCCAATTCAACTGTTTATGACCACCTGAAAGGCCTGGGTTTAAGATCGTCTTTCATTTTTACCACAAAAAAACGAAATTACTTTCTGAACAACCCAATATTTTTTTTATGTGAAGTCATTCATGACATTTATTTTTTTAAGGCCTTTCAAATGTTGGCCGTAACTGCGCCGTAATTCGCCCATCTGTAAACACCAATTTCGAATGACTCGTATCTCGTGAATAATTTTAGTCATGTTGACTTCCAATGCGTCAATCGGAGTTGGTTTACCGACAAAGAATTTAGACTTTACATACCCCCACAAATAAAAGATATCACACGATCTTCGTGGCTAATCCATTGGTCCGAGACAAGAGATAAATTGATAAATCCATTGCTTCACAAGCTGTAGCGCCGTCTTGTTGGAACCAAATGTTGTGAAGATCATGGGCTTCAATTTCCGGCCTTAAAAAATCTTTAATCATGGCACAATAGGCACTGTCACTGTTACATTGGCGCCAGTCTCGTCTTTGAAGAAATATGGGGCGATGATTCTCCAGCCCATAAGCCGCACCAAACGGTTGTTTTCACTGGATGTAATGGCTGTTCTAGAATGGCTTTGGATTTCTCTTGAGCCATTAAGCCAAAAAATGGTCCTCATCGCTGAACATCATAAGTTGGCCTTATCGCACGATTAACACTTCTCACAGAGCGTCGATTTTCGTAATAAAATTGTACGTTTTGTAAAGGTTGTTGAGGCGTGAGTCTTTTCATTAGGAATTGTTAGTGAATACTAAAAAAAAAATGGTATTTAGTTTGACAGTAGTCACGCGTGATCTGTCAAAAACCGCTATTGAAAAAGTACCTCCAATCTGATCACCCTTTACTTATGTAGAACCAAAAGTAAGAATTTTTTTTTTTTTTTCAAATTTTAATTTACTACTTGCTCATATACATAAATACCTGAGTGTATCAACAAACAAATCACTATAAAAAATCTCATTGAAACTCGTAAACTGAGCAGTCAATAAAAGGTCAGTTTAAATGACTTTTAATTTATCATTCATTGGTGTATCAGTTACGTTAAAGGTATGTAGTTTTTATTAGATTTTTATTTGTACATATCGCTCATTTGCTGCAACGTCGTCATAACTCAAAAATTGTGATTTTACAGGAGACGCATTTTCCAGTTTTTAAATTGTTTTATATATATTAAAATTGTATATGAAAAGAAGATTATGGTCAAATTTGCTGAACTAGAATCTGGTTAAGACGTATATGTAAATTAAAGGTTGAAATGTATAATGGACTTTTTTCTGTAGCTTCAAAAGTACTCCGAGTTTTTCTTATGACGTTGTTGCTGCAAAAATAGGTTTTATGGTCTGACATAATTAAAATTGTGACGTTACTGCAAATAACAAAAAGTTTTATAGATGAAAACCTATTGCAAATTTTAACTTGTGACTGTATTATATTTGCACCTTACTAAATATTATAAGAGAAAAAAATATGGATATTAAATAAAATTTATTGCATTCATAGCATATTTTATTGTAGCATAAAAATTAACATATTACTTCAGATAAAATAAAGAAACATAAATTCACGTAAAAAATAATAGTCATTTTAAATAAAAATATGAATTGAATAAGGATTACAATTGCTCGTCAAAAGGTCTATAATACTTAGGAATGTGATTTTTCTGTATCAATTCTAGCAGATCTTTTTTTTTTTGCGGTACGATATCTGAGGTTTTGTATAATATGCTCTTGTCATTGTAATATCCTTCATGTTTTTCTTTTTAATGATATTATTTGCCACCTTAAATTCGTTTTCGTTATAAGATGTTTTAAAGAGAATTGTGTTAGGTGAATGGCGCCGAACTTGCAGAACCACCACTGTGGAAAATTTTGATTGAATCTTCAAAGCACACCGTAACGTTAAATGGCTGTTTTTCCTACATAGCCAAATACCAGTATGATCCAAAAATTACCATCCGTTCTTCTTCTGTAAATTTTTGAAAACATTTTCGCTTATACTTCTCTGTACATGGAGGTTCAATTTTTCTCTCTTTTCGAACTTTTTGACACGTAGACCTTATTTTGTATTCTTTTCCACTATTTCTCAACTTTTTGTTTACACTTCTTACCCAATTACTCTCACTTCGTTTACGCTTTACTCCTTTTTTTAGTGGACTCGTTAAAATCATCGGAGTTTCGACGCCGGTTGTGTTAGCCTCAGAACTGTCTGATGTTGAATTTGGTTCGCAGTGACTGTTACTCTTACTGACAATATCGGGTGGAATGTGTGTGGTATCACGTACAGAATCGTCATCATCCTCAGAAAATGAGCTCGAGCTTAATGAGTCTCATTTCATTTCAACAAAATTCACTGTTGATGTACTTTTTATCTGGCATTCTTTACCCTTTCCATCTTGTTTTTTAAACCCATTCCCACCATTTTGTCGGATCGAGAATTAGTTTCCATTATTTTTTGACTAAAAATTACAACAATACTGACATAAATGGAAATGATTCATAGCAAATAATTTATACTTAAAAAATATTTAGTGCAAGAATGTCATAACAGTGAATAGTTCTTTTATACACTATGGCTTCACCAATACATCTTATTTGTAATAGTGTTTCAAAACAAAATAGTACTGAAATAAAAAATATTATTTTCTGCAAAAACGTCATAACACTCAAAAACACTACAGGAATTCACTCAAATTTTTACATGCACAACGTCATATCTTAAAATAATGCAATATACACGATAGAGAAAGAGATATAAAAGTGAACTTACCTTTTATTAATATTGTCACAAAACGAAATATGACACTTTTCTAGAGAACTTCACTATGTTAACCACACAAAAGCCGACGCACAACTGAGATAATACGTTGTTGCAAATACGACGCAATAGGATATGTAATTAGAGCGAAAGGCATCTATCGCGATGCTGCGTGAAATGTTAAAACTTCGGATATAACACTTTGTCAGTTGATCAAACATATTATTTCCTATATATTAGTGATGTTAACTAAAATTTTGCGATTTTTGAGTTATGCCGACGTTGCAGCAAATGAGCGATATGTACGCATGTAAAAATATGGAGAATACTATATAGAATTCATTTGTAAAATTTACCTAAAAATATACACTTTGCTTGAAACAAAAAAAAAGCACATGTCTCTTCATGATTGATGATAATTTGCTGTGACAAGCGCCTTTTACACTAGGAAAAATAATTTTTCAAATACACATACATACATACATACAACCACTACTGCACATGCACATAACGAGAATAAAAATTTGATTCAACTGACCTCTGGCAGCATTCCTGAAATTCTTTTATGAAAAAAAAAAATAAAATTCAATTATTAAATGGATGACTGCTGCTTCTAGGAGCAATTACAATATACAATTACCAATGACCTTTTGGCATTCTTGAATGAATGCAAAACTAAAAAAGTCTAAAAGAGTCTGATAACTCAACTTTATGAACTTGTTTGAGTGCACTAAAAGCAATACTAAATTGATGTGCTTGTTACAAGTGCAGCTTCTTATCAAAGAGAAACAATTATTTGCGTTTAAAAACTAAATCTTTTTCTAGTGGTCTACTCTATTTAGTGGGCATAAAGTTAAAGGGGCAAAGTCAATATAAAAAATACAAAATATGAATATAAAAAATAAAATAATATTAATATAAAAATAATAAAATATCTGTAGTTGAGTAAAATCTAAAAAGTAATAAAATTTCTAGTCGTACACATAATTGCCCAGAACGGCTACTTCACGCCCAATTTGAGCATAAATCATTACCAGTTGCTCACTGTTTGGCTCGCTCGCTCGTCATTATCATCAGCAGTTCTGCACCTCAGCATCAGCAACATTGAGAATACGCCAGTGCGCTTTGCTTTGCTTTTCATTTCAACAGAGAGAACATTTGACATGATTCTATATTTTGTTAGGCACAGAAGTGCATGTAACGGCAACGACATTGACATGTTGCATGCAACATGCATTCCGCCACACGCTCTTCAGCGCCGTACTCGGCTAGAGGCGATTTTTTTTCATTGAGCACTCTTTGGTGTTGCTTTTTCTTTATAATAAAAGCAGACTACGTGTAGAATAAACGGACCAAAGTGAATGTTCAAGGTGAGTTGGTGGTAAGAGCAACCAAAGAAACCTTCAACATTTTGAGCGACTGACTAGGACAAAGAGTGTGTCAAGATTTTACGTAAATTCGTACTTCATGTACACATGCACATGCACATATACAAAAGGTAGTTGGTAGAGGATGTTTGGTACAAATGGGTTGCTTTGAAATGTTACAAATTGGGGCACAATATCTAGTCTTGTCTCATATGGGTCATGGCTCAAGTTTGCTTTGGGTATAATTTTCATGTAAGCTCAACAGTTAATATATACTGAGCTCATACAATAACTCCTAATAAATCAGTTTTCAATAATAGCAAAAATTATTCCTAAAAACCGAATGTTCCATTTTACTTCATGCTTGACTAATGAATAAAATAAGAAATTGTTCCGAAACCAGGTAAAATTAAAATATAAACTTCTGGATGTTCAAAAAATCAACATAACTGTTGATATAAAATACGATCACCACTTCTTGCTGGGTCAGAGAAAAAATATGTGTTAAAATTATTTGCCTTCGATTGACCACTTCTCGGCTTGCTAGCTAATTCGATGCTAAGCGGAAAATTTGTGTGTGAAAGCCACAATAGTTTAGCGATGTTCAAGGGACTTTGTTTTTCGCCGCTAGGCTCACAAGCGACATGGTTAGGCCAGCAATTTTCTTTAGACCGCGTTCATACAAGGCACCTTTTGTTGCTTCAACTTTGTGAATCTTCTTTTGGTGCTCTCTTCATGTTCGGCAACTTCGTTGCTTGCAATTTTTTAGTTTTTAGTCTATAGCACACAACAGCAACATTGAGGAGAACGAGAATAGGGCGACGAGCATAACAAATAACTAGTTGAAGCAACGAAACTTGCCTTGGATGAACGCGGGTCTACTAATCCTTAATAAATGAAATATGGCAGCACGTTTTGAGTGTCAAAACGAAAGTAATGCAGTGCTGCCAAATTATATACAAAATTGGATATTAAGGACATTTTTTATTTTATTTACGACTCGCAAAGTGGTGGATGAATAGAAAGCAGGTCCATTAATGGTCAATGATGCCCTAAAGAGTGCCTAGCTCCGTAACTAGTTTGGAGTTGAAATTATTGTTTAATAGTGGACATGAACACAATTCTAATATATAAAAGTGGAGCTCTCCCTACCATATATCGCTCAAAACTGTTATATATTATATATAACTCCAGTGCTTTTCAAAGCCCCCCGCCTGAATGCATGCATTGAAAAATTACAATAAATCTATCGCATTTTAGGTGACGAGCTGGTTGGTTAGTTGGTTAGAGTGGTGATTCATCCAGAATCTAACTAGCGCTTCCGCACCATTTTGTTGCCACATCCTCGTTACCAAATTGTTTAACAGTTATTTGCAGCAGGGCTATATCCAGTCCGTGCGGCTTAGGAACCTTATTAGGTTGTTGACGTCTAAGCCAGACAGTTGCTCGAGACTCTCGAACAGCGGTTTGCCCAGGGTTAACATTCTGTCCTTCCATAGGGCAGGGCATTCACAGAGGAAATGGAAGATTGTTTCTTTTTTCTCCGGTTGTTTACAACTATGACAGTATGTGTTGTGAGGGATGCCCATTTTGGCGGCTTGTTCTCCGATAGACCAGAAGCCAGTTATGACTGCCGTAAGTCTATAGGTGTCCCGTCGTTTCATGTTTATTAATGTCAACGATTGCTTGAGGTTGTAGGTGGGCCATAACGTTCTGCTGATTTTGCATTTCGTCTGGTCTCTCCATCTACACTCTGGAATTCGAAGGTATTTTAGGGAAATTGCATTCTTGACCGCACCTAGTGGAGTGAATACTGGTACTGCAAGAGCGCTATTCATGGCAGACCCCCCTCTTGCCAGTTCATCAGCTTTTTCGTTACCTTCTATGTTCCGGTGTCCCGGGACCCAAATTAAGGTTACTCTATGGTTTTCACTCAAGTTGGTGAGGCTATTCCTACTTTTCTCCACCACTTTAGAGGTTGTTATAGTCGCGTCCAGCGCCTGGATTGCGGCTTGGCTATCCGAAAGAATAGCGATATTGCCCTTAAAAGAGAAATCTGCGATTAGTAACCTACAGGCTGCCCCAATTGCTAGTACTTCCGCTTGGAAGACGCTGCTGGTATTAGGGAGACGCACAGATTTTTAAATTCCAAGTCTATGAGAATATATACCAGCCCCAACACCACAATCCATTTTACTGCCATCTGTATAGACTGTGGTATCGAAGTTGTTTAGAGAGAATCCCTTATTCCATTCTTTTTTAGATGGAAAGAGTGTGGCAAAATTCCTATTGAACGTGACGAGCACTAGGTTATTAATATTTTCCATGCTTCCAATCTGGGTAGAAGTTTTTGCTTAAAATGATTTGGGCGGGCCTTTGACTAGTATTTTCTACATGTAGTAAGGTCCCAGGATGATGGACTACAAGATTTGACCTTCAGCTATGGTGAAAACCGAAAGTGAGCGAGTAACTTCGGCTGCAACGTCACCGGGTACTCGTTAGCAGAATTATGCCCGCTCATTTGACGCATATTCACACATTTGTCCATTTAGTCTCGTTGTTCAGACGGCAACGAAATAATATTGGGCGAGGCTGTGTTGATTTTTTTGAATATCATCAACACAATCTCAGTTTTTTATTAAAGAAACCATTGTCTTAACCCCCGGTTAAGAGTGTGATATTGGCTACACCTCTAGAAATCTTTTAACCATGGTAATATCTTTAAGTGTGTACATACTTTGTAAGTGGATATGTCATAATTATTTTCTGTGGAAAGACACAAAAAAAAAAATGTAATTAAAATCACGGTTGAAAAAGTACTTGGCTCTCAGGGAATATGGCAGAATCAGCTGCTGAGCTGGCATAATTGTAAAGGGTTGCTTCCATTTTTTCTTTTTTGTGTAATTTTTTTTTTTTGCTTTATATTTTCTGTTCTACTATCTTCATTGTTTAAATTAATCTAACCTTCTTCTTCTTGGTGATTGGCGCGCTAACCGGTGAAGATATTTTGACCGAGTTTAACAAAGCGTGCCAGTCGTTTCTTTCTCATGCTAAACGGCGTCAATTGGTCAGACAAATTGAAGCTAAGCACTTCCCTATGTGATCTTTTCAAACCTACTTTTTTCACAAATCTCGGGCATTTACATTAGGCCTCTTCTTTTCGCCAAGAGTTAGCAAGTGGCGAATAGATGAGGCAAGTGGCATAAATAAACATATATTGGCAACGCGGGAATAGAGCTGCCTTAAATTACATGCGTTTGTAAGGCAGTGCGTTATACCAGTTTAGTGAGCTCTAATAATACTCGCTAGCGGCGAATGTTACTCGATAACTTTGTTGTTGCTTTCGCATGCCAAGTTACTCGAGCGCACACATAGCGAGCGGAGAAATGGTGAATAGAAGAGGACTATTATCTTCTCAGTTCTCTCACACCGTTACTCCTTACGCTCATTCTTCCACTTCAGTCAGTGCAATTTCTTGTTTCTATTATTCTTGTAATAAAATTAGAGGCAACAAAAGGTCGCAATTGAAAGTGAACTCAACAAAAATGTATTTATTTTCTAAAATATTTTTTCTTTTATATAATTAACCTCTTTTTTAGCACTCTTACTTATTTACTTTTCTACATCCTTGAACTGAACACTACAATAGAAACTTGAATTACGAATTTTCCATTCATCTTCACATTTTTGTTAGACAACTCTATGGCACTTTTGTTTTCTTACATAACAAACACACGCATCAAAGGGTAAATACTTAAATATTACTATTTTTATGAATCGAAAAACTTTTAATGAAAATTTAAGTGAAACAAAAGTACACATTTGCAAAAAAAAGTAAACAACCACAAAGTGCCAAGCAATAAAACAACAAATGGAGCGCCATAAACTTTCGTCAAATGCACTCGCAAGCACACACACACATAAGTAATATTTACTTACACATACAAGTGTTTATTGTAGTGAAAAGTGTCATCCGCAAAATGTCCCCGGTAATGCAAGCATTAACCGAAGCAGAAGTCATAAAACTTGCAAATGCAAAAGGATCGACCAACTTTGAAAGCGCTGGAACCGTAGCTGTGCGGTGACAATGTTATGTTTGTGATCCATTTGGGTCGGCATAGCAGTCGCACTTGACATAAATCATTCAATGGGGCGTGAGTGTAGAGGCGCTTAAGGGTACAACCACTACGTTCACGCCGGCACACATGCACGGTGCACACCAACGCACTGGGGCTATGGACACATGCGCTCGTTCATCTTCACCGCAGCTGCAACAACATTTTTATGCATTCGCTGCAGAGGTCAACAGCGTTGGGGCGTCACTAGCCTCTTTTCCACATGGTAAGACTCTCGCTGCTTGCAGCATTGCATAAAATTGAAAATGACATCGAAATGCAACGCTCATTTGCAGTGCACCGCCTAAGGTCGAAATATGCGTGTCTACATGCGCTCATGCATATGCGTGTGTTTGTGGCTGTGGACGATGTGAAAGTGACTTTTAAATTGTTTGCTGATGCTTTAGTGCTGTTTATGTTGGTGCAAGTGATGTGATGCCGTTACAAATGCCTAAGATGACATAAACTACAGCACACAACTCTAATGGTGTGAGTACTACAATTTGCCATTAACACCAACCCACACACGGGCGCATACGCTCAGCTCTTATTTGTCATCGTTTATCGGCTAAAGTGGATTGTAAAAGTTGTATGCGAGCATTTGTAGAATTTTTGGGACTGAAATGAGGGGTTGAATTTAGAATTTATAGTAGTATTAAGAATTATTATAGGTAAGTTGCCCACTTGAGACCTACTCCTTTGAAATTTGAAAAAAAAAAAACGGTGATCAGTTGAAAAGTTCTAATACTTTTATTTTAAAAAAGAGTGCAAACAGGGAAAATTGCAGATATATGTAAAAACTCGCTTATAGTACTGCTCCCAGCATTCTTTGAGGAGTTGGCGTAGTCAGAGGCCCGAAAATATGATGATTTTCAATAATTTTTTTTTTACAAAAATAAAAACATAACGTCGAACGACGTGATTTTTAGCAAAATTTCAAAAAAAAAATTAATAATTGTAAAAGTTATCGCTGTTTATGTAGAGCCCGTTTCCCCAGACGTCCCTTGCGGTGATAATCACAAGTCCTTGGAGACTCAGAAATTCATCTAAAATCAGTCGGACAAGAGAAATTAGTTTTATTAATAGATAATCGTATGCCTGACCGAAGCTTTTTTTTAATTAACAATATGGTGGCCTCAGGAAATAATTTTCAGATTCTTGCGAAAAAATAGCTGACAATTAATCGTTTAAAAAAATGGAAAAAATCGGAGCCCCGAGCGCCATTTGTTAATTGTTGAATAACTCGAAAAGTATTTGTCGGATTCACTTCAAATTTTCACACCATACTTTTAAGATATTATACTTTAAGAAAGTGAAAGAAAATCAATTTTTTGAAAATTCCCATTCCCATTATTTAGGACTGATAGCGGCAGGCTAATCACCTACGCTGTCAGAAATCAAAATAGATTAACGGAACCAACGCAAGACTGAGTCTTGTCGAGGCCCTATGCACGCGAGAGGAGTGAACAAGAAAAAAAACAAGTCAGCTCGTTAAACGGCTCTCAACGATTTTAAATGACTCAGCTGATTTGCTGACGTAAGAAGGCCATGACGGCGATTTGTTTACAAAAAATCTGAGATTGTATTTGTAGGTATGGAAGAATCAATTGGTTGGTACACGGAAGAATCAATTTATTCCCCGCTAATGTTCTTCGTTACCGTCTGAACAACGAATGATTTGACGAGCGTGTGAATACGTGTGAAATGAGCGTGAGAATTCTGTTGATGACGTAGCAGCCCAAGTTAGTCGCTTAATTTTGTTTTTGACCACAGCTGAAGGCCAAACCTGGTAATCTAGCATCCCTGAGAAGTAGTACAAAATACATTGGCAAACTCATTTTTTTTTTAATGAAATTCGTTAACGTGAGTAGGAATACGCCAATTTTCCCTGCTTAAGCAGATGTTCTACTAAAATTTGTGCTATATATCTTGATGTTGACCTACAAGATGAGGGAGCCCACAGTATTTTTTACCGCCTCCGAAGGAGAAGCAATTTTTCTACGTCACTTTTTCGTGGCAGAATTGCGCTCAACGGCTTTTTATTGCCTGTGGAGAGCGACGGATTTTTTGAAAAAACCTTTTTAGTCTTTAATGGCTACAATATGGACATTAGTAGCTTAGGTCCTATACACCTGTGGAATTTTTAATACAAAGCTTTTTCTATCCAAAAATAGCTCAATTTTAAATTTTGAAAAAGTTGTTTACAAAATATCATAATATTATGCGAAATTCAAATATTCTACACCTCCACCCTCATAATATTCTTTATTTCCAATTAAACTCTTATTTAGCTTTTAAAACTTTTCACTGCTCGTTAAAAGCAACAACCTACAAAAACTATTTCATTTTTATTGCAATTTTTCTACCGTTGCTACAATTTCCATTATTTCACCACCACCTCAGTTACCTTCCAAGCAACTCCTATGGTCTTTCTCAATTTGATAGTACAACTAGCAAACAATAGCATGGCACTTTAGCTCTCAGATACCCAGGCAGTCAGGCAGTCAAGCAAGCCAGTCTGAATACTGAATCAGTGATCTGTGAAGAAAATTGCAACGCTGTGGCTGGCAGCATAAAAAAAGCAGTCAGGAAAAAAGCGCAAAATGCACAAATTTACAAGTGTTGCATTTATTTGTGAAGCTGCTTTTGATTGGGCTGATACTCTTGTTTAAAGTTTTCACATTGAAGTCAGGTTTATTGGAGTAGTTTTTGCTTCACAGGAGGTACTTTAAATGGCTCGGCTGTTCGCAGTTGTTGAGTATTTTGTGGCTCCTACACTATTCGTTATAGTTGTTCGGTCTGTCATCATAGTTGAACTTTAGCCATTTCGCAGCAGGACTCTTATTAGTGGTCTGTGCATCGCAGGTAATTTTTTTTTGTTTTTTTTTTATCCGAAGGGGGAATTTGTCATAGATACCGTCAGCATAGACGGCATGCACTATTCATAAAGGTGCACCTCATTTGGGACCACGCACAGTCAGTATTACTACTAAACTGGACTTGCGAGACAGTACACCTACGTACTAAACCCTAACTCCTTTGTAGCTTTACTTTGTCCTGCGGTACCGCCGCTTAAGCATTGCATCACAGGGCCAAGCTGGCCAGTATGGCTCTTCATATGTGTTTCTTTCTATGTCTATCCTTCATTACTTACTTCTATTCTTTGTTTACTGCGTTCCCATTCCTTTTTCCGCAGTTCCTGTAGCGCCTTTGCGGACTATTCTCTTATCTTGGCCCACACCAACTTCGATAACAGCACGTGATTTACAATGTTGCCTGGGACTATTCTTTCATCTATCATTTCTTCAACGGACATTCTTTCAAATGCGTAGCTCGGGCAAGAGAAGAAGACATGTTCCGCGTTCTCATTACCTTTGCCGCAGAACGAGCAGTCTGCTACGTCCTCGTGGCCGAGTCTCTGTAGATACTCTCTATAGCATCCATGTCCCGTCAAGAACTGTGTCAGGTAGTTATCTGTATCACCATGACCTCTCTCAACCCAAGCCTATACGCTTCTGATAAGTTTGTGCGTCCACCTCCCTTTTGTCGCTAGGTATACTTAGACTATTTTCTTAAACAAATGATATGGAGACCAACAACTGGTGGTGTTGGGACACTGGAAACTCATAAGCGCAGGAGAAGCATTTCTCGCGCGTTTTTATAAAGTTGTTAGTACAAAGTGCTGCCTTTATTGGATAATTGAGCACTTGTTATTTGAAACTCTCTCTGTTTAAGCTGATCGAAAATAAATACATGTTGATCTTGGACTTGGGTCACAAATTAACTTAACCCCATCAATATTTGATTCTATTCCTTTATCTATTACAACCTCAAATATTCTCCACAATAATTAGAAGTCATTTAATTTAAATTACAAGCAATTACGATGTAGTAGGATTTTGAGAAAAAAAATATCGAAAATAAAAGAATACTCCTAATCTTCATCTCCGATTTTCACAAAAGTTTTGGCGCTATTGGAGTGCTGTTTCTGTACCTGCAAGATGGGTGCTCTTTTTTCTGTTTTTGTATTTTTTGTTGTTCTTTCCTACTCTATACTCGGTTGTCGGTTGTCATTGCATTTGTTCTGCTGACAGTTTTTTGCTGCTACTCTTGCAGCACTTTTGCTACTTTTATCTGTCTGTTATGATTCTGTCTACCTTTTTTACTTTCAGTTTTTCTTGTTCGTAGCAGCATTTGGGGTGTCATGCGATGCGAAACACAACGCTTCGCTTCGTTCACATTTGCACATTTGCCATTTCAGCGGTCTACTACGGCATGCAGTTGTTCGTACCCTTCCTCAAATTGCTGCTGGTTACAAGTGAATATTTTTGCATTTTTTTTTTCGTTGCTTACCGTTTGCAGGGGGTTTTATGTTATTGCTCTTTTTTATTTATTTCATTAGTTCAATGGCATCATTTGTGTTTCAAGTTGTGGTAAAACTTTTATTTATTTTTATGTTACTCGACGTGGGAGAATGTTTTTCTTTTATCATATTTCTTGAAATTTCACAATCATAGCAATATCGATATCTTTGGGAGTTGATTTTATAGTAATATTTATTGACTGCAAATAATTTTGAATATAAATATTTATTATTTAAAATCTTTAAATATACGCTCATTTGATTCGAAGCTGTTAATACCGAGTGACATTTGCTTATTTTAATGTAGATTTAATGTGGAGTGTAAGAATAAAAAAGATAACTCATTTAACATTAGTTGAGGTATCCATCATCAACAGCACTGAGTGCACGAATAGCAGAGCAGCAGCAATGTTAGAAATATACGCATGAGAAAACAGAAATATACAATGGGAGATTTGGGTTTAGTATATTAAATCTTACAAAAGGGAGCGAAAATAATTTATGATGGATCCGGATCAGTTAGGTCAAGCATAAGCTAACGGGCATAATATTTATAGTTATAATATACAAGAACATACATACATACATTACACATACACTCGTTTTCCCCATTTGGTTTGCTTAAAGATAATTTCTCCACATGAAAAAAACCGATGCCCATTTTTTATTTACTTCTTATCCAACTTTATTTAGGACTTCGTACAGTTAATTTGCAGCTCATAATGAAATTTATAACCAAATTGTATAAAGGTTTCAAGTTATTTTATGTATGTATACAATATATTGTATATGTTACTTGATTTGTGTTAATGCACCTATGCTCAACTGAGTCTGAGGTCCAACACTGATGCCATCTTTTTGGTGGGGATTGTATATTTTACCGTCTAAGGGCATTTTTGCCATTATGCTGTTGGGCCTTCTACGAGCATAGTCTCTCCATCCTCTAATTCGTATTCTCGACCAACGGACTACGCCATCAATACGGACATCTCTCGGACTTCAGAGTTTTTTTTTTCCAACAAGCAGGGAAAATCCAGCGATAGATCTTAGTGCATTCATTTCAACAGGCCTCATTTGCTAAGTTCTGCTAGTGTCTGCACGTGCTTCCTCGTTTCACAAGCATATTCAAGCTACTCTATTTGCTTGTATTTTTGCTTCTCTTATTAAATCTCTGCTGCTTGTTATATGGGCCTCTAGGTAAGTCAATTCAAGTTTCTACTAATGTAGGTTTGTTTTTTAGGACCAACTTGCATCGTATTGGCTCTTCGGATATCACAAGTGTTTTGGTTTTTCCCACCGATATCTCCATATTGTATTTTTTTGCTGTATGTTCAAATTTAAGCCGCTGTGAGTTGTCTTCGGTTTCTGGAATTAGAACTGCGATATCAGCGTAGCAAAATATATTGAAGTCTCCAGTGGACATATGATACCCTGGAGCTGCTGGTTTCACCTTTTCAATTATGGCATTCGTTATAAAATTAAGAAGCATCGGGCTTAAGCTGTCGCCTCGTCAAATTCCAGATGCTATTGGAAAGTGTCAGGTTGGCATTGACTCAAATAGATGTTCTAATCCCCGTGTTCAGTTCTTTTATGATGTAATGTCTATAACATTTTGCTGTATACCTCTTTGTTTAACAAGTGTTAAAGTATTTTTTATTTAAGCTCACAAAACAAATTGTTTCCACAATTTAAAATTTTATTGTAATTCGATGTTTTTATTTTATTAAGCTCAGAAACAATTTGTCTCAACAGAATTTCTAAAGCCTTTTCCTACGTCTTAATATGCTCACATTTTATACCGAATTTTGGGTTGAGTATATTTTGGTCCCTGAATGCTTCCTTCATTAAAATATTAAGTATGCGAAAAATAAAAAAATAAATAAAAACCTGCTCAATTTGCTTAGATATCGAACCACTTTGAAGCAACTGTGCACAGGATTAATTCGAATTGCCAATGCAAGCATAAAGAATATTTCCAGTACGAGTACTAACATCAACCAAGCATTTGTGCTTTATGTGATAAAAAACACTGATTCAATTAAAGAATATAGTATTTCATTAGCGAGCTGTTAGAGCAAATACTTAAAAATATGAATTAAAAAATCAAAAATTATAACATTATACGAGTAATTGGCAGCAGGAATGAATACGACAGCGGTAATCACCTAACCGCTTTGAATTCCAAATTAGTAACTATGCATGTATGTTTGTATGTAAGTAAGTATGTATTCGTATGTATTCGTATGTATGTGCGTGAAAGTCATAAACACCAGCAAACGTATACTTAATAGGCGTGCATTCGAGCTTCTAAGTATAGTACTTAAGCCATGCATTTGAGTAAATTCCTGCACACAGCCACACGTCTTACAAAGTATACTCTTTTATGAGTTTTTAACTGTCATTTCAGGTTCGGTCATAAGTAAGATTTAATAAAATGGCTTGTAATGAAAATGAACATACTTAAATACGTATATCATTTTAAAGTTTTCTAATGCTGACGGTTTGATGTTGGCAGGCTGGGACGATGATGTTATTCTGGCGGCGTATCTCACATTTGTTATTTATTACTCGATCGTTGATGTCAAATCACACAAAATGCAAATGAGAAAACTTTATTATGAACAATTTGTGGTAAGGTTATCTCTCGTCGAGGTAATGTGGCCACTGATATCGTGTGATTTAACCTCGCTAGACTTGTGCTAGTGAGGTTTCTTGAAGTCGCAGGTCTTTGCCAATAGCCGCAATCCATAAATGCCTACGTAGTCAGCATAACCCAGGCTATTTCTGAAATTCAGGCGGATCTGTGCATCGAATTTATTGAAAAATTTACTTGTATAAAGCCCTGGAGATTTAAGTGATGCCACATTTCATAGATATGGCATAAAGTCGAGAGTAATAGATTAGCAGAAATAATAGAAACAATATTGCGCCCATCAGCGAGTGCGTGAAGTCACATTGGTTACATGAGAGAGATATGAAATGCCGACACGAATGCAAGAAGAGGAATGAATTACACAAACAATGTAGTGGAACTACGATCGGGGTAAAGGTGAATTGAATACTGCACGTGGCGTCTTCCTAAAACAGTTACTTGATTTTTCGCGATTTTAACAAGTCTGACGTCAGGCTCCTTGCCAATACAAATCAAACATTCAAAGAGGTGAACTTGTTTGTTGAAGATTCGGTGAATGGCTGGGTAATATTGGGATTTATAGCATTTAAACTCGACAAACTAATGAAAACGAAGTGCCGCGTGTTAAATTGTGAAAGTACAAATGAATATACTTATAAAGCCTGCAAATGCAGTTTTTTTGCATTTTATGCACATGACGCCGTGGCAAGTATGGGTGTGTATGGGTGTGTATGTGTATACTTTCTTGTATTTCGTAGTTCCTATTACTTTCGCCTACTCTTCTTTTTCAAACAAGTAAGTAATTTCCGTTCCTTTTGCTTGCTTATTCATGGAGCCTGACGACACAGCGTATTCGGAAATCGCAACCTTGTATTCTATTATCCTTAAATCGGGGTCACCTTATTATTCTCTCCATTGTGGGCTTAGCAAATCTGCTCATCTACTCATTTCACCTGCATTCAGACACCAATCAGTTACTATCGCTAGAATGTGTGGATTTTTTCGTATATCACCAGCACAAACTCAGTGTTTTCGTAAGCAAACTGCTGTCATGTCCCCGGTGACGTCAGCCAAACAGCATATGTTTTCAAATTCGCTGAAAGCCGGTTAATGGTCTGTTCTTAGACACACCTTCTGAATTCTTTTCACCATGGCATAAAGTATCTTACACAATTTTATCGGATAAACTTCCATAATATGCCAGTACATTAATTTTTTCCCTTCAGAGCCATTGCTTCACTGTCTTTGCAGTATGCTTTGGGTCATTGTCCTGCATAAATGTCCAATTTAATGGCATAAACTCAAACACAAATGCCTCCATTTTATTCTGGAGTATATCCAGATACTGAAATCTATCCATTTTACCAACCACGCGAACAATCGGCCCAACACCAAGCCAGGAAAAAGCTCCCCAAACCATGATATGTCCGCCGCCGTGTTTAATCGCCTTTTTTGTGAACCTAAGATTTAGCGCTTGATTTAGAGGATGACGTAAACTATTGTCCTATCTGGTCCCATCCTATTTACGTTTTTCCAAAACTAAATAGATTTGTCTTTGTGGGCTTTTGCAAAGGCAAGTCGGTGTTTGATATGTCTTTTTGAGAGGAGTGGTTTTTTTCTGCTTATGTGGCCAAACAGGTGGGCTTCGTTAAGTCGCCTTCCTACAAGCTTTCTGGACACCTGTAGACCAGATTCTTGGTTTATTTCAAGCCTTATTTGCCGTGCCGACTTAAAAGGATCTGCTTTGCTCTTGCGTATCATAGCTCAATCCACATTAACATTAGTTTTTCGCGGCTTTGGTTTTCTTTCCGTATTTTTGCTTAGATAGGATAAATCTTTCTTAACTAAATTAAGAACATTATAATCGCATAAATGTAAGCTTAATAACGGTAATAAATGTAAACAAACAAATTTATTTGATCAAAGCAGAGTTCGTACTAAAAACTTAACTTATCATATAAGGTTCACATTTGTGCTATTTATCTGTCTATGGCTGTAAATGGGCCTTTCATTTAAAAAAAGTTCGTTTATACACACCTTTTTTCATTCTATTTCGAACGCTCTTATTGAAAGCCCATATATACATATGTATGTAGGTATGAGTTTTTTTTTACTTTTATTGTTTTCTTGTAGTACTTTTTGCAATAATTTTAAGCTTCATTTCTTTTTTATTTGCTGCAATTCAATTTATAAGTATTTAAAATTTCAATGTGTCTGATTAACATAATTCAATGCGCAAAAAACCTGTAATAAATTGTTCTTTGTCGTGCGAGTAACTTTATATCTACGATGTAATAAAACGATGTATGGTAAGGTCACTCTACCCATCACTGTTTCTGCTACAATGTTCCTCTGTAAACATTTACTACCTACTCAATGTTGCTTACATAACATCATTTTTTAATCCTAAGGTAATTGTCTAATACTTAGTTGCAAGAATGTGGGCACGTATACAATTTTAATTTCTAACTACTCTTACACTTGTTAATTTTTTAATGTGCACACATTTTTTACTACATCAAAAAAAATTGCTCATTCAATCACTCACGTAGAATCTTTGTATGCCGGCGCATATTCACACCTCCACAGCACACAGCCATGTGATAACACTCTGCACAGTTAAAGCATCTCAACTCTGTGCAAGTGTGCAGTAACCTACTCTTCTATGATTACACTCGCTCTCCGCTCTGTTTACCGCAGCACGCAATCGTTATTGCATTACCCACTGTAATTTATCTTATCTACACTCGTCACAACATAGCACATTAGTGATTTATTATTGTGTTTGTGTTTATGTATATGCATACATATAAATATGTATGTATGTGGTATTGTTGTGAGCAAGTTGCTTATCGTTCTTCATTTAATTTTAGGTTATGTAATATCACAACATTAACGCCATATCATTTCTATTTAAAGAAGATAATTCTAAATATATGTAGTTTATTATAATTTCTGATTTTTTAATAATTTTTAAATAGTTTGTTTCGTAACAAACTTGCGAAGCAGAAAGAAAAAAAAGTTTTGGTGTACTAAATATAAAACTTTCATTATATTGTTTTTTTTTTTTGTAATCTACAATCTCATTAAGGCATTAATAGGAACCATTTTCAAATTTTTTTTTTCAAATTTAAATATTTTTAAAATAGTTAAATAAAAAATACCTCCTGCAGCCTTTAAATTTCTCACTTCATTTTGAAGCCTTAAACTTCACACATATTAACAGCTAAATTTGTCTAAAAGGTATTGTTATTATACGTCCGCATATGTCTTCCTATCACCACATGCACGTGCTTCACGAGAGCCAAAAGCCAGACAGTTGTCACAGCTAATTCCATTGCCTCTACAACGTATTTGCCTCTTTGTGCGCGTTTTTGCGTACGTGTACCAGCAATTTGTGTAGCTACCAGCAATCATTACAGCAAACTAAATATTTTCTCCTATGCATTTACTCATTACCTATCCAATGCCTCGCCTTACCTTGCACTTGCTACTTAAATTGTATAAAATAACTTGGGCTATAATGCCAGTCGGCGAGAGGCAGCCAAAACAGTAGCCTCTAATTAGGAATGCACTACCAGTTGTTGTTTACTGGCTGACCTGAAGTGCGGTCGTTTTTAGACACGAATTTGTTTTCTTTTTTATTTGCTTACTACGAAACCCAAATCGCACGTTTTACTCAGTTTGCTTCTACTTTTTGGTTATTTACATATATAAGTAAATATACAAACACATACTACTGTGATCAAATAAAAAGGTAATTTTGAAACACAAAAAACAAAAAAAAAAATCAAAATCTGCTTTGTGCTCTTCGAAGTTAACAGAGTTTTCAATGTAAAGTCGTTTTTACTTTACGGGTGCAAAACGTAAAATGCGACGACAGCTGGCACTACAAGTCTTTGTAAACAGATGCCCTTCGAAAAATCGTCACAATATTTTGCCCAATTACCGAATTTTTAATGCTGACCAATGCTATTAGATGCAATGTTGTTAAATTGAAATGGATCGGCCATGTGCCAAAAAAAAAAAAATACCCATGTTCTGCGCAGGTACTGATTGGAGCTGGACTCAAGAAGGCCGCAGATGAGGAATACCAGCGAACACCAGAAGACAGCTGCTAGAATCAGCACCTTAGCCGGAATGGAGTTAAGAGATGAGAGAACGGATGCGAATGGAAGAAATTCGTTGTGGCCCAACTGAAACTCTAAAAATGTATGATGATGAAATTTGACCCTCTTTACTGAAAGCGCACTTATGCAATCCCTTATGCGCACTTATGCAGTTCCCCTTTAACAACTGTCAAGGGGATGCCGATGACCGGGTAGGAGGTCTTTGAGGCTAATTCAGTCCCCTTCCTGGCAAGCTCATCCCCCAGATCAGAGAAATGTTACCTGCACACCCAAGGGATTTGATCTCTTCTTTACAGGAGTTTACTAATTTCGTTCTGCACCACAGCGCCGGCAAAGCCTTATTCGCGGCTTGACTATCGGAGAAACTGTTAATATCTCTCTCGCTCCCGCGTTCCCTAAGCATTTTGCATGCCTGCAAGATCACAAAGACTTCTGCTTGAAAAACACTAGCAGTAGAGTATGGAATCTCATTGAAATTCACATGGTGCTAAATGAGGCAAAATAAGTAGTCACAAGAAAATTAAGTTCCGGAAATTTTTAAATAAAAGCGGAGCAAATTAAGGAATAAGAAAAATTGTATTACATGGAGATCTACTAAATAGACTCCCTATAGCTCAGCTTCTTTCCCATTTACGGCTTCTTTCACTAACAATACGAGGCATGGTAAGTTCCCTCGAGATTAGTTTCCGCATCTTAGAAACTCAAAAAAAGTATTAGACGATTATATCAGCTATGTAGGGTGCGATAACGTTGACTTTTACATAAGGAGCGATGGTCGGGTTTAGAAGGCTGCAGAACTGCAAAGTGTTTTGTGATAATTCCGAACAGAAAACTGTAGAACTTTCTTTTAAAAAGTCTTGGAAGAAAATAATCTATTGATGATCGGTATTATTACAGGACACAATCCATGGGATCAACATATGACCATTATTGGAATCATTGAGGACCCTTTTTGTCTGTCTTGCTTAAAGGAAGTGGATAACACTGAGCATTTTCTCTGTGAAGGTCCTATATTTGCTAGAGCAAGGCTGCGAGTTTTGGGTTCCGATGTCATGAGTCATCAGGAGTAAAATTCGTTCACTCAAACTGGGGGATATTTTCAGATTTAGCAAAGAATCTGGAAAATGATCACAGATCTAGCTACCTCTCTGTCTCTATTCTATCTTATCTTTTTCCTTCTGTTATGTATCTCCTTTTCTCCTTGACTATCTACCATCTCACTTTCCAGAGCTTTAAATACAATGGCCTTTTTAGCCTGAGTATTTTAGGAGTTACCAAATCTCCCAGTGCGACATTTCAATTTTAGCATTGGACTGCCACTTTTCGCGAAAAATTAACGAGAAATGGGCAGACGCGTTTTCATGGTGAAAATTTCATCCAATCGCGGCGAGTTCAATTGAGTGACCGCAGCCACTCCAGGATGTCAGCATAGGCAGCCATAGGCCCAGGCAGTATCATAGTCCTAATGAATGATATCATGAATATTGAAAGCAAATAATCAACAGAGCTTTCAGTCGGGACTTGGGCATCCTCGCTTTTGTTGGCCACTCCACACCCTTCTCCACCACCTGCTGACTTTTATTTACGAGGCTCGAAGTCATACTCAAAGGCCCAGGTCTCATATCCTCATATAAATATTGAGAGTAATTGAATAAACTAAAATTTTCAACATTTTATTAGATAAAATCGCGACGGAGGCACAACTATATAAATAACACAGGCTGATATCAATAAATATGAAAAGTACATAAATATTTTTTTGTTTTAATATAATGAAAAATCATATGAATTTTGTTTACTTTTATCAAAATATACGAGTATTAGTTTTCCATTTAAATTCTCTCATAAGTACTTACAAAATTCAGTGTACGGCTATTCAATGTAAAATTTAAGTGACAATCAATAAATTGTCATTTGGCATTCACAAAGTGACTACTTAAGCATCTCCGTTCTGGCTTTACATTTGCCGCCTCTTTTGCCCAGTCCTAACTGTGCTGTGAGATGCGCCTTTATTTGCTTCATCAAAGCCAATCTCGGCCTATAGAATAATTATCTACTCAAGAAACGGCCGAATAAATTCCACTATCATCGCCAACCACCAACTCTAAGCAGCGTCCAAGTTATGACCATCATAATCCCCTTCATCATCTCTAGCAAAATTATCCACAACTGCGACATCAATAACCACATGGCCGACATTATTGGCTCATTTTAATTAAGATAATGAGTTTGCTAACAAGTCTGCATTTACTCGCCGCTTAGATTGGTTTGAGTTGCCGAGTTAAGTTATTGGCATTAATCAATTTCAATTTATGCTGATGAGTGACTCAAGCCATTTTGAAAGCGATATTCGTATGAGTTGTGCACGGAATACACGTGTTTGGCATTAGGGTTGTAATTTGCACGTTTTCTACGTATAAGTAGATTTTTATTTCTGGCAAAAAATTGTATATTTTTATCTTTTATTACATTAAGTCAAGTCTGGATACATTAGTTAGAGAAGATGCTGCCTCGTTACCTATAAAACCCGAGCATTTCCTTGCTACGAGAGAACACACTATCAAGAAGAAGCTTAGAAGTGAAGAGCTAACGCTCGGAAATCTTAGCTGACACCAAAATATGGGGCTACACTAGGCGAAGTCCTCACTGAGGGGAAGCTATATTATTATAAGAAGTTTAGGAAACTCATAACCCTCTCTTAAGATAAACTGGGAATGCTCACAGACATTCTCACAGGCAGATTGTCATTTCTGTGACCAATCACCGGAGACCCCAATATACCTTCTCCTTGAATGAGGTGCTATAGCGCGGAGAAGGTTGAGACATCTCGGCTAATTGCGCCCAGAAGAAAGGTATAAACGCTAGGCCCAACCCAGCTCTATCTTAAGTTTAATAAGGGAGCTGGGCTTGGATGAGATACTGTGATGAGTAGAGGACACAAAAGTCCATGGGGTGGAAGTGCAAATCTCAAATGTATTCTATTCTAAGTCAAATCTAGTAATCTGAGTAATTTAGATGTGTTAAGATGCTTCCAATGCGCTATTTCGACTTAAATTACATTTTATTCGTGTATACCGACAGTACTAAAGTCAACTTTCTCATATATATAATTGGCGCGTATACCCTTTTTGGGTGTTTGGCCCAGCTCCTCCTCCTATTTGTGGTGTGCGTCTTGATGTTGTTACACAAATGGATGGACCTACAGTTTTTAAGCCGACTCCGAACGGCAGATATTTTTTCTGAGAAGCTTTTTCATGGCAGAAATACACTCAGAGGTTTGCCATTGCCTGCCGAGTAGCGACCGATATTAGAAAAAACGTTTCCTTCATTTTGGTGTTTCACCGAGATTCGAACCTACGCTCTCCATTGATTGCGAATGATGGTAACGGTAATTGGGTTAGGTTAAAGCCTTTATGCACTGCGACCAGATTGATTTATTGTGCGCCCCTCATTATTTAATTATAATTATTTAGTATACCGAGGAATTGAACCAACCCCTTAGGAGGGAGCAATTGTAGGTCATCTTCCTTTAGTAGGTACGAGCCCAGTATTCTGTTGTTCCATAGACTCCTCTTCATCACAGCAGAACCTGTATGACCATATACTAGATAACCTTATTGTGTTTAAGTGTTTATTGCAGGCAAAGTGACCTAAAAACTTTTTGGAGTGATTAAGGCCGCTTTTGCCGTTTCAGTGTTCACTAATTTTAGTTTAGAAGGATAGTCACGCATCAACCCTTTCGGCTGCGGCGGGCGTCATTTTCATTGATACTGGCCTATTAAAATGGTAATTAAAAGGCAAAAGAGTAAACAGTAGATTCTTTATTTCATTATACATATTGACTTTCGCTTCAACAAAGGTTTTTTTTCTCATTGTCAGTTCCCAAAGAAACCAGGAATAATAACCAATACCCACATATTTATCCCTCAAAATTGTTTAGATCAGGATGATCCTACTTCTTCCTTCCACGTCTTTATACTGTTCCACAAATGGAGAAATCTACAGTTTCATACCACTACCGAACGGCAGATCGTTTTATATGAGCAACTTTTTCAAGACCAAAATACACTCGGAATTTGGTTCTGTAACGGAAATCCTCTAATAAAAATACTGGAATATTTGGAATATTTGGTCTTATTTTTGGAGTTAAAAAGAGGAATATTAGTTTAGGTAGGTTTGGTTGATATGCTTGCCCAGGCAATGGGCACACTTGGACGAAGAAAGATTCGTCCTTTGTGATACATTTGTGATGCCAGAGCAGGGCAGTTAAGGAGAAGGTGCTGAGATGATTCCACCTCATCCTGCATACATCCAGCGCAAAAAGGACTCGAAATGATTCCAAGTCTCACAGCATGCATTCCTCGCGCATTGTGTCCTGTGAGAGAAGCCACGAGATTAGAGAGCTGATATTTTGTCAGCCTCAGAAGCTCGCCCGAGCGCCTCCGCTCCACACGTGGCCAGAAGGATTTCGCGACCCTACACGTTTGTATACTTGCCCAGCGCTCGCTGAGCTGGAGGAATATTACTGAGATTAAATATATTATAAAAACTTTTCGGCATCGAGCACTTTTTCAGCATTCCACTTCCACCATCCAAAGGGTATTCTCTCATACCAATCACATTTTACCCATAAATTGTTTCCCAAAGTGTAATTTAGTCTTCATTTGATGCAATCAAATTTGGCGTCATATCACATAACTTCGTTCATATCTAATCTAAGGTTGAGCCTCCCAAAACTATTCAAGCTATCCCTTCATCCATGAAACCCACTGCCGCCACCCAACACCACCCCACGCCTTCAATACTAATTAACCGCTTAAATATTTTCTAAACGACTGTCGCGTGACACGCACGTAAATACTTGTACGTTAATTGCGTTCATGCAAAGCACATAATCGCCATAACTTACACTTTCCTCATTGCCACCTCGCCATCGCTTGGGCAAATAACAGCAGCTACTGGGTAATCAGTGTCTGGTTGCTCGGCGGCAGCAGTTGCCAGCGGGATGATTATTCGTAGAAATTTTGCACGCTTTTGAGTTTCAATTGCGGAAAAACGTGGAAAAATTAAACGGGCGTTAAAATTTTTATTGCAAACAGCGTGACGGCGTCGTCTAAATGGTAATGTGCGGGAAATGCATTATACTCGTACACGCCTACATAAATACATACATACGTACCTACTTATCACTTTGATACCAGCCAAATTGTGGTACTTTGATATCAGTAAAATTTGTGCTACAGATTTTATATTCCATCCATGTATAAGTAATTAGAAAACTTTGGGTGCTTGAATTGTCTATCTGTTCACAAGTTTTGCATATTAATTAGTGGCACTTTTATGAATTGGGGAAAATATTGTTCTAAATTAGAGAAGTATTTCAGCGAATTAATTAGTAAAACGGATGATGATATTCAGATGGAAATATATACCATGTGTATGTATGTATGTAATAATAAAATGGTAATAGTTTTCGTTGTGAATAAATGACTCAAAAACTAAGGCAATCAAAAGCAACCCTTTTTTTTGAAAAATTAACCCTTTGCCGGAGCTGGCATATAAAATGTGTTCTTAGTAGACTCCACTGAAATTTGTTGATAAATATCTTCATTGTTGTTGTAGCAGTTTACTCAAATATTTTCGTTGAACGCTTTAGTTCTCAAGTACAGTAGGTTCTGTTTTTATGCGGTAGATACGTTCCGCAAGAAACAGCATAAAAAAAGCTACTACAGTCGAACTTCTCTAAAGTGAACTTCCATATAATGAAGCTCTCCTTATAATGAACTGGTTTCGAAGACACTGCTTTTTCGTTCTACTTTCGGTGTATTTTTGTCTCCTTATAATGAATTTCTATATAGTGAAGTTTTCTATATAATGAAAAAATTTTACAGCTGGAAATTCAAGCGTCCTAAGTTTTTGTCTCCATATAGTGAATTTTTTCAAAAGTTTTCTGTTGCAAAAAATTACAGTTAGATGTGGACAAACTGTAATGAGAGGAATCCCAAAATTAAAACAGAAAGATCTGAGCTATTACAGTTTTATTCAGTGATTGAAGTTAAAATGACGCATCGAAGCAGCATTTCGCTTGAAAAAAAGTTATTAATGATTAACAAAGTTAATGAAGGAAAGAAAAAAAAAAGATATTGCCAATGAATTCGGAGTTCTTCCCAGCACTTTATCAAATATTTTAAAAAATAAGGAAGTGATTTTAAAAAATGCGGAGGATTTGGCAGTAAATACCAAACGCAAAAGACTTCGACCTTGTCATTTTGAGGATATTGACGAAGCAATGCTGAAATGGTTACTCGTTGCACGTGGTAAGAATCTCCCTTTATCTGGACCATTATTGAAGCAAAAGGATAACAATTTTGCGGAAGCACTAGGACACCACGAGTTTGAGGCAAGTACAGGTTGGTTATACAAGTTCAAAAGTCGGCATGGCGTTATTCAAAAGACATTATGTGCGGAAAGTGCTGACGCCAACATAGAAAACCGTGATGAATGGGTAACGAACGTCTTACCAAAATTAATTGAAAATTACAACATTAACGACATTTTTAATGCCGACGAGACTGCTTTGTTTTTCAAATGCTTGCCAACTAAAACACTGGCATTCAAAAATGAAAAATGCTTTGGTGGGAAGCAAAGCAAGGAGAGAATAATTGTCCTGGTGGGAAGCAATATGACTGGATCAGAAAAGCTAAAACTGCTGGTAATCATAAGGGCCAAAAATCCGAGGTGCTTCAAGGGAATAAAATCTTTAGGTGTCGATTATGAGTTTAACAAAAAAGCATGGATGACCAGTAAGATTTTTACGAAATGGATTGTAAAACTCGACAAAAAATTTTGTGATCAAAACAGAAAGGTGTTGTTTTTTGTTGATAACTGCACTGCCCACCCTACAGATGTAAGAGACAAGTTGAGAAACGTTCATCTCGCTTATTTTCCTCCCAACATGACTTCGTTACTGCAACCAATGGACCAAGGCATTATCTACAACATGAAACAACATTACAGAAAACGAATTTTAACGAATATATTGACTCAAGTGGATGAGGGAAATTCTGTTATGGTCATAAACTTGCAGCAAGCAGTTCGAAATCTTAGAAATGTATGGAATGTCTATGTTAAACCAACTATGTTGCCAACTGTTTTAAAAAGGCTGGATTTTCAAAAGATGCTATGCAGATTCCATTTGAGCATTGGGATGAAGAGGGCCTTCTTTCAATATCGGATTTGGCTGCTTTACAGTCTTCATTTAAAAAAGTAGCAAATATCGAAGCATCGTTTGATGACTACGTAAATGTTGATAATGGTGTGCAAACTTGGGACAACCCATCCGAAGAAGATATTCTCAACAGCATTTTTGAAAGTCGCGGAGTTCCAGCTGAACCTGGTAAGCATTTATCTTTTTATAGTCAAACAAAAATCTAATATGTAAATATTATTTCAGATAACGATGAACACGATTTGACCGTTGAAGAATTGGCAGAAACTGTGGATGCATTACCCACGTTGATACAAGCTGCGTAATTAGAACCTTTGTGGAAATGAGGAGTGACGTGCCGATTAATGTTTTCAACTCTCTACATGATTTGGAAGCTTTTATTGAAAATGAAAAATGGAAGACTGTAATTCAAACCAAACTCACTGATTATTTTAAATAAAATTACATAAAAAATCAATGTTTCTTTATAATGAAGTTTCTATATAGTGAAGTGATTTTCAGGTCCCATGCGAATTCACTATATGGAAGTTCGACTGTAGTTCTATAGTAAAACTATAGATACGTTTCAAAAGTGCTAAAACCGCATGAATCTGAAATAATTAAATAAAATCGCATAAACAAAATATTGTATTTTTGAAAATTATATCTTTATTTAAGAAACGTCAGAATCGAAAAATAAATTTAAGTCAGAAATAGAATCAGACAATACCCACATGTTGCGCGTTCGTTTAGGATTTGGCGTAAAATCACATTCGTCACTTTAGGAAATGTTCACGTCTGATCTAGATAGTTATGCAGGCGGTTCCATACTTGTAGGGTTAGCATTTCTGATGTAATCGGTGATGAGTTTTTGCTTAGCTGGTTTAGAATCTTGTTTATATGTACAATTCCCGATAGGTCGACATGCATTTTGTAATTTAAAAAAAAACCGCACTATTTCAAAACCGCATAAAAAAAAGCCGCATAAAAACAGAACCTACTGTATTCCAAATTTTGTATAAGTGTATATTTTGTACAATATTTTTCTATAAAAAGTAGTAAATTTATCCGCAAAACGTGCGGAATGCAATGATTTCAAAATATTAAAAAAAAATTATCCTCATGAAATTCTACATAAAAATTGACAATAATAGGTTTTACCCTGAATTCCTCGTGAGCAAATACCACCTTGATCAAAAAGTTCCCGGAACAACCGCCAGGCGATACTATCACTATAGAGACCTTAAAGGGGTCCCGGTGGGCTAGAGCTCGAAAATTGAGGAATCTTTTATAGAATAAAAATAATGAAAAACGATATTTAATTAATTAAATAAATAATTAAAATAAAAAAAACGAAATAATTGAAATAATAATAATATGATTCTAGTACGAGCAATAACCATTGATTGTGTGAACAACATACTAAAATTTCAGACGTTTCGATTGAAAAGTTTTTTTTTTGTTATTTGGACAACACCAGGCCGAAAAAATTCGTTTCGAGATAAATGAGTTTAAAATTTGATTTACAGGAGCGCGCGGAACGCTTTCTACCTAGTTAAATATAAATGAATAAAGGATATAATATGGAGAATTTCCGCATGAAAATTTCACAGTATATTCTTAAGATACTTCTTTCTTTCAAAGCGTTACAACGTGAGGTGCGTCAAAGCTTCCTTCAAAATGATCCTCCAAAGCGGTTGCTTCGTAGTTACGTATTCCCAGCTTCTTGAGATCGTGTTCCACTGCGTCTATCCAACGGTTCCTCGGTCTGCCTTTGGCCTTCACGCCCATTAGCTTTCCTGTCAAGGCTTTCTTCACAGTACAGTCCACAGGCATACGGATCACATGACCTAGCCATCTTATGCGCTGCACTTTAACAAAACGCACAGCTGTCTCGTTCTGAGTTAGATCGTTCAGTTCAGAGTTCAATCGGATTCTATAGGTACCATCATCCATTGTTATTGGGCCAAAGATCTTTCTTAAAATGTTTCTTTCCATGCGAGTAATCTGAGCACAATCATTAACCTTAAGATTCCATACCTCACAACCATATGTTAGGATTGGTCGAATAAGAGTCTTGTACATAGTGAACTTTGTAGCTTTAGACAAAAGTCGGGACTTGAACAAGTTAAGGTGGGCGTAATACGCTTTGTTGACGGCGTTGATGCGATCCCTGACGGCGGAAGTTGAATCACCGCTACCCGACTAGAATTACAGTGAGGCATGCCGAAGAATCAGTTAGGCCCGAATTAGGCAGGCCTTACTGAGGCACACCTCACTATTACCTTACCAGGCCTACGTTTGGCAAGGCAAAGATTGGAATGCCAGAACAATACCAAATTTGGTTGTGTCACGAAAATCTGTGGCAGTGTCTCTCTTAGGCATAAATTGGAATCCCTAACTGATTTGTAGAAGGGCATCCGGAGTATTACCGAAGTTCGGTTTTTCGAACCTACGACTAATGAGTCAGATGTGTGGCGATACCTTTCGGGACTTGTGCCTAGTTTGGCTGCCTTGTACCTAGTTTGGCTGCCTCGATTTCAACAGATATTTGGTTTTGCCCTCGTTTACAAATTTCACAATTTCTTTTAAGTTATTCCTATTTCTTGAGAGAATAGCGATGTCATCTGCATAAGCACATTTGGTTTTTTTTTAGTTATTAAGGTACCACCTTTGTTGACTTCCCTTACGACAAAGTGCAGCATCATCTTTCTTAAGATACTATACTTTCGATCTACCGAAAAAACAAAATATCGATTTTTTGAAATTTCTAGATAACCGTAACTGGACCATAAGCATGAGTAAAGAAAGCAAGCGGGCAAACATTCAACCCAATAATAACTACATTACATAGCAACCTATTCAATCGACTGACTTCGGATACTTTCGAAGGCCTTAGATGTTCTGGAAAAGCTAGAACTTTTTTTTAGACACAGCAGTTGGCAGTTACCAATTTCAAGCCTTAAGGTTTCCCACACCTTTAGTAGTAGTATTAGATAAGCAGCTCTACAACCCACCTCAGAATGAACAACCAGTTAGTATCTTCGTACTAGTTGTATGAGTACCTTCATTATCAATCGCTTAAAACTAATTTCAAGCATCATCATAAGAGAAGAATGATTGACTTGCATTGCCTAAAAACAAAAGTCTGCTCGATGAACGAATTCATATAATTGAAGAACTCTCCGCTTGTCGGAAAAAAATAGACGCAGCTGTAAGAAATGAATGAACATCTCAGGGTAAACAAGCCGCAACTCGCTGTAGCAATGGGTGACCATTTACTGTGCCATCTTTTAGGAAGTGGATGAGTTGGAGTCATCACGGTGTATGGTATAGCGTATGAATTACAATGCAATGCAGAAACAAATTTACGAATTTTGTTCTTTTATTATATTAAAATTTACGGAGACGATTTGTTCACATAGAATTCACAATAAGGCCGAATTTTTCTAACAGAAATTGACTTGAAACACTTTTTAAACGCATTATAAAGATTTCTATGATCAGAATGTTTACAATTTTACACTCTGTGGGAAAAAAAACAAAAAAAAGACGTGCTACTCATGATGTATTTTCAGAATTATGTGGTTAATTTTCTGTTCCAAAAATGCTATTAAGTGCTGTAATTATTTATTTTGAGTTCATAATGCCTGAAATTCAACAGCAAGAAAATTTACAAAAATGGCGGAAGTGCTCTAGTTTCTCGCATTAAATTTTCCAGTACTAAAAATGTATTGATGATTTAATATTTGTAGCTGATCTTGTCATTTACACTGGAAAACATTTGGTAGGGATACATTTTGTTCGGTGTAGGACAGCCGCGGAAGAGAGAAGGGAACTTGTCTCCCGTACTGGCAACACGCTTTGTGCTTCTTATTCGTATTTCCAATCTTAAAGCAATTTTTGACAGTTGCTTCATTTGCTTTTTTCTTTTGTGGGAGAAGAAAAGAAAAGTTATGTGTTGGTTTTTAATCAAACGGAAGCAATCAACGATGACAAACATCCGAACGCTATTTTACACCATCCTCGCTAAATTTTGTCTAGTCATAGAATTTTAATATCATAGGCAGAAAAAATAAAAATATTATTACATTTTTTTTTAAATAATTTTACTACACAAATATTTATTCATTCAAATTTTGAATTTTTATGTTTTTTCTTATGTAATCTGTAAGAGAGGATATCTCGAAAGTTGTTGCTTGCATAACCGGGCATTGGCTATTTGGCAGGTATTCCTTCAGACTAAGAGTTTTCTGCCATCAATATTGTAGAGATGAGGAAGAGGAAGAAACAGTTGAGCACTTCCTCTGTCCAGCCTTAGCTTAGCTGGGCAGATTGTCTAGGTAAATACTTTTTTAATTCTCTTACGGAGCAGTCCGGCGTGAGAATGGGCGTTTCATAAGAGCCACAAGATTGTTCCACGAAGAAAAGTAAATGAGGAGTGAATGGCATCACAACGGATCTGGTCTAAGGTCTAAGTGAGACCAACTACCACCATAACCTAATCTAACCCAATGTAGGCGGAGTGGGCAGCAGCGAGTAGTAGATATTCTTGGGAGGAAATATGAATTACAAAATGTTTGTTTCCTTTTAATTCTTATCAAAACCAGATTATTATTTATTTAGTGAAAAAGAGTGTCACATGAAGTAACACCATTTTCGCGAAAAAATAACAAATTTAAATAAAACTATTAAAAAATTTAAAATAAAGTTAAAAGCCATTCAAATCGCTGAGCAAATCTAACAGCGTTTCTTGATGTTTCACCGCACGCCCATCCATGCGCTGAAACTCCTTTGCCCTCATATTCAAAAACTGTTCCAGGTTCACATTTTGCTCTTCAAAGTCGTCTGTGTACCGCTTAAGACCGATTTGTTGAATACAATTTTTGATGTAATTCTAAGCGTGAAGCAAGTTTTACAAACAAATTGCGTAGTTCTCTTATAAAAAATTATAAATTATGCACACCTCCAACTTTTATCAGACTAGTCTTTACCACAAGAATATACGCAATCATTAACTCCTCTACGTGATTGCTAAAATACCTAAACTAGGAACTTCTACTTTCTTCACCTGCTCCCATGGGAATTGTTTTTTTACCACTAATTTAAAAAAGACAGCACTAGCATGCCTGACCTTTTCTATTGCAACTTCTTCCTTTAATTCAACACATTCCCGATCATTTGCAGCAGCCAACCGTCCCGCCAGCCAGCAAGGCAGCCAGCTTCATTGCAGCTATCAGACGCATCGCATCACGTTGGGTGTAATCAAATTTTATGTACGACGACTTACGTGATGCGACAACAAATTGCTTGCAAGCACACACGCCCACCCACATACACAACATTTATACACGCATGCACATATGTGCTATGTGTGTGTGCAGCCGACAAGCGCCTAGAAAATTGCTACCATTTAGGATTAACCTTGAAGCTGCAAAAGAAGAAGTGAGGTATTGGGCTTTCTAAAGATATTTTAGGGGGAACAAATTGAGCTTTATTTTCAACTACTTATTTTCTCTTTTGTTTGGCCACGAAAATTGGTAATAAATTATTTTTTAGATATGTTGCACCTTAAACTGCAACAAAATTAAATTTATTTTCAATTATTTTCTAATACGAGTAGTAGGTTTCGCGACATTGCTTTGTGCCAGCCCCACACAGCTGTGGTTTGGCAGCGTCATATATGAATATTGAGGTTTTGCCATGAAGAATCTTACGGAAGCACGATGTACAGGAGTTGTAAATATCCACTGCCGAAATGGTGGAAGTTTAATGGATGTCCTTCAAAAATTTCGCGTATCTTTGATCACAATTTTTGGTCCCAGTTTTTGCATTTGAGAAGCTAGAATGCCAAGAGTGATGTTTAAACTTTCCATGCATTCACCCAGGGGCACTTTTGGCACGTATTTTAAGTTACCGAGTGGATTAAATTATTCTTCTATTATTTTGAACTATTCTTCGATGGCTGACATTGTCGTGCATTGAATTTTTGACCAAAGGAACATCGAGTGTCATATGCCATGAGATGACCATTTAATTGGTGTTGTCCTTATTTATCAGAAGGCTCCATGCTTTTAACTACTTTTTATTACAACAAAAACATAGTTTATTTTTATTAAGATATTTAACATGCAATAGTTTTTCAAATCACATTTTATTGCATTCAAATCTTAATCAAAGGTTGAACGACCTTTTAAAATTTTCCGTTTACATAGACAATAACAGGCCAAGAATGAAAGATTTCAAGGTTTGCTCTTTAAGGGGGTATTCTGGTCTAGAGCCCTACTTTTTGGGTATTTTTCAAACTAGGATAAAAGAAAAATTAAAAACATTTTTACTATCCATTTTTTTATATAATATTTATTGATGTTTAAGGTATATAAAAAAAATGTAAAAAAAAAAAAGTCAAAAATTCATCCAGTGACAGGTCGGTGAAGTAGGGGTTGATAGTCAAACAGTGCTCCCTGGTTGACATGATTCCAACCCTTGTAGTGATCTAAATCGAACAAACAAAGAAAATTCTTAATTAGTAAAGATGTCGCTACATCTTGAGCCTCGGCCGAAAAAAAAATAAAAATTCACAAAATGGCGCCTACTTGAAAAAAAAAATTTTTTTTTACCCCTGTTTTTTGACCTTTACGAATTTTTTAAAAATACTTCAAATTAAAATTTTTCAAAATCCAATGCTCCAGTGATAAAGAGATATATGAAAAAGATTCTCACCAAATTTCAAAGGGATCGGTCAGATAGAACTTCAGATATCGTGTCAACCACCTCAGCAAAAGGAGTTTTGAGAAAAACGCGTTTGAATTTCGCCGTCCGCTCAAACCAGTCTAGCTGTTGCGTCACTAAAATAGTTGTAATTTCGAAAATAATTCGAATTTTGCAAAATCCTTTTAGGGAGATATTTTTGAATACCTAGACTATCGAATTTTGAAAAAAAAAAATTTTCGATTTTTTCAAATTTCTAGACTAGAATACCCCCTTAACTATGGTGAAATAGAAAATTGTGAGGAGACCTTGGCTGCCACGTCACTTGGGAGGTTTGGCTGCCGAACCCTGCACGATTTCACAAGTATTCACACATTCGTCCAATCACTCACTGTTCAGATAACAACGAAGTGTCATTGGTTGACCTTTTTCGTATATCACCAACATAATCTCAGTGTTTTTGTAGACACATCCTAGGTGACGTCAGTCATTCAGCTCACTCTGTTAAATTCACTCAGAGCCGAATAAAAAGCACACCTCTAAAAATCTTTGCACCATTTCAACAGGCAGTGTAATACATAAAGATGTGTTTATTTATTTTATTTTATTTACAGACGTGAAATAATAATACAATTATTCTTACACGTAAAAAAGGAGCACTGGCTGCCAGGACCTTCGGCTCGCTGATGTAAAAGTAGTTAAAGATAGTTAGCTTAAAGGTCTGACATGTAAAACGAGAATAGAAAACTTCATTAATTAAGACTATGGTAAAAATATTGTAACTATGTTAGAGGAGCAAACATCAAATCAATTTTTTCAATCCTGATTTAACTAGAAATTCTGACGTTTTTGATATATTTTCTGAGGAAGTAGTTCTTAACAGTGTAGAAAGTCTTTGGTTTCGGAAGATACTTTTCCTGATTTGTTCAAAATGTGGGCAGTCGTCGAGTTGGTGGCAGACCGTTAAAGACGGTGAGTGACAGTGTTGGGAGCATGGAGGGCTGGAACCATTAAAGGCGTATGAATGTGTGGCGATTGTGTGCCCTAGACAAAGGCGGACAAATGATTTGATATCGTTGCAACGGCAATTTAATGGGCAGTTTGGTTTTATCCTGTTTGGATTATTTACCATATAATGAGGATCCGCAATTGACCATTTGTGCATTATAGTCTTTTTTTAAAATATAGTCGAAAGTTATTAGTGGTTTTTCCCCAGCGGGCTAAGTTCGTCCGCTAGATTGTTCCCTCTTATGCCTGCATGGCCTGGAATGGAGATAAATTTTAATTGGAAAAGATTAATTTTAAGTTAGGAAAACTTCCATAAGCATGTCCGTAACAATAATTTTGTTGACACCACCACTCAGATAGTGAAATCCTAAAGTGCGTTCAGTAAGGCTGGTCTTATAATAATGGCTCGTGCATCTGTACAAAATTTAATTGACCTGCCTGCACCATCGACACGCATTGCTAGTTTTTGGATGGTAAGTCAAAAACTATCAGCCACTACCGATAATTTGTGATATCCGAATGGGTTCCACTATTAACGATTATTGGCAGTTCATCAATATTTTGAATCTTAAGTTTTTATCGATAATTTCAGACATTTGGTTTTAAGAGGTTCTGGTGGTCTAGAGCTTGAAAATTTAGGTATTACAAAAATGAATAAAATTTTGTTTTTTAATTTTAATAGTTTTAAAAATGGCGCTTAAAAAATTATTAATCAGTATGACTGTAGCTACACATATTCCTAGGAGGGAAACCACTTAGAGTAACAGAAAAGGCTAAATATCTAGGACTTGTGCTGGATGGGAAGCTATGTAAATTGGGGGCTCACAGTAGCAGATAGAGTGCACAAATCTATGATGGCGTTGTACTCCTGTGGAAGGCTAATTGGAAAGAAATGCGTATTGGAACCCAGAATGATAAACTGGCTGTGCACAGCAGTGGTTAGGCCTATTCTCTACTATGATGGAATGCCCTTGAGAAGGGTGTGAACATCTGTCCTTATAACTGACGCGATGTCAATCACACCATCGAAAGTATTATATGCGACATTAAACTTCCTGCCGGTAGATCTGCAGGCAAAATATATCACGCGTAGGCTGAACACTCTAAGTAAGTGGTCAAATAAGAACTACGGTGACGGTAAAATCCTGGCTGCCACTTCGGAACTTCCCGGATTGGTGGACTATGCACTCTCGTCTATACTTTCCATTACAACATTCACGACCCTCCTACCCTGAAGAGAAGAGTGGGAACGGGAAGATGTAAAGAGCGAGTCTATCCATGTATACACAGATGGCTCAAAGTTCGAGGTCAAGGTAGGCGGAGGTATATACTCCGAGCATCTGAGGATCTCCTCCTGAACTGATGTCAACAATGAATGCCGCGACTCTGGTACAGTGTGATGCGATATCTGGAAATGACATCTACATTTTCACTAACAGCCAGGCGGCGATAAAATCCCTCAAAAAACAGTCGACAATCTCTAAGGTAGCCATGAAATGCCGCACATCTCTTAACGAGACGGCTGAGTCATTTCACCTAAAGGTAACATGGGTTCCTGGTCATCGCGACATACAGTTACCCTCGTATAGCCGATGAACTAGTGAGACTCGGCACTAAATGCAATGATGAGTACATAGATAATGACATAGGGATACCCTTACAAACTTGGAAGCTACTTCTCCTTGAAGAAATTGTAAGCAAAGCAAACGAAAGATGGCGTAATGAAGCCACCTGCAAATACTAAACCCACAGTATCTCAGCTAAGGCAAAATAAGCATAGTCTTAGCACACTGATTTCAGTCATAACGAGACACTGCTAATAGGTAGGCACGCCCATAAGAAGCACATAACTTCTGTAGAAGTTATCTTGATGAGGAAGAGACAATCGTGAACCTTCTGTGTCATTGTCTTGCTCTATCCAAACGGAGAAACATATTAAAATTTCAAACGAATCGGTTGAATAGTTTCTTTTTTTGTTTGACAACAGCAGGCCGAAAAAAGTCGTTTCGAGGTAAATGAGTTTAAAGTTTGAGGTACTGGAGCGCGCGGACCGCTCTCTACCTAGTTAATGGGTGGTAGAAGCTATAATATTGGGAATTTTCGCATGAAAATTTCACGGTATATTCTTAAGATACTATACTTTCGAAATATCAAAAACAATATCGATTTTTTGAAAGTTCTAGACCACTGGGACCCCTTAATTGTTCAAAGGATTCCACTTCAGCCCCGCAACTCTTCGATATGGTACTCGTAAAGTATTCATAATTGGAATCAGAAGGCTGAAATACCGTTCGGTTCAGTTGTTTATCAGATTTGTAGCATAAAAGTGTATATAAAAAAAAATTGTTGCTCTATTTAAAATAAATAAACGCAATTTTCAGAATATCCATACAAACATACATTCATATGTACTTCCATACGAGTACATACATACACACATCTAGACATCATCTTCGTCTTAATTTATCGGAAATGTTTGCCCACGGCCGGTCTGTGAGCTTGACCAGTGTTTTTAAGAACTCAACGTCTTATCGATCATCATTCTTACACAAAGCAAACTGGCACGCGAACGGTAGACTGCATGGCACATAAAAGATAATAATAATGGCGAGAATCGGCACTGAACAAATATCAGATTGCACGCAACATAGCATAGTTATTTGTATATGCGCTACGTATACATAGTTATTGACTAGTAAAATTATCCGCTCAACCGGTAGATGTGCATGGGTTATTTTCTATATCTTTTTCTTCGCCATCATTATCGCCGATCTTCTACGTAACTTCAAACTTCCATTCACTTCTTGCGCTTCGCAATTTTATAAATTACATTCCTGCGGCTAACTGCATGTGTTGTTGTTGCTAGTATTTGTTGGTATTGTTGTTGTTGTTATGAAATCAGTTTTGTGCCATCTGCGGTTGCATGCATTGTTCGGCGGCTACTGCTGCGTTACTAGAATAATGCTTGTGCGCCCACCCGCTAATTCCACAGGCGCATTGTTGCATTTTTGCCTCATTGTCTGTTGTCGGTGGCTCACTTTATGCTCAAGTTGCACAAGTCATTCTTAATTTCTTTTGTGTGTTGTGCTAAGTTTTTTCATTCTTGAAAAATTTTATCTTTATTAGTCAATTTTCGCCATTTACTTATTACAGTGGGTTCGTAAAGTGCAGAAATTAGTTTGGATAGGATTTTTTTTATTACAACACCGTGCTACGAAATTAAACTATTTTTGTCTTATATGAGAAAATCGATACACATACATTCGTGCGAAGAAACTGTAGGTCAAATATGGAAAATCTGCAATTTTAATTTGTTCATAGAATGTCACGATTATTTTTTCTAAGGTCTTAAAGTCACAATAAGGAAACTGGCTTCAAAAAAATAAAATATGTCATAAGGTACTGAAATATGGATACCAAATGAAAGAACAATCTTGGATTTTGGGATTTGAATGAAAATCGTCAAGCATATGGAAGGATATAAACTTTAAATATAGGTGGTATACCCCAAGATAACAAAAAAATAAAAATTCTTAGTAATGCGCGCCCTGTCTTTAATTTGATACCCGTATTTGTATTCCTTGTATTAGTTTAGATTTATATGATTTTTTTAAATTTTAAATTTAAAATCCCTTTAAAACAAAGCGTGACATTCTGTGTCGCACCAGTGGTACGTAAAACATCCCACTTACACTATAACCTCCTTCTCGGCTGAATACCACCCTGAGACTGTAGTAACATTTCGTCAAGGTGGCGTCGCCTTTATGTCTATTGACACAACAGGTTCGTCTCATATGGACGTATGAAGGTTATACCCTATCGATAGTATCCATTGCTTCCACTTCATAAGTGGTTCTGCAGCAAATGGAACAACGGCAAAGATGTCGTAAGTATTAATGACATGTCGTGATCTGATACCATCGTGAGCACTTGGCTTAGGTGTCTGTGCTTTGTCGCTGTCCACCCCCAGTCGAAAGCAGCTTTTGACTTCTTCGCTGCATGTTGCGAACGACACTCTGAGCGTTGAAGGTATATCGCTTTCATTGTTGCAAATATTTGATGCGATAATCTTACTGATTCGACTTTTATAAGTCAAAGTTACGCGGGTCCCATGAAGCAGCTGAAACTCTTCGTCTGCGATGCGAGGTGGTTGTACTACAATGGCGACATTCGCGGTCCGGAGTTTAAAAAGGTGGTCGCACTGCATAATTGTACGCTGTACTTAACTAAAATTAGCGATTTTTTTTTTTATATTTTATTTGGATGTAAAGGGAACCTATACAAGGCTTTTCGAACGAACGCGATTATCCCAGCTTGTGTTTATGGAAGATAAGTCAGGCAAGGGGAATCTTTTCCAAGTGTTCTTTGCCCCGTTGTTGTTGTTGTTGTAGCAGCATAAACATTCCCCATACAATGCGAGAAATGCTGCTGAAGTGATAGTCCTTGGCCGGATATAAATCCGGATCGTTCGGTTTACATAGAACCGACTGTCGTGGGAACGTTCTTCGGCCCGTCACGGATTCTGCTTCTCTAAGGATTCCAAAACAGAGCTAATCTTATGATGCTGAGTGGTGTTTTCTAAGACCGTGACCTATTCAACTCCATTTCCTGCATGTTAGCTCGTGTAATATGAGCTCATCGCTCGTGTAATAACGAGCAGTCATGCATCTTACACATTTCATTAAGAAAATCGCGCTTATAGAGCCAATCGAGAAGAAATTTCTGCCGAATATCTGGTATCGTATGTTGATGGAACTTCCACTAAATTCAAAAGAGAATTTCATTTTTCAAAATATAGTGTACATATTTTTGTTAATAAAAATCATATCTGAGCTGAAGACATCGGTTCCTACCTGTGTACTAGGTGTGTTCTAAAAGTAAAGAGACCTTTTATTTTTCTTAAAAGGTATAATATTTATTTATTCACGAATATCTATTTTGTCCTCTTCAAAGTAGTCCCCCTCACATTTAATACACTAACGTCGGCGCTTTTTCCAATCCCCGAACCGCTTCTCACCTAAAAGCGCTTTGCTATCTCCTGAGCTCTTCCACAAAGTATGACCTTCGCTCCACAATTATGACACATCGCCGTCTTTTCATAGGTATTTTTTGTTTTGTGAACAAGAAAAAGTCGTAAAGTTTCAATTTCGATGAGTACATCTGTTAAGGTTTTATTTGTGGCCAACACAAAGTCACGGTTTTGTATCCATTTGCCGCGAAGTCCCTAAAGTCACCTTACCTTTTGAACAAACCTCATACATCCTCCAATTTTTAATTTAATTAACATTTAATTTTTTCCTAGCAACATTTGACTACCTTTGCTCTCAATTAATTAATTCTTCGCCTTCTCCATTTCAGGCTCATGTGGTTGCCGCCTTTGAGCAGTCACTCTCCAATATGACGTCACGCCTTCAGCATCTGACGGCTACCGCCGAGCGCAAAGATGGTGAGCTGACTGATATGCGTCAAACAATTGAGCTGCTACGCAAGCAATCCATTCAGGCGGGTCTTACATCTGCGCATATGCAAAGCATGGGTGTGCAAACGCAGCAGAACGAGCAACAACAGCTCGGCCGCACTGCTATCACACAGCAGCCGATGTCGAATCAGAATGGCGCCAGCAATGGTACCGCCTCATCGACGCCTTCGTCTACTGCAACCGGTGTTATGCAACGTCATCACAGCTCTGATTCGATGTGTTCATTGAATTCCATTAGTTCCGGCTGTTCGACGCAGGACAAAAAGCAAAAGAAGAAGGGTTGGCTGCGCAGCTCCTTCACCAAAGCATTCTCCCGCAATGCCAAAATTTCGAAGACTAGTCGGCACGTCGGTCATCATCATGTAGGAGGCACTGGCAACAGCAACACTAGCATAGGTGTGCATGCAACGCCTGGAGTGCATGCCGAAAACAGCGCTGCTTACAACAAAGCTAATGGCCATAGCCATGCCGATGCTGTTGTAGGTTTGGCCGCCTTGGCTACACAGCCGCCACCACCGCTGCCTACAGCGAATGCTTCGCCCACCAAAGGTAGTCCAGCTAAGACTGTCACGCTGATAGACAATGCAAAGCCGATCGATGCAATCGATCACGATGATCATCAGGTGGTGGAAGACCTCAAGAAACAATTGCGCGAAAAGGACTTGGTGTTGACCGATATACGTTTGGAGGCACTGAGTTCTGCTTCGCAATTGGAGAGTCTCAAAGATACGGTGAACAAAATGCGCGCTGAGATGATGTCATTGAAGCAAAATAACGAGCGTCTGCAAAAGTTGGTCACCAGCCGTTCATTAGCTGGCTCTGAAGCGTCGCTGGGTAATGCGATTAGCCCGAGCGGTTCTATCGGCGAGTCACGCCGCTACTCGTTAGCAGATGGCAATGCGCGCCCACCAATGGAGTTGCCAAAACGTTTGGAGGAGGAGGTCGAGGAGGAGAACATTCCGCCTGCACCAGCACCAGAGCCGCCACCGCCACCACTAAGTCCCGCAACGCATATCGATCTAACGCCACCACCACCCGCACTCAATACGATTCCTAGCCCAGCACACATTGCAGCCGCGGCAGTTGAGGAGCTGCCCGATGTCACTGATGGCAAGAAAATTGCCATCGCTTGTTATCTGGGACAACCCGAGTCCTTTGTCAAGTACTGCGAGGAAATGCTAGAGGCCGATGAGTTCTATGCAAATGGTGTCGATGCGGATGGCATCAGCGAACGTAAGTCGTTCCCCACGGCCAGTTTGAATGAGTTTGTCGTCGCATACACATACATCTCGGGCAAGACAACCTGGCAGAATCTGGACTATATTGTGCGGAAAACTTTCAAAGATTACGTGTCGCGCATTGATCCCGGTACCAATCTGGGTTTGAATACAGACTCAATCACATCTTACCACTTGGGTGAAGCGAAGCGTGGCCCAGAGATGGGCTTCCCCGAGCTCCTGCCCTGTGGCTACATCATTGGCAACGTACGCACGCTGTATATCTGTCTGCAAGGTGTAGGCAGTCTAGCCTTTGATAGCTTGATACCGCGTAGCATTGTGCACCGTTACATCAGCCTGTTGACCGAGCATCGTCGGTTGATCTTGTGCGGACCCAGTGGCACAGGTAAATCCTATTTAGCGCGTAGATTGGCGGAGTTTTTGGTGGCACGTTCAGGACGCGGTAATCCCTCCGAAACGATTGCAACATTCAAGTAAGTTTTAGGCAAATTCCGATGTTGGAACTTTATTAAATTTGTAATTTCTCTGCAGCGTTGACCATAAATCTTCAAAGGAGCTGCGTCAGTATCTCGGCCATGTGGCCGAACAGGCTGCCATTGCGAATGGCGCTTCAGAATTGCCATCTGTGATCATTCTGGATAATCTGCATCACGCGTCAGCTTTGGGCGATGTCTTCTCCTGCTTGCTAAGCGCTGGTCCTGCTGGAAAGCTGCCATGCATAATTGGCACCATGTCGCAGGCCACGTGCAACACAACCAATCTGCAGTTGCATCATAACTTCCGATGGGTAAGTCGCAGCTGGTAGCTAGAATTTTTGCAAATACTGAGTGGGGGATTTGGCCAAAGACCTATGTCGGGTCCTCTGAAGTCGTTTTAGCGCCTATTTCGGAGATCATCACATCCCTTCTTCGGAATTTACCAGTTTTAAGCAGTTCTTCTCTCTCATAGATTTAAAATTTTTGCAGCTCTGCTAATGCATTTTTCCACCTCTGATTGCAGGTACTCACTGCCAACCACATGGAACCGGTAAAAGGTTTCCTTGGCCGCTTTCTACGTCGCCGTCTATTTCAGCTGGAACTGCAGACTGGCCACCCTCAGCCCGAATTGTCAACTGTTCTGGCTTGGTTGCCCAGCGTGTGGCAGCATATAAATCGATTTTTGGAGGCGCACAGCTCCAGCGATGTAACAATCGGACCACGCCTCTTTCTCGCCTGTCCATTGGACTTGAAGGACTCACAAGTGTGGTTCACTGACATCTGGAATTATCATCTCTCACCATATCTGGTTGAGGCAGTACGCGAGGGTGTACAATTGTATGGACGACGCGGTGGCGCATGGAATGATCCATCGATTTTCATACGCAACTCCTATCCATGGCCATATGGTCCGGATTCGGTGCCACCATTGCGGCAAATAAACGCAGAAGATGTAGGACTGGAAGGTGTGGCGGCTAGCAATGGTGACAATCCAGATCCATTGGTAAGCGGCAAAATTGTCTCCTAATAACTTTTATTTAACACTTCTTCCTGTCTCTTCTTCCCATTCAGCTAAATATGCTCATGCGCCTACAGGAGGCAGCTAACTACTCGGAAAATCAAGATCAGGAGTCCGACTGTGCGAGTTTAGACTCAAATGTGACACCAGACAGTTCGGCGGGCGCTGAGTAATCACCCAAAGTGGTGTTGCTGGCCGAAGTGACTACAATGACGAGCAGCGGCGGGCTTTAGGCCCAAAGTAAAACTAATCAAATACTAAATACCTACTTACCTATCTATCTTGATACTGCAAACTATGTACACTAATCGCTTAAAATCAAACATTCATGTGCATGACTTGTATATTTGTAAGTGCTGTTATGTGCGTACTTGCCGGCTTAAATGGCAGTATGCAAATTTTGTAAATTATTGAAAGTAATGCGACATTTGTTTAGGGAACGCAAAACTAATTTTAGTTGCAATTTAGGTATTCAAAGTAAAAGTTTTTTGTGTAAAAAAATATTTTACAATTAATCAAATTATTAAGTGCCAAGTCCTTTTGGCAATGAAGTGTGAACGAGCGAGGGTTAAGGGGCACTGTTTATTTTATATTATTTTCTTATTATATACAGTTAGTCATTTATTGAAATAGTTTTTTCCAAGATGGATGACTTATGACTAAGTTGCTGTTGAGATATCTTTTCTCTGATTATTTGCAAAACCTCTGCAGGTAATAGAACAAGTCGTTTTTTTTTTGTTTTGTTTTTTTTCCATAAAAATTCTCCTCAGTGCTATATAGAATCCGAATCGAAGCTGTAGAGTCTTCATAGTAAACTAATATGGACTTTTATGTGCAGATTGTGCAGATGTATGAGCAAAATTGTTATGGCTATCAATATTCCGTTCGAATATCTTAATGCCGAATTTATAACTGATCAAGGATTCTCACCCCAGCAACATTACCCATACATGTGTGGGAAAAGTTTATGCTGCTACAACAACAGCTACAGTAGAACGAAATTCTGGCTGATTTTGAATAAAATACTGGAAATTATTGTCATTTCTCTTTATTATGATAATATTGGTATGGCTCAATTACGTATGGAACAAAATATCGGCGAAATGGCCGCCGCGGCCTCGACGTACACCTTTTCTTTCAAATAACCCCAAAGAAAGGAAATAACCCCAACGGAGTCGTTGACGATTAGGTGTGGTTCACATTCAACATCGGCCCTTGAAATTTAACCACCCTTAAAAATACAATTTTCAGAAGAAAAAAAATATGAACAGAAAGAAAAATTAAAGATCATATGAAAAGAGCACTACCGATTATTAATTATTAAATATTATGATATATTTTTTTATCAACACAAAATCATAAATCACTTCTCTTTTGCATTTAACTACTTGTACTCCACTGTTTTCGTTTTTATTGAAATAGAAATGTATCCTCTTGATTTTTTTGTTATATTTTTATTGGTAGGGCCAAATATTAGATTTTATTTTATTGCCTAAAATAATTGAAATGCTTGTATAGCGCGGGTATGAAATAGAAAAGACAATTCTCAAGAACTAAAAAAAAAAAAAATACTTAAAAATTTTTAAACATCACTTTCAAAAAACAAAAAAAAATTTCCGGTATAAAGCTGAAAATATTTTTATATCAATACCAAATCTAAAATAATTTTATTTTTGTAAAATAATATTTATTTTTGCATTTGACTACTCATAAATCATTTTTCTTCAAGTAAAAATTTATATTCTTATTTAATTTTTGCTTTTTGGTTTTACTTTAAAAAAATTTATAAACATCAGTTTAAAAACAATATTTCCGCTGCAAATGTAAAACCATTTTCATATCAAAATCAAATTTAAAATAAATTGGTAGGCATTTGACCACTCACAAATCGTTGTTTTAACCCTCCGTTGAACACTTTTTCAGCCTGCGGTTGGGCACCATGGTCTGGCCTTTTTCGTCTTGTTCAAAGATCCTTTTCAAGAGGTTTTATCCATAAATCGAAAATTTAATTTTTAGAACCTAGCTTGCAAGCAGTCGTTTCCAAGTCGTTAGCTGTAGGGTTAAAGTAGAAATTTATACTCCTTTTTCTTTTTGTTTTTACTTTAAAAAAAGTTTTAAACATCACTTAAAAAACCGATCCGATCGAGCGTGACGATATTTTTTATATCAATATAAAATTTCTAATATTTTTTTTTTTTGCATTTAACTATAAGACTTTTACTCCAGTAGTTAATAAATCGTTTTTCTACTAGGAATTCATATTCTTAATAATTTTTTTTACTACTTGGACCAACTATCTTATTTTAGCTTTTTTATTTATTTTATTTTTTATTTTATTTTATTTTATTTTATTTTATTTTACTTTATTTTATTTTATTTTATTTTATTTTATTTTATTTTATTTTATTTTATTTTATTTTATTTTATTTTATTTTATTTTATTTTATTTTATTTTATTTTATTTTATTTTATTTTATTTTATTTTTATTTTATTTTATTTTATTTATTTTATTTATTTTATTTATTTTATTTATTTTATTTATTTTATTTATTTTATTTATTGTATTTATTTTATTTATTTTACTTATTTTATTTTATTATATTTTTCTAGTTTTATTTTCTATTTTTATTTATTTCCTTTTTATTCCTTTGATTTAGCTGATTGATTTCTATGTTTTTATTTAACATTTTTTTATTTATTTTTCCTTCATTTGATTGCACAAATAAAATTTCTTGCACTACTTTCGGCACTCAATCGCACGATTTTTAGAAAGCAGTTATATTTAAGAAAATGTTATTTGTCACGAAGACATGGCAGCGCCTATTATAAAATATTTCAGAATGAAGCAGCATTTTGATTTCTATCCTGCAAAATGTGTATAAGACAAAAATAGTAAATTGTGAACTTTCTTATAGGACGAAAACTTTTCCATTCTGAAATGTTGGAAATTGCACTTTTAAATGCACCTGTTAAAAATGCAAATTTAAAAAACAAAATTAAAAATATATAAATTTTGAAGAAGAAAAATATACGCTGCCATAAATACTTTGAATTTTTATATGATTTGCTATTTTTTAACTAATTTAGCCTTCAATGAAAAGCATAGTTTTAAGTTTTTATTCAAAGATATAATTTTACTATTATATTCTATGGGCTTTATGTTTTATATTACTTTCATGTATTTTTTTCTCTAAGCAAAAAATTATATTCCCCTACACCTTCCTTGTATGAATTTTCTTAACGCAATTTTTTATACAATTTCTTTATAAAATTTTAGAAAAAAAATTTTTTTACTTGTAAATAATATTTTGAAAACGATGCTTACTTTTTTACTCCTCTTCACATTTACTCACCATATAAATCTTTTTTTAAAATTTTCTTTATAGTTTTTTTTATAAAACTTTCTTAACACACTTTTTTTATGAAACTTCGTTCTATAAAATTTTCGTAATAAAATATTCTTTATACATTTTTTTTATAAAATTTTATTTATAAATTTTTTTTATTTTTTTTCGTTTATAAAATTGTATTTAAAAAACTTTTTTTATTAAATTTTCTTTATACATTTTTTTTTATAAAATTTTCTTAACACATTTTTTTATATTGTACAATTTTCTTTGTACAGTATTTTTATAGTTTTTTTTTAATAATAAGTAAAAATTTTACAACTATCTCTACTTTTCCCTCCGATTCACATTTTTTCCCACTATACAATTTTTCCATGACTTTTTCTTGGTACAATTTGTTTTAAAAAATATTCTTTATAAAATTTTCGTCGTAATTTTTTTTATAGCATTTTCTTAACACGATTTTTGTATAAACATTTCTTAGCACAATTTTCTTTTTCCAAGTTTTTCATACAATTTTTTTTTTTTAATTTTTAAGTAATATTTTGAAAACGATCCTTACTCTTTCACTCCACTTCACACTTCATTGCCAAAAATATTATTTGCTATTTTTCAACCATTTATCATTGCATACTTTGAAGGGTATTGCCTAGATTAGGATTATAAAAGCAAAGTTAATACAAATGTTTGTACAAACAAATATACATACATACGTTCAAGTGAATGTATGTATATAAAACTAGAGAAAGACTATAACCAGCTGATAGATACTTGAAGGAAAAAAATCTGACAAACTTATTGGAGAACAAATTTCACCAATATTTATACCAGCAGCTCAAAAAAAAAAACCAAATTATCGTTTCTAAAGAGAGTTATCGAACTCAAAAAAGATTCGCAAAACTTAAGTAAACTAAATTTTACAAATACTGCATAGCTAATAAGGTCAAAATCAGAAAAAAAGTGTCCAAAGAGTTGCAAAAATCAAAATTAAAATACCTACTAAAAATCACCGATTTTTCAGCACTTCTTACGCGTCCAACTACATACTTTCATGCATACGAGTATAAACCAATATAAATAAAGCAGCTTTATGCGAAGTACGATAAAACTTAATGATAAATGTTGAATGTCTAGAGAGCGCATGAATATATACATACACACACACTCATATTACTCACTCACTCTCCGAAAAATACAAAAAGAAAGCCATGCAATAACAGCAAACACAAATGCAACAAATACCTAGCAAATGCATGTTTGTGCATGCATAAATCAAACCCGCTATTGATTGTAATTATTTAATACTAACAAAATGTATGTAAATAGATAAACTATACTAAACTGCATTCGGTCCTGAGCAAGGCAAATTCGGAAATTTTTCAAACTCGTACCGATTTATCTCAATCACTTATTTCGGTTAATGAGATGGGATTGAATAAAAAAGCAGAATATTTTGGAATGGAATTAGTGGACAAAATTACATATAGACTCTAGTGTATGTATTTATAAGCGAGAGAGCTGAAAAGCAAAGAATAAAAAATACAAAATAAAACAACCAACAGAACTTCCTTTTTTGGCTAATAATAAACTATGAAATAAAATAAAAATAAAACTATTGAACTATTGCATGGAAAAAATAGTGAAAAGCTATAAAAAAATGTGCTAGTATTAATTAAAATTTATGAATTTGTCACTTTTTATACCCTAAAAACCAGGATCAAACAAAAACCTACTATATACACTCAAATTATATTGATATTCGGTGGCTTGCAGTATAAAATAGAAGAAGAAGAAGCATACATAACTTTTGCTACCAACTAGAAAAAAAATACAAAAACAGTGTAAAGAAACATGATTTCTCTTTTTCTAGGAAGGCAAACAATCAAGTTGTATAAGAATAGTAGATATTTTGAATTAATGAAGAAATATTAAATTTACAATAATTATCATTAAAAATGTATAAAATGCGAATTATATTTATTTAAAAATAAATAAATAATTTAGCTTAGTTCTAAAGAAGAAATGCCGTAATATGTTTCTTTAATTACAAGCAAAAAAATCTAAGTGTTAATAAAATAATTTAAACAAAAAAGTAACGAAAATCAAAGCGAACAACTAAAACACAAAAAAAAAACAAAAAACTTACATACTTGCTTACACATACATACATATACGTAAATGTATTGACTATAACTATTATTTACGAATTGTACAATAAAATAAATAAAATTAACAAAAATAAAAATTTATATTAGATTGTGAAATTTAATTTCCCCCCACTTTGAATGCTGTGCGATGCACACAGCTTCGTTAGCAAGTAAACTCTTAGCGATGAGTTGTGTTTCTTGGCGCATTTATTTGGGTTCTGTGCCATTTATTAAGAAAAACAATTTTTCTTTTAAGCTTAAAGAATCTACATTTACGAAGTTGGTAAAATGTAGTGGTAAAGTAAAAGAGGAAAATAAATGAAAAAATGAAAAAAAAACACAACTGCGCTGGAATGATTGTAAGCATGCAGAATCAAAATTCAAACAAAGCCAACAATAATAAAGAAAATATTAATTTAATGGTAACTGCTGCGTTTTAATTGATAAATGCCGTCCACATGCCTGACGATTTTGTTGTCCAGCTTGAAGTCTTCCAAAATATTGCCTAGTTGAAAAATATTGAAAGCGACACTTATTATGCCTAGTGTAACCCACTACAGTCAGTTCCCACGACAGTCAGTTCATCGTTGCAGGAAAGACACGCACTTCTCATATCCAACCAAGGACTTCTTATATCCATGGTGCTCACAATATAGCTCAAGCTCTTCGTCTGCAATTTGTGGTAGTTGGAGTCCGATGACGGAATTGGGGGATCGGGCGGTTAAGAAGGTTGTAAGAGACTCCCGGTAAATGTCGTTTAATGCCTGTCTGTTTCCCTTTTGGTCCAGTAGTTCGATTTTGGATCTCATCAGTCCAGCATGCCCCAGGAGCTTACCGAACATCTTACTATCTTACTTACCCAGTTTCATTGTGGACTCGTTGTGAAGTTGTTGCAGTGGAGACATCAAGCGGCATGCCGTAGCTGTTCTGGTACCGGTGTTCTGGCAGGTCTGAAGATTAGTCCACTGCGATTCACTACTACTAGGTGAGCGGGCGGGCGCAGTTTAATTCAGAACCGGCAGGTCAATTGCTTTAAATATCGCCTGCATGAATGGGTTTCTTAAAAGACTCGCTTAACTCTCTCATGAGTTTTCCTGCCATTTTGATGTATTAAATAACTAGAAAGAATAAAAACGCTCATTTGAACGCAAAGCTTCAATTCAGAATTTTATAGAAATTTCTGCAGCTGACAATCAGCTGCTTCGAATTGAACTTAAAATCTCACTGAAGCCGCGTAAATTTTATCACACCACAAACTAATTCGTGCGATTTACAATTCCGGATAGAGACAGCGAAAACTTGATTTTTATCTCTCAGTTCATTTTTAATTTTTACGTTTTTCTTATGAATGAAATATCCGTGTATTCTGCAGTTATGAAATTCTAAAAAAAAGTATGAAAGTATTAACCCGCCGTTGAGCAGCCAGGTCGGGCCGGACTGGCTTTTTCGATTTTGGACGTGAATTTAACATTTTTCTATTATATGATAGCTACCAACTTGAGTTTCCAGGTTGCTTTCCAAAAATTAGATTTTCTATCGATTTATGGATATAGACTTTTAGAAAGGATCTTCGAACAGTATGCCCAGAGCAGAAAAGGCCAAACCCGGGTGGTCAACCGAAGGTTCTAGAAAAGGTGTCCAACGGAGGGTTAAAGAAAACTGCAACTTAATTTCTAACTTTGCAGCGATGTACTCTAGGTTTTAAACGTGGACTTTAGAAAAGAGCGAGTCCAGAAATCGTTGAGCAAGTGTATGATAACATTTGTAAAGGCCCAAGTTTGACTAAGCGCCGAATTGTTCATAACACAGTCATCTCAGTTGGAAGAGTGCTCCATAATTTACACGATGAATTACATATGAAAATGCTGATTTGCAATTTTAGATAAACGTTACAACATTCATAAAACTGAAAATATATGTAATATAATTTTGCTAATTGTGTCCAAAAGCATGTGGAAAGACAGCTTAGGGATTTTGTTTTGAAATTTGTTTTTGTTGATTTGATTTTTTTTAGTATTTGGAAATAACTTCCTTAATAGTTTGTTTATGTTCAAAGTATATAAAGGGATAAAGGGGGAAAAATATAAAGGGATACGTTTCCACGACAGTCGGTTCTACGTTACCGAAACGACCCGGATATATATCCGATCAAGGACTGTCACTCCAGCAGCATTCTCCGTATGTAAGTGTGGGGAATGTTTATGACACTACAACAACAACGCTACGACAACAGCTACGATTTGCGAATGCTATCCTAAACCATCAGATATTCTCTGCTTATTACTAACATCTGCTTATATTGCAACATTATTTCTGCTGGGTTTGGTTATTGTACAGCTTAACGGGTAATTGATTTCACGTTGCATATATTTTGGCGTTAGATACTTCTTCACCGCACAGGGAGCTTCATATGGCTTAATAATAAATCCGACGATACGCATTTGGCGACCAGAGACTCAATTAAATTTTTCATGTAAAGAGTAAATGCGTTATTTCACTGCATAATTGTTTAACCAACTCATTGGTTTCACCGAGCTTACCATCAAATCAACATTCCTGTCATATCAGAACTTGAGTAGGCTTAAAAGTCTTCTTCATCCTGAATCTGCAGAGAATTTACCCATTTAAGTTTGCAAAGTTTTATTCGCTATATTTTATTTATAAAGCACCTTATAAAACAGCAAAAACAACGTTATCATAAGCTTACGGAACTGATCGTACCCAGAAAATCAATTAATTTTGCGTAGATGGATTTCCTATGCGCTTTACGCGGGGACTCCCGCAGTTCGTTTTATTGAAACCACTTCCAAGCCAAAAAAAATTATTTGTATGTTAAGCTTGAATGGGAATTCTTCTGATAGGAATTTATTTGTTAGTGGTAGTATTTTATCACTTCGCACCATTTATCGCAATTAGCGGTAATTCTCACATTAGTTTATTCAGTGACAAACCGATGGCAGTAATCCCCTCAATTCAACCGAATGTGTTATTATGAAAGAATTGCCAGTCTGGCACGCAGGGATGTAGGTTTGTGTTTTGGGGCACATGCACAATAATCGCCAATTTACCACAGTCGCGGTTTTGCGAAACTAATATTTGGCAATTCATTCAAATTTCCAGTTACCTTTCTTTAAATCAATACGTACCTACTAGTCCAATTATGATCGAGCAACTAATAACACTTCCCCTGTTTCATAGTTCATAAGTATGTATGTATGTATTCAAATAATACTCGCTCTTTAATAATTGTGTCGCCACATTTTAAGTTTAGAATTTTACTAAAACTCCAATTTAACAGTTATTTTCTTCACAGATTTTTAATGTTTACGCTATTATTTTAAATGTACTGCATTCAACTATAAAGCTTAAATGATTATTTTTACAATAATTTTTCCTGCATATTGGGTTTCCATTGATGTTGTATTTTGTAGACTGTAATTGCTTTAGACTTATTAAGTAGGTGCAGAAGCAGCACGAAACAGGGAAAAAATCGCATTTGATTTATTTCCATTTGTTGTTTTCGTAATCCCATTTGGAGGTCAGACCAGTGACTGGATTGACTTCCAAGTCAATCATGCGCTTCAATTGTGCCTTTTTATGCTCATCATCGAAGGTAATTGGCAGCTCATCATAAACTAAAATAAAATCTTGTGGTAAGTGTATACTTCATACAGATTTTGTTTCTTTTATATTTACCGAACAAGTTCATGAAAATGGCGATCCATATGGCCATGCCGGTGAAAATGAGACCAACACCTAAGTGCTTTTTCCATTCGCCAGTGGGTGCTTTGATTTCTGCGAAGGTTTGACAGAAGCTAGCACGATAGAGAGCCTTAATTTCTTCATGGCTCAATTTTTTCCAATCTTGCTTCTCCTTTTCACGCAGTGCCTTAGTTTCGTTGGTTGGCTCACGGAAGCGAATAGCAGGCATTGGAAAATCTGTACGATCGGCGTAGGAAGCGGTACCGTTCCAGCCGTATCCGACAATTTCCCGGTTACCAATTTTATCCAATGTGTGAATGGAGGCAACGCTGCCACTTTGCATATTTTTGATCAACTGCTGGAACAGCTGACGCTGCATGGGTAGGCTCATACCACGGAGTGCCATTTTCTATGCTGCCTAGAAGTAAAAAATAAAAATTAATTGGTTTTGAAATAAGGAACGTTTTTATTTCAAAACTAAGTTAAAAAAGGGGCAGAGAGGTTGCGGCTGAAAAATCACAAGCGATTTTATGATTGCGCAGAGGTTATGTAACTTTTGGCTGTTGGGTGCCACCTCAATTATTTTCAAACACAATGAATAGAAAATATTCGAAGGATGGGAAAACTTGCTTTTTGCTATCGGCACAATGTTTAAATAAATCAAATTTCTTACAATATTGCTTTTAATATTAATAACTGAAACCCATATTATCGTGACGGCATCAAAGATTACACAACCAAAAGTCATACGAATTTCGCTTCAACCCGCAAACGTTAGCAAGTGGACCGCTGGACAAGTGGAAAAGTTAATTTTTATAAATTACAGCTTTAAGAAGATTTGTTTTTTATTGTCAATAAATTAATACTAATTAACCTTTTAAAAATAAACCCACTTTTCTCACTCGATGTGATTGTGAAGAAAGATTCGCGGAATATGCCAACTTTTATGTAGCGAGTGTCAATGGTGTACTCGTCGAATCTGACCCGAATATAACGAATAACCAACAAAAAATCAATAAACACATGCTTCAGGGTTGCATCAACTTACTCTACGGGCGATTGCAGGCGGTATTCTTTTTTACGTTTCATCTGCTCGGAACGACTCTGGACCATTTTGTTTTACATCATTTATATTAAACCACCTACCGAAAAATAAAAAAGAAATAATATAAATAACAGTTATTAATTCGTTTTACATTTTTTCCTATACATACATAACTAAGTGAATGCTTTTTAGAGCAAAGTGATTGGAGATTTGTACCACACATAATAGAATTACAACACAACTTTTGCCGAACTTGGTCTGAAAAATAAATAAAAATAGGAAAATAAAAACAAAAATGTCTCTCAAAATAATAAACAACTATGTATATAAATAATCATTGCTTTCTATGTATTAAAATATAGTTTAGCAAAAAATATTGCTGGTGTTTTTGTTTAATATTCAAAAGTGTTTCCTCTATAGTCTGTCGAGCTGGATATTTGATATTCTTAATAAAAAATTTTATAAACATAAAAAAAAAATGTGACATTTATGTCGTAAAACGCATATTTTTTTTAAAATGCCGTAAATTGAAAACTTTTTGAAATTCAAAAATCAGGCATCACAGACTATAATTACAACTTTATTTGTGAAGAATTTTTTTACTTTTTGCAGATCCACCAACATTTCAACGAGAAATGATGCAGACCATGGAACAACTTTTTTTCATTGTACTTTTAGGTCACGTGATTTTTTATATACTAATTTTTGTAAAGAAAAATTAAAATAAATGTTTTTATACAGTTTAAGTACTAATAGACAATGTAGAAAATGTTTTATATTTATTTCTATTGTTATCTCTTCTAAAACAGTTTTTCTTTTAACGTATTTTTGACGCTACTGGACGTATGTAACCCTTTAAAACTTTGTGCAATTCTAGAAAAAAAAATCAACATATTTTCGCCAAAATTTCACATTTTCTAATTAGAATATAAAAAAATTGGAAATGCAGTTTTATAACCAAAACTTTAAGTTAATGATTCACAAAAATAAATGTATTAATAGTACATAAAACAAAATCTTCAGATGTATGTAGTGTTAATTTTAGAGGACGGACGGACCCACACCTGTGTTCAAATTAATTGAGGCAGGATAAATAACCATGTTTTAACTCTTCTTTTTTATGTATTTAATTCTTTTATTTTAATAGAAGTATAGGAAAAATCGTATAATCAAAGCTCTAAACTTTGTACGAAATTCACAAAAATTAAAAAAATAAAAAAAAATACATCAATTATAGCCAAAATAGCACAACAACAAAGTGTAATTTTCAGGTAGCTCAAAATTTGTCGTTGATATTTCACAATTTTCTTCTTCAGAGGTCATTTACATTCATATAAATAACAACAACAACAAATGCAGTTTATATGGTAGAAATTGTCGAAAATCAACGTAATTTGATTGACTCCAAACTTAAATTTTTTTATAATTGAATGGGATATAAAACCGCATATCTTGAAGATTTCCAAGTTTTTATGACTATATTTCTCAACGCTAAAGTTACTTAAGCGGGCTCCTCCTCCTAATTTCGCCATGTTGTTTTATATGATTTTAAAGTTTACTCGTAAAAGAACCATTGTTTAATGGGTTGTGCGGTGTGGCCCGCTAAACTACATAGAATTTATAATGCTGAAACTAAAAACCACCCAAGGCCAAATCCTCTACTTCTGCTTCAAAAAGGTTGGTAATCATAACTCCAAAATCAGCCACCAAACGGCGACCAGAAAAATGTGTCCGCTTATGTGAGGGGTTTAAGATAAAAGTAAAAAAAGTTAATAATCATTTTTTACAGATCTTCAGTTTTATTTCCAAAACATACGATGTACATAAATATTTGTCAAATTAAATAGAATTTTAAATAATATAGAGAAATACGAGATATGTTAAAAACAAATTTTGTTATGCAAGGTTTCAAATAGAGTTAAAAGGTTTCAAAAGAGTCAGATATTTTAGCTGGGCAAGTTTTTCCTTTAATTCCAATATCTTGGGGGTGCATTTGAGGTCGTTAGGATATCAATAAAATGTTTTCAGTTTTATTTTAGCCTTTGGCCTACAAGCTTCTTTATACTTCTCATTTTTTGTTCAGCTTCAAAAGAGTTGACCAGCGATTCCTGAGAAACAATTGATATTTTCGACTTGCATATGGATCTCAACTAGATTAATAACGTTGGTTAACTGAGCAACCGCTGATAGGGGAAGCTATATTCTCTGCGCCCCAACCGTTCCGCTATTAGGGGGACAGCTTTCCTGAAACAAATTTTCACCGTCTGTGGGCTCCCTTGCTCGCAGGTGCGTGGAATAAACAACACCTGATAAGTCGTTTCAACAATTCGTGAAATGATGCCGCATTTATAGTCAGCTTTCGTGTATGATTGACGTCATGTATTTAATTTATATGAAATGCTTTCTAGTGAAGAGCCTAAATTTATGTTAGTTTTTAATAACATTTAATAAAACGATTTTATGAATGAAATGAAGTAACACTATTGTAAATTGGCCGCTTATGAGGAAACTGAAATGCCTTCGTTGGGGAAAACGTGTTCGCATCCTGTTATGAGATGACTCTCCGCTCTAGTCCGTTGAATTCGTCTGAAAAGTGTTCGCTTGAGATATGTTCGCTTATGACATGTGTCCGCTTGAGAGTGGTGTCCGTTAGGCGAGAGTGCATCGTACAGTAGGTTCTGTTTTTATGCGGCTTTTTTTTATGCGGTTTTGAAATAGTGCGGTTTTTTTTTTAAATTACAAAATGCATGTCGACCTATCGGGAATTGTATATATAAACAAGATTCTAAACCAGCTAAGCAAAAACTCATCACAGATTACATCAGAAATGCTAACCCTACAAGTATGGAAGATATATAAAGATATAATTTTCAAAGATACAATATTTTGTTTAAGCGATTTTATTTAATTATTTCAAATTCATGCGGTCTATGGAACGTATCTATAGTAATAATATGGGACTAGTGCCCTTTTTTATGCGATTATTTCAGATTTATGCGGTTTTAGCATTTGAAACGTATCTATAGTTTTAATATAGAACTAGTAGCTTTTTTTATGCTGTTTCTTACGGAACGTATCTACCGCATAAAAACAGAACCTACTGTATATGTATTTATACATATTTTTTTCTTGATTTCTTAACTTTAAAGTTAAAAACGTGTGGTTTTTTTTCTTCTGAATCAGTGCCATAGCACTAGAATTGTAAACATTTTTCGCAGATATCAGCGCAATCATCACAGAAGCTCAAAGGATATAATTTAAGTAACTCAGATTGGAACTTGACCGCATTGAACTTTCTTATTTAACATATTTTCATACACACATGCATACACGTTCTTTATTATTAGTATGTTTCGCGCTCTTTGAATGTGAATATTGTCTGCACAGTCTGGAGTATTTTCTTGCACAGCATAGACGCTAATAAATTGATTCCTGTATTTGAAAATGACTAGGCACTAATCTAGTACGAATTGAGCCGCGTTGAAATTCAGAAGATTGTTTACTAAACAAACAAAATATGTAATATAGCATTTAAACAAATAAAATTGCCTAAGTACTTAGATAGACGCACAATGTTTAGCAGGAATATACTGTTGCTGCTCTGCTATTTGCTGATGCTCACATAGGTTAGTGTATGACAAATTATCGCCAGTTTACTTAAAAAATCAACGAATACATTGTTGCAGTTTCGTCTTACATATGGACATATAAACGTATACATAGCTCATTAACGCCTTATCACAACCGAATGAAGTTCGCAGCACTTCCGAAGATGCTAAAGATCAGCAGAGTCTACATACTAAATTGACGAAATCTGCAGTTCTCCACGGCGAACACGGGGTTAAAAAATTATAACTAATGCAAAGAGCAATGACAATAGCAATAACAACAACTACGATAAACGGAGCGATCGTGATAAATTACTTTTCTATTCGCTCTACCAATTAACATTGCTCTCAAATTTTACCGTTTAACATGGCACACAACTTTTTCGAAACGTTCTTAAAGAAGCATGCACACTCGAGGAACGCACCGAGATTTTAAAAGCATATTTGCGCGATTTTTCGGATTATGTCGCACGCGCAGAACGTTTGAAAAAACTAAACGAACGTGAAAAGGTGTGTGAACTGCACAGTATGGCCATACTATTCACAGACCTTGTGGAGCGTCCAAATACAGCCGCATGAGAGGACGCGACAATTAAGGATATGTATTCGGAGATGACGTTAGAGCAGAATGGCTTGAGTGATTTACTAGAGGATATCTTAGAACATTTTCTCGCCCCCACCGATAAGTTTGACGCTCGAATAAAGAGTTATTTGGACAAGTTGACGGCCGAGGAGCTGTTGAGCAAATGCCAAATGATTGAGTGGTTTCAAATATTTAGTGCCGAAACGAACTCGAAGAAGAAAATGAGAATATTCTCTAAGTTTTTTTACTTACCCCATAGTAATTCTTAATGCTTGTTTTAATTTATGTTAACAATTACCGGGCCTGCCGCCTAATTTAATATAACTGTGCAATATTTATAATATTTATGAAAATGTGTGTGTGTGTAAAGTATAAAATTTCGTTTGTTAGATCTGCTTAATAAAAAAAAAATCGAATCTTTTGTAAAAACTTGTGAGAATTGATTAAATGATAGTAAAAATATTAATAAATGCAAAATGTAGTTAACAATACCGGACAAGACATGTAATAAGCTGTAGTAAAACGAATGTACGACATCTGTGATGCTAATTCCCCTGCTGCTTGTCGCAAAAGATGCATTCACACCTATTTATCGTATTTATTAGAATAACAATGGTGACTATTGACTATTGTCTATCACACTGCTAAGAAGGTATAACGTGACATAATGCAAGTAAAATGACGAAGAATAAATGAATATTTATACAATATGTGATTATAATTTACGAGTATAGCTTTTAATTCTAAATGCCTACATGCATGTTCGAAATATCTACATATGTACATATACATATATGTACATAAATATGTAAGCGTGCTGGTTTTTACTGCAGTGAGCCGTTCACCCACCCCTGCACCGTTTTCCTCCTTTCGCGAACTACCGTTAGGTATACTTCGCGGTGTATGTAAGGACAAGAATGATAGATTACAAGATTAGGACAACCGTGAGAGCAATTCTGGCTGATACGTGACAATAAAAAAAGAGAACGGCGTTGTAGGGGAGATTTGCTTGTGAAGAATAATAAAGAAAAGTGAAAAACACTACAATATAAAATCAATAAAAATATTTTAATATCACGTCAGCAAATCAACTGACTCAGCTGCTACTAGGAGCGGGATAGCGGTTCTGTATTCTCTCCGTCGCGATGTAAACAGGTGTATACATATATTTGAAGTGTGATTTAATTTCATAATAATTTGGTATAAAAGGTTTTTTTTTGTTGAGTGTCGGTTGCTGCTCGGCAAGCAATAGCAAACCTACGAGTGCATAATAAGCAGTTTAAATAAGGCAATATTTTTTAAATACGGCATAGGATAAAATTGTTTAGACATTTGTGAAGGGAAAATAAAAGAAGAGGTTTAATAATATCGATATGTAAACATGTTATACCAAATTTAAATAAAATAAATAAATAATTGGCGCGTACACTTCTGTTAGGTGTTTGGCCGAGCTCCTCCTCCTATTTGTGGTGTGCGTGTTGATGTTGTTCCACAAATAGAGGGACCTACAGTTTTAAGCCGACTCCGAACGGCAGATATTTTTATGAGGAGCTTTTTCATGGCAGAAATACACTCGGAGGTTTGCCATTGCCTGCCGAGGGGCGACCGCTATTAGAAAAATGTTTTTTATTAATTTTGCTTTCACCGAGATTCGAACCAACGACCTCTCGGTGAATTCCGAATGGTAATCACGTACCTACCCATTCGGCTACGGCGGCCGCCTATTATCAATTACCAAATTTACGGAAAATTAATTTTCGAAGCGTTGGCGACACGGGTTAAAAATATTTACAAAAAATTTAAATTTTCCTCTATTTTTGGCCAAAGAACAAATTTGGGAAGCATCAAAATGAAACAAATAAAAAAACAAAAAAATAATTGGCGCATACACTTCTGTTAGGTGTTTGGCCGAGCTCCTCCTCCTATTTGTGGTGTGCGTCTTGATGTTGTTCCACAAATGGAGGGACCTACAGTTTCAAGCCGACTCCGAACGGCAGATATTTTTATGAGGAGCTTTTTCATGGCAGAAATACACTCGGAGGTTTGCCATTGCCTGCCGAGGGGCGACCGCTATTAGAAAAATGTTTTTATTAATTTTGCTTTCACCGAGATTCGAACCAACGACCTCTCAGTGAATTCCGAATGGTAATCACGCACCAACCCATTCGGCTACGGCGGCCGAAATGAAACAAATACATATATATATTTTTGGGTTATCGCAATGTATAACCTTAAGATAAGACAGATATACATTCGTTTCCACAACAGTCGGCTATACGTTACCGGAACGACCCGGATTTATATTCGGCAAGGGACTGTCACTCCAGCAGCATTCCCCGTATGTAAGTATGGGGAATGTTTATGCTGCTACAACAACAACTGATATATAATACATTATTTTAAATAGATATTTATTGAGAATTATTTGAATTTGAAGAGGTCGAGCCAAGGAGCACCAGGAGATTTGGTGACTCCTAAAACACTCAGGCTAAAAAGCCCATTGTATTTAAAGCTCTGGAAAGGGGGTAGATAGTCAAGGAGGGAGGGAGAAAAGTGTCAGAGAAAGAGATAGGAAAGAATAGAGACAGAGATAGAGATAGTTAGTCCTGTGAGAATTTTCCAGATTCTTTGGCGAATCTGTAAATATCCTCCAGTTTTAGAGAACGAATATCACTCATATGCTGACCCCATGGGTTGTGTCCTGTAATGATGCCGACCATCAACCGAATGTCTTTCCTTCTAAGTTTTAGTAGAAAGTTTGACAGTTTTCTGTTCGGACTTGTCACAAAACACTTTGCAGTTCTGCAGCGTTCTAGACCGGACCATCGCTCTTTATGTAGATTGCCTACATAATCGTTGATCCAATTCTTGATTCCTGCGGGACTGATTCCGATTATTGGCTCTGGCCCCTGTGGGGGCACCGCTGATCCACGGTTGGCCAATTCGTCGGCAATTTCGTTTCCTTGAACACCGGAGTGTCCTGGAACCCATATAAGTACAAGCCTGTTTTGTCTTGCGACAGAATTAAGCTTCTTCTTACATTCTTGAACAATCTTCGAGGTTTGCTTCGCGTTCTCCAGGGCCTTCAATGCAGCCTGACTGTCACTGAAGACTCCAATTGAGAATTATTTAAAAAAAAAGCTTAAAAATATATATTAAAACTAACTATTAATATCATTGAAACTCATTCGTGTGCCTCTTAAGGGCAAAATAGAAAAAAAATGTCGCGACACAAAATACTTTCTAAAAAAAACTTTTTTCCGATTGTGAAATTTTTGGTAAAAAGGAAAAAAATGTTTTTTAAATAAGTATACAGAAATGACCGCACTGCTTTGTAAGAGATTCATCGCGGTGCCCATTAACAGTACCTCTTTAGATGCAAATAAGTACCTATTTACTTTTACACAGGGAGGGAGGCATAGTAAATTATAAAATTTGCACAAGAATTTCTCGAGATTTTGGCTCTTTGAGTTATCGCAATATTGAAGTAAATGAGCGGCATGTAAATGTTTTTTCGAAAGAACTTCTAATGAGAACGATAATCTATTTTCTAGCCTTGTTCCAAATATCGAATTTGAGTCAGATGGAGCTAAAATTGTTATTGGCGTAGGTTAAATTTCCCCTTCAGTTTTAGGCCTAAATCAGTTTGAAAAACAAATGATATTGACCACAGAGGGGCGACTGCTATATGCATGTAAAGAACTAAATGTAATGTTTAAGGCTTTCGGGTGTTGAGCTCACTACTTAATAATTCGACCGCCCTATTTCCCCATAGCTCACGTAAAAAACGAACGTATCCAAGTGTAGCTGTCGTTAATGTATAAGTATTAGCAAACACTGCTGTTGGTGCTAGAATTTTGAGAACAATTTTATGCCACACGTATTTTCTCACCAAGAGTGACCTTTACTGATACTCTTCATGAACCGTAATACAACACAACATTTTTTAAATTACTTTGTATATTTTGATTGATTTGCAAGGGAGGAAAAATCACTTATATGTAGTTATGAAAGTTATCATAAGAATAAAATACAAAATAATTAACATGTGGGCGCAGAAAAATATTTTTTTATTAGACCAACAATAACAAAGCTGTTGAGGGGAATTTAAAATTCAAATTAGTTAGTAACAACAGATGAACTCTTATATAGTTACATATGTACATATGTATGTATATGAAAAATATATAAGCCAGCGACTCGCAACGAAGTACACATATTTGGATGTACAAAACGCGGTAATGTGGTGATCTTCAGGCAACGAAAAAGAGAAGAGACATTAAATTAGCATAGCGTAGAATTACTAAGGAAACAGAAAGGAAATTCGTTGTGATGCTAGTATCCCAAAGGCGGAAACAAGCCTAGAGATTTATCAGAATGTGTGCGTGTATGACCAATTCAAGGAGTTAGAACACGACATTTGTCATTGTGGTTTAACACCCTCGTTGTTTACTTGTGAGATTGCGGTTAAAGACATCGCTTAATAAAATAGTAATCATGAATAACGGATTGCAAGTAATGTTAGCTGTCTTTATTCATCTCACCTTTCATAAAGTGGAAGCTATTTAGTTAAAAACAAAATTAACTAAATTTCAATAATTAATAGCACAACTGCCCTACTGATTGCATCTCAAATAAATGAATTGGTTTTTAAATTCCAAATCAGCAAAAATGCACAACTAATTAACATTATTTTAATACAGCTACAATCAGTTCCAGTTCGCGACTTTATCTCGGGACTACGGGACTGACATATATTGTAATATGTAAATATAAAATTGCTGTTATCGATTAAGTTATATATAACAACCATTCCGTGTATTTAAACACATATGCACACTAGTAATATGCATGGTACAAACATATATATACACATATTAACATGCATAAAAATGTACGTATTATGGAGTTGTTATGAATGCCTTGATGTCGTAAATATAAAGAATTCATTGAGATATAAAGAGAAGCTATCCCAAAACGCAACTGAAAGCATTGCAGAGGAGCATTATTTTTCCATTGAAAGTTACTCAGAGTGTGCGTTCATATAAGTACATACATTGTATTTTGCATACTTGCATACACCACAGAACATAAAAGAGTAGCCGGGTCGATATTTTCAAGAAATATGTAGCACTCCGTGCATGAAACAGCAATATCATGGAATACATTTTTTCAATAGTTGTCGTCCCTCGCAGGCAATGGAAAATCTGCGAATGTATTACTTCCAGGAAAAAGCTCCTCATATGAAACCATTTGCCGTTTGGAGTCGGCTTAGTGCTGTAGGTTCGTCCTCCCACATCAAGATGCATTTATTTTTAATTTATGTGGCTCAAAAGCCCGTTGTGGGGGTAAAATAAGAGTTTTGCACAAAAAACCCTTGAAAGCAACGCGTCTCCTCAAGTTCGAAATGTGTGAATTAATTCACATAGCTAGATATATTTTTAAAGGCACGCATAGTAGTCGTCAAGAGGCAACAACAATGACACACAAACCAAAATTAAATACACTATTTATGTCCGCATGTATGCATGTATGTAAGTGTTGTATGAATGTGAATGTGTGGTGTGAATTGATTCTTTAAATATGATGCTCAATTAACATTTTCGCTCTCCCACAGACTGGATTCTCAAAACTTCACATTTCGCAATTGAGTTCTGCAGGCAGCTTCTCGTGTTGCTAATCACATGTCGTCAAGTGTACATATGTACTCATATAAGTATGTATTTAAGAACGCGTGTGATTTTTATGTATGAAAATATGTATGTAATTGGGTGTTGAAAATGCAAGCAATTGATTCCAATTAAAAACAAGTTCGCAAATCGGTGCGGTCAAGTGCGAATATGAGGCGCACTACGACGGTGGGGAGCTAAAGGAAGAGCATAAGAAAATAAAACATATGAATTTATAAATATAAAATAATTTCAAATAAATATATATTACATTAACGAGAAGTGAAGTAAATAAAAATTGCTTAGTGTGAGTCTCTACATAAATAAAGATATGTTGAATTTTATTATCGGTCAGGTGAATATGCAGCGATTTTCTACTGCTGAGGACCGTTCTTTTCTTATCGAAATAGTGGCAAAATATTGTGCAGGAATGAGTGTGCAGTTACTCTAGAACAAAAACAAAAGTTTGCGGAGAAACATTCTTGCATTTAAAATAATATTTAGTGATTAAAAAATGTGTATTTGAACGAAAAAGTTTTAAAGTATCTGCAAATGTGTAATTGAACGGAAATTATTCTGAGTTGGAGTAAAATTTTAACTCGTATTTCAATTCGTTTAGTTCTCAATGCGCTATTTATTATTTTGCGGCAATTCCGTTCGAAACTGTTACTGTTTTCATGTTATTCCCCATACATGCTTGGGGAATGCTGCTGGAGTGACAGTTCTTATGTGTGTCTAATTGTGCCTGCGCAAGAAAAACAATGTGGACAAATTTGTTTTCGTGTTGCATTTGCATTTAGGGGAATACTATTTGCCTAGATGGAACTTATAATTGGTCCGGAAAATATGAATGGCTGTGTCATTAGTCAGAAAATTGGCTTCATTGATGAAATTGTTGTTAAATTTAAAAATTTCTTAATTTAGCAAATTATTTTGTTTAATTTTATATTGCTAAAAAAAGAAGTTTCCACCATTTAATTGATCAAATTATTGATGTTTTTTACAAACTAATAATGTTTTTTTATATCAATTAAATTTTTAGTTTTGAAGAATAGTACTTATGGTGCAAGGTTTATGTAATTTTAAACATCTTGAATTAAAATATATAAAAGCAAAAGCAAAAAATATATACAAATCAAAAAGCTCATGCATATTTTATTACTAACGTCGAATATAGGGCTATGTTGTTGAGTAAAAATTGTGCAACATTATCCAGATGTACGCCGCAAATACAAAAAGGAACTCGGCCATACACCTAACAGAAATGTACCCGCCATTTATTTATTTAAATATTTTTTTGGGTAAAAGTGAGGATTGTTTGAAACATTTTTCGTATCTGTGTGTTGTTGCATTTTTTGTTTAAAAAATATATTTACTTCTTATTTTAGTATTTAATAACATTACCAATATTTACCATGTCAGTTTTTAAATTCGTTTTCTCAATAATTTTTAAACCCATTTTTATTATGCTTTTTTAACTTGTTTTATAAATGGAAACATTTGCGAATGGAACCATATTTGTAAATCTCTCATTTTATCATTTATTTAGTGCTTTTAAATAAAAATATCTACTGTAAAATTCTTCAATTTTTTTCAAATTTTTACAAATAATTTTCATGTCTACAGCACTCTGTAATGGCAATTAATACTAGATATGAATTTTTTTAAGGTTGTTGGTCTAACAAGGCGAAAAAAGTAAAAAGGGAAACGTTTATAGAACAACAAACTAACATTTTTAATAGGATGCAGATTTTTTTTCTATATAGTTTTTTCTTGTGAAGAGAGAAACTAGTATTTTTTTATTGTATTTAATTTTTTAACATAAATATATTTTGTACATGCTTCAAAAATCTCTTTAATAGTGTTGCAAATCATAGAATGATTGGCGAATACTGAACTCATATTTTTTATACAAAAAGGATAAGAAATTAAAAAAATTCACTGAAATATTAATGCAAAATATATTTAAAAAATCATAATATAACAAAAAAAAAAAAAACATTTTCATAGCTCTATGCTGCTTACAGAAGCTTTACTTATTCGTTGTGCGCTTAATTGCATGATATCATTAAACTATTTTTTTTTATAACAAATACGCGTTTCTTCATCTATTTGAGATGCCCTTTCTATTCTTATATTTTTTGAATTTTAGTTTCCATATCGTATCCGTTAGCTTTTCGCTTGCATTTCTTAAAATGATCCAAAAAAACTAACAATCTCGAAGTCCTCTCAATAAATTTAAACATCATTCTCCTTTTTGGATTGTAATCTCATTCAACTGAGCGCCTTTAAAATATCTCTTAAAGTGCACAATTTCCGTTCAAGCAATTGCACAAACTCCACACATATTCTTTCCGATAAACTAATACTCCTCCATTTGTTGCGTGTAGGGTGTGAAAATATCAAAACATACAAAACAAATCAAAGAGATATTGCAATTTCTCTTTTATTAAGTGTAATGTATAAAAGACTATAGACATGATAAACAATTTCAGTTGCATCTCAGTCATTGGTGTGTGGTATAGCATTTTTTCGCTGAGAGAATGTGGAAGAAAGCGATGCTGCCTCTGCTGCTGCTGCTGCTGCTCACCGCATTACTCTTAGCACAGGTGAGTCCGTGTCACTTTCCCACTATACACTTTCCTATTATATTTATAAACAAATCTGACCTTAAACTACATGCAAACTAAACAAGTAGCAAAAACAAAAAAAAAAACAAAAAAAAAAAAAATACAAAACGACAACAAAAACCAACAACCATATTGTATAGTATAGTTTATGTGCATATGTGTCTATTAATCAAAACATCCATCTATTTACTTTACTATTTAGTTGGTCGCAACGGAATCAACGCAACCACCAGTTAATGCAAAAGACATCAGCACCAGTAGTAGTAGCACGGAGCGTTCCGTGGCGACAGCATTGGATATTAACGACAATGACGATCATGATTCCGATGAAGCAATAGTTGAAACATACGAAGCCGATGAGGAGAGAAGCGAAGTGACAAAGAAAACGATACCACAATTAATAAAAACAACACCAACCAACGAAGACGCTAGCGCAGAAGTAAGCGAAGTAGTCGTCGATGACGATTGCGATAGCGACGAAGTCAACAGGGATGGGGACGATGGCGGTGTAGGTGATCACGATGACGATGACGATGGCGATGCGAATGTATCCGATGAGGGCAGTGGTGGTGGTGTTGGTGTTGGTGTTGGTGAAGGGGGCAGCGCCGACTTCGCTGGAGAAGACATTGGTGTTGGCGAAAGTAATGCTGAAGCATCCGAAGCTCCGCCACTTAAGATAAGCGGGCGCGATCGGCTTGCGTCTATAATGATGCGCGAATTCACACAGTTGATTGATTATGCATTGGAGCAACAGAGATCGGTCGTCAACCAGTTTTTACAAGACGATACAATTGAGATGGTGAAATGTGCGACAATGGAGACGGTGAAAAAGAGCTGCGCCTCATTCATAGAGGGTGTGAGAGAAGCCCTCAAGATTGACAAAGGTAAAGACTTTCCTACACAATTCGCGCTATTCGGAATGAAAACGTTGATGGCGAGAAATTTCGAATCATTTGTGGATCAACATAATACGACGCGCATAAAGCAACCGACAGCGGAAAATGTGATTATTGACAATGCGCTGAAGAAGGCGGGTGTGTTGCAGATCGAGTTGGATATGCAGAAACGTTTTGTGGAATTTTCAAAATTATTTAAGTCGATAGTGGGTGAATATGTGGATAGACTGTTGCCGCATGAACGGAAGTTGGATGAAACAATGGTGGAGTGGTACGAAGAATTCAAAGCAGCGACGAATATTAGTAGTCAAGTGACAGCTTTGTCAAAATTTTTACCACTGTACAAAAATATATCTTCCATAGAAATTGATTTAAATTGAGAAGTGATAAGCAGGAAGCAAAATTAAAACAAACACAAAAAAAAAAAAAAAAATACAAAAAAAAAACAATATTTTTAATAATAATAAAAGTAATGATAAGAAAACTAAATTTTAATTTAATACGAAGACCTAATTATGATAAGCGCCAAACAAAACAAAACAAAAAAAAAATACAAAAATGAGAACAATGAAAACAAAATCAAAAGCTGAATATGTGTTTATGTGTAAGCATTGTGCCCTAAGTTCTACCTATGTAAATAAAGTATTAATAATTTATTCTAAGTACCAAAAACTGTTTGCGCTTAATACACTTTCAAATGCGGAAGCTGCTCCAAACGATGGGTTTTATAATTATAAAACCTAAAAACCAAATAAAATTTGATAAACTTTGCCAAAAATATACAATACCATAGGGTCAATAACATAATACGTAAATTAGGTAAATACCAAACAAATTATACAAACACACATACATAAATACGTACATAATAAAATCGTTACCTAATAAAATACGCATTTTTATAAATAATTTGTTTTAATGCTGGTCTGATAATAAAATATATAATAATTGTATACACACGTAATTACGAGGGTCGTTTGAAAAGTCCGTGCAAAGTCAGAGAGAGGGTACTACTGGCGCCTACCGAGGTTATGTTTAGTTTGTAGCATCTCTTGGTGAAACACACACCAAGTTTCAGTCAGATGGGACTTTTCTTTGTGTTTGCCATTCGTTTGAATTGAGGAAGTCGAGTGATTTTCTCGATACCACAATTAATAAAAACAACACCAACCAACGAAGACGCTAGCGCAGACGCAAGCGAAGTAGACGACGATGACGAGGCACTTCTACAACAACAACAACGATGACGATTGCGATAGCGACGAAGTCGACAGGGATGGGATCGACTGATTTTCTTTTGTTCCCACGGCAGGCGGTTCTAAGACACCGGAACGACACGGATTTATATTCAGTCAAGGACTGTCACTTCGGCAGCATTCCCCGTATATGTATCGTATATGAATGTTTATGTTGCTGCTACAACAACAACAAGTGGTTTTCTTTTTCCAGCACGACAACGCGCCACTCACATCCGCTCTATTCCTAAGTTCCCCGACTTGGCTCACTTGTTGTGGTTGTAGCAACAATACTAAACCCTGTCAGTGCAATGTAAATCACCGGTCGTCTTCGCCTAGCTCATCTAACGGCAGGCCCAGGAAACTTCATGTTTCAACAGGTTGTTGGGTCCTCAGGGCGAAGGGTGTTAGATGAGAGACTTGGCTACTAAGACTACTGATTGGGATCCAGAGGATGCCTCTGTTAGGCTGAGCGGGCGACAGAATGGAGCCTTGCCTCACTTCTGCAATTGGTTCAAGTGGGTCGGGTAACGCTCTATCATGCAGCACTCCACATTGAAAACCAATATACCATTCGGAAACCAGAGAGAACGTAGGTTCGAATCTCGGTGTAAGACCAAAATGAAGAAAACGTTTTTTTCTAAAAGCGGTCGTCTTTCGGAAGGCAAGGGGAGACCTCTGAGTTTATTTCTGCCATGAAAAAGCTCCTTACGACGGAGCGCGCTCCATATACAGGGTGGGCCAAATAATACCTACTAATGTTAGGTTATAATTGTAGGTTATACTCGTAATTGAATTGTTGGAAATTTATTATGGAACCCTACAGTACAACAAAAGGCGTTAAAATTATCGAGTTTTTCTATTCTTGTCAACGATCAATTGTTTTAACGCAGCGTAAATATCGGCATTTGTAGGATGAAGCGCATTTCCATTTAAATGGTTATGTCAACAAACAAAACTGTAGATTGTGGGGCTCTGAAAATGCAAAGGCAACACACCAACATCAGGTGCACCCATCTAAATGTACTGTTTGGTGCGGTGTTATGACCACTAGAGTTATCGGTCCATATTTCTTCGAAAATGAGGATGAAACGCCGGAATCGATTTCTGGAGCTTCTTACAGAACATTGATTGAAAACTTTTTACGACCGATGGCGGAGCAGTATCCTAATTTGTGGTTTCAACAAGATCGAGCAACTGTGATTATTGCTAGGCAAACTATGGACCTACTGCGTGAGATTTTTGGCGAACGTCTGATTTCCAAAAATTCAGATTTCCCTTGGCCACCTCGTTCGCCAGATTTGACTGCACCCGACTTCTTTTTTGGGGATATTTAAAAGACAAAGTGTATCTTAATAAACCAGAGGCTATTAGACAGCTGAAGCAAAATATTCGAGACGAAATACTGAGCCTTCAACCAGAAACATTATGTGGTGTAATGGAAAACGCGTTAAAAAAAGCCAATCTTTGTATCGAGAAAAATGTAGGACACTTGTCTGATGTAATATTTCATACATAATTTCCATAAAATATATTCAATGTATAAAAATAATTAGCCAAAATAAATGATTATTGCAAAAGTTATTTGTGTTTAACATTAGTAGGTCTTATTTGGCCCACTCTGTACTATGATGACACCATAGCAGAATATCCGGGCATTATTACGTTACCGGAACGACCCGGATTTGTATGAGGAATTTTTCTGCTACTACAACAATAACAACAACAACAGCTGAGCATTACGAACGACTCAAAATTAAACTGGCTTTTGCAGAAAAAACGAGAGATTGTTCTGGCTTCTTGGACGACATTCCAAGTTATCAAACTGTCAAACACCAACAGATATTGCAAAATATATGTAGTTAATTGCCAACTAATCTTAATCTAAATCTAATTAGTCATTGCTTGTTAGTCACTCGTTTTAAATGCCACGTCGATTTTGTCCTAAATGAGCTTGAGGCCTTAGGCGCTTCAATGCCACTCTCATCCCGTCCCGTTGTAAATAAATCTCGTTGATTACTTACATTCTACATTTTAATTATAATGTTTATTTAAATTTATTTGACTCAATTCGCAAATTTTAATTTATGTTTATTTTAATTTTGCGATCAGCTGTTTTTCTCACTTGCAAATTCTTACAAGTAAAAATTTATCCAGTAAAAACTTGCGACTTCCCCTCAAAATGTAATCTCATTTTGCTCTCTCACTTTCCCCTACTTTGCAGGTTTTTTGGGTATATAAACACCAAAGCGTGATAATTTGGAACAGTTGTTGCGAACTATTTGCTTTATGAACAGACCTATTATTTTTGCAGAACTACCCGCCACAGACTTTGTAAGCAATTATTAAGGAGCTGCATTTCCAAATACACGAATATGAAATCAATAAAAGCGTTTTCTTTAATTTGCCGCAAATATATATATGTAGTAGGGCGGGTCGATTTCAAAATCGCTCATTGCTCTGTGAAAATCGTATTCTAGGGATCAAAATAAGAAACTTTGCCGAAGGAACCATACCTCTAAAACGAATTCTGATGTCCCCCAATTTGGGTCGAACGAAAAATCCCACTTTGACCCATTTAGAGTGCTCCAATCGAGGCCAAATGTATGACCGACCCCCACTAACTTTGGATGGCCGATCCACCCATGCCAGTGGCACACCCCCTGGCACTCTCCTGGGGGGTTCCCCATACAATCATTTCAAAATATCACCATTTTTGGCCTTTACATGAGAAAAGAAACTAAAAAGTTCGACCCAAATTGGGTGACATCAGAATTCGTTTTAGAGGTATGGTTCCTTCGGCAAAGTTTCTTATTTTGATCCCTAGAATATGATTTTCACAGCAATGGGCGATTTTTTGCCTCCCCACAAATCGACCCGGCCTAATATGTAGATATGTATGTAAATATGTACACATTATGTGTCTGATAGTACTCCACTGCGTAAGAAAATATTCTTATAATCTCAAAATTCAAATCTAACTCAACCGACCTTTGCCAATTTTAATTATTTAAAAATTAAAATTTTTCACGCTCAATCATAGCATAGACACATGCATTTATTTATTTATAATTTATGATTTATGTAGTGTTTTGTGTACAGGTTAATTTTTGAGTATAGCGGTTTATGTTACACCCTACAAAATATTGTTTTCGTTTCCTAAATGCAAATTCGCTAAAAAGAAAAAATTTAATTGAACAACCTTGAAGCTGACGCTTGATGAATCTCCTATTTGCGTACATACATTCATACATATGTGTGGATAAAAATATAACAAATTCTTCAAGTGTACTAATAAAATTGATAAATATTTAAATTGAGAAGCCTTGAACTTGCATGAAATCATTTTAGTACTCGGTAATTATTGTAGTGGAATATTTAATAGGAGAGTGCGCGGGGTTTTCGAGGCGCTGCTTCAAAAAAGATTCGATTTGTTGTATAAATTTTATTGTATTGGAGAGAAGGCCGCCACAAACATCCAAATATAAGTATCTACAAATTTAGAAATGGAGTAAATTCAAGACTAGATTAGATTAGATTTTTTATAAGGCATGCACTTCGAGCACTTCAGGATGGCACTTGACTAGAACCCGCAAGGGAGCAAAGGTCGCGGTCGACCAAAAAACTCTTGGAGAAGCCCGATGCAAAAACAACAGCACAGAACCGTGTATGATGGAAGAGTCTTGTCGAGGCCTTATGCTCCCGAGAGGAGTGAACAAGGAAAAACAAAATATACTTCGACCTCACCGACCTTTGCGTACTCTACTCATCCCAGTACCTCATCGAAACCCAGTTCCTTTATTGAATTCAGCGTAGAGCTGGGTTGGATTGAGCCTATGCGCCTTTCTTCTGGCAGCAATTGGCTAATATATCTTAACCTTCTCCGCGGTATAGCGCGGCATTGAAGAAGAAGGTGAATTGGAGCATCTTGGGATTGATCGCAGAAACAGGAAGAGTCCTGTTCATGTGCAGATGACTACGAGATCTGTAGTGGGCTGTGAGAATTCGCGCGAACATTCCTAGTTTATCCTTGGGGAGGTTTATGCGCCTTTGAAACCTCTTTTTGTCGTACCCCTCCAGTAAGGGGTTCGCCTGGCGTAGCCCCAAAGTTTGGTGCTAGCAACCCTCCCTCAGCCCTAGCGCTTCACGCCTGAGTTTCTTCTTGAAGGTGTGGTGTGCCATAGCAAAGAAGAGCGTCCGCTATTTCATTCCCAGTTATACCTCTATGCCCTGGGACGCAAATTAGCCAGTTGCAATTGTGCATTCCTAGTAGATTAAGTTTCTCGATACACTCAAGTACCAGTGAGGATTTGATCTCACAGGACGATAGGGCCATGAGTGCCGCCTAACTGTTAGTCAGAATGGCAATTCGCTCATTCCGGATAAACTCAAGTAAACTCAATCCTCCGCATATGTTAGCATCGGTCATCAAAGATATCTCATAGACAAGAAAATCTAAAGTCTTAGTTTACAGAAGGCAAATGAATATAAAACTCATATTAGCAGTCAAAAAGCAGAACAATTGTTTGCGTAGCCTGGGTGTCCAGACAGTTATGAAGACAATTCTCTATTAAGTAGTCGCCGTTAGAGTCGGTTCGTACAAATGATTTGCTCTGACTTCGATAAGTCAATAAGTCAGTGACTTTTTGTATTTCTGACCTCTTTACTGAAAAAGAAATACCGCTCCTGTCAACAGGCATCTGTCAGTTGACTCCTGTCAAAATTTGAACGTGCTGCGTCAGTTAGTTTGTGTTTTACAGCTACCTTTATCAGACTACCCAGTAATTTGAGGAGAAAATGGAAAAAAACTGAATTTCGCGTGTTTATTAAGCCGATACACCCTTATAAACCCACTGTTTCGGCTGTTGTTTGGTCTCTGGTGTGTGGTGATGGATCCATGTTTCGTCCACGGTTACAAAACGGCGCAAAAACTCCTCCCTATTGCGATTAAACAACGCCAAACCTTCCTGTGAAGTTGTTACACGATTGCGTTTGTGGTGGACTGTGATTTTTCTTTTTCAGTAAAGAGGTCAGAAATACAAAAAGTCACGGACTTATTGACCCGCCCTCGTAGTTACTAAAAAACGTCGTTGTTGGTGTTGTTGTAGCAGCATAAACAATCCCCATACATTACTTGGAATGCTGCTGGAGTGACAGTCCTTAGCCAAATATAAATCCGTAGAATGTGGGAAAAAACGACGTCGAATTGGCCAGCTATGTTATTGTTTTTTGTTGTAGCTAAACATTCCCCATACATATACTGGGAATACTGATGAAGTCACAGTCCTTGGCCAGATATAAATCCGTAGAATGTGGCTACGCACGCGAAATTTGTAAAGCCACCTTACTTTTTGAGTAAACTTCGTATATTTTCACTTCAAGAATTTTCAATCAAATTATTTAAATTACACAGCCATTACGTGGCGCATTACTAGAATATTGAATAGTCTCAATCTGGATGTCATCCTTCCTAGATCTTTATTTTTATCCAAGCTGGAATCAAATTGCTTTAACGTCTTATCTTTACGTTGTTTCTATCTTTTTCACTTCTAGCCTGTAAGGCTTTGGAACCATAGACCTAATAAATGACGTGAAAATGAGAATTAATCTAATTGAACTTAGGGCAATGAATGTAGCGTGCAGGTTTATCAAATTAAAATCTAAAGCAAATACAATTAGAAAGCTAGCAACTTTTTAATACAGTTTGCATTAGAAAGTAAATGGCATAAAACTACGCTAACATTTTGGAAATTAGTTCAGTTTCATTTCAACATTCGAGACGTTGTTGAGAAATAGTACAGAGGAAGTGGGAAAATGTTGAAAAAGGCGATAGTTTTGCTGTTAATTTCTTGCATTTTATTGCAGGTATGAAAAACGACAATGAAATAAAACCAATTACGCATTTAATACTCCTTTAGTTGGTTTCAACAACGCCCAGAAGATCGAGAGACGAGAGTGGCGAAAGCGGTGATAGTATCAGCTCATCCTCCTCCTCCTCCGAAGAGTCCTCTGAACACCATAGACTACACAAACGATCGGCCAGCGATGAAAGCTCCAGTTCCAGCTCCAGCTCTAGCTCTAGTGAATCCTCCGAGGAATATGTCACGCGCGACATATTGTTGAGTGAATTTTTGAAAAGTTACACGAAATTTGTCAAATCCGCAACAAAAGAACTAAAATCGGTGGCTAAAAAGTTCCTTAAAAACAGACTAGTTTCAAGAGTGGATGCTAAATATGTGGATGAAGTCAAGCTGAGTTTCACAAAGTTCATAGAAGCGGATACTACGTATGGTAAAGGAACCAGCGGGGACATTTATTCGATTGCAGAGTATTTTACTACCAGCTTGGACACAATAACCGATTTCCTTAAGGTGTTGAGCCAATATAGTCCACAAGTGTTGAAAGAACCCAATGCCACAGAAGTACTAATTCAAGAGGCTCTCTCGGAATCAGGCGTGGATGATTTGATGAAAGAAATACTAAGTATATTCGAAGATTTCTATAAATCGTTTGGTGATAAAGTGCGTCATTACAAGGCGCACCTATCAGCGGTAGAGAGGGCAAATGAAACGCAATTGATCGACTGGTACGATGAGTATAAAGAAGCAAACGGCATCGAGGTCCAAATAAAAGTACTTCGCCGCTTCTTCTCAATCTATGAAACGAATGATGTTTAGTTTAGAATGTGAAATTGAAATAAATTTTTGTGTGATATCAATATTTTGATTTGGATTTTGTTATATTATTTTTTCTTTGTTTTCAACTGAGTGCGAAATGCAAATGCCATTTTTTTTCAAATTGTAAAAAATTTAGTTTCTATAAACTTTTATGCCCAATCATCTCACTTCTATGATGCGGAAAATCGTGACTGAGAGCAATGAATGCTGCATTTCGTGAGATCAGAAAGTGTTTAGGTTGGTTGGCTGTCCATTACTACCACGAAAGATTTGCTTATAATGCCTAAGTGCTCCCATTTATCCAGCTATCCAGAGATGATATCACTAAAGCGGGTAGTATGGTTAATTCGGTGTAAAACAAGCATATTTTTCGAAATTTTTTTTGTCGACACAGATGATTTATTCAAAATTTTAAAATTACTTCATTATAAAGTCATATTTAAAGAATATTGCGTGAAATTTTCATTGATTTTTATGAAGAAATGAGTTGGTGGCAGCGAATCTTCGCGGACGTCTCATAAAAAAATTGTCCCTCAGAACTCATTACTGGATCACCTAAAATCAAAAAACCAAATTGATTTCATCAGCTAATAAAGTTTCGCAGGTAACAACGTCGAATTTTTTTTTTTTTTTTTTTAATTTTTTAAAGCGCTTTGAAGTCAAAACACCGATTTTTCATAAAAAAAACTTGAAAACTTTGTTGTTTTAAAATATGACAAAATTTAAAAAAAAAAAAACTCGACGTCATTACCTCGTGAATAAAGTAAAGAAACAAAAAAACCAAATTTGAAAAGAATCGGTGCAGTAGATATGAATCTGCAGTGGACACCGACCGTAAAAAAGGCAAGTGTGAGAAAAACGCGTTTAAAGATTTTCGGCAGCGTGAAATCCGGTTGGAGAGGTAGATACTTAATCCTTTGTGTCTTTGTCAATTTTACTCTAATGCACTTCAAACTTTCACACAATAATCTTAAGATGTTATAGAATAATTAAAAAAAAAAAACACAAAAATGAAAAAAAAAAAAAAATGAAAAAAAAAAAAAAATACCATACTACCCCCTTAAGTCATCACATTCGAAAAGAAGTTCAGAATTGAACTGGACGATAAGTTAAACTGAAGTAGACCAGCACTTGAAAGGAATCTCCAGGAGTGTACACTGCACTGGTACACAGATGGCTCGAAGATTCCAAAAGGCATAGGCGCTGGATTATACTACGGCAGAACCAAGCATTCTGCGCCGATAGGTAGTTTTCCAAGCATCTTGAAAGCGGGGATGTGTACCATCTGTCTATGTGCAGAGATAAACTTAGACGTTGACGCTTCCGTAGATTTGTGTACAAATTTCAAGCAAATCAGGCGAAAACTGAGAGAGTTGTACAACTTTGACGAAGAGGATTTAGACAGGGAACTAGGTGCTAGGGAGGTTTTAGGTCAATTTGACCGATATTTATTTTCGACCCTATTAATGTCTTGTACAATTGTGCAATCAAAGTTTCAAAGCAATCGTAGCAAAATTGAGGGAGTTATGGAACTTTTACTGAAAGAGGATATTTAGAAAACTTGGAATTAGAAAGCGATTCTATTGTTGTTATACAACAAATTTTCAAAATTGTTGGACTTTGGGAAAGGCCGGAGAATGTAAAATTCCGCAAAGAAAGTTTCAAAGCAATCGGAGAAAAATTGAGGGAGTTATGGCACTTTTATTGAAAGAACTTGAACTTGGAATTAGAGAGCGTTTTTGCTCATTCGATATTGTTGTTGTTTTACAACCAATTTTCAAAGGTAAAAAAATGAAAAATAGGAGTGAAAACAAAAATCGAAAATTAGCTAAAGCCTCCCTAGCACCTAGTTGCTCTGTCTAAATCCTCTCCGTCAAATTTGTAAAGCTCCCTCAGTTTTCGTCTGATTTATTGTTTTTTTTTTACATATTTAAAAAGGTTGACGCTTACCGTTAAGTAAAGCTTGTAGTCACAAAGCTTATTGGGCAAAGTTAGCGTCGTGATAGCTCTGCCATGATAAATCTGCCACTTGAACTCATTGTCGATTTTAAAGCTGCACACAAAAAGTAGTACATATCGGGATGCCTGAAATTCAAATCACTCGTTTTGTTCATATGACTAAAGAAATCGACGCTGAGCGAATCCATTCCGGTACAATTGGAAAGCTTCTTATAGTGTCCCACCTACACAGAGTACGCCACAGAAGTATGGTTCAATGATTCACCTTTCCTTGATAGCTGCAATATTCATCGCAGTGACGATGGAATAATAGGCCAGTTGGAAGGATCCATGTCCGTTCCGTCCGTGGCGTTAACAATCTCGACTGACAGCAAAATAGCTTATGTGTATTTGAGTCGAAGGCGTCACATACGTCTTGTACACAATGCCCGAATGCACAAGAATTGGCAACTTGCTGTTGCCCATACATTAGGGCGGGTCGATTTAAAAATCGCTCATTGCTCTGTGAAAATCGTATTCTAGGGATGAAAATAAGAAACTTTGCCGAAGAAACCATACCTCTAAAACGAATTCTGATGTCCCCCTATTTCAAAATATTTGGCCTTTACATGAAAAAATCAGCTAAATGGCTATGTTTTTTCTTTATTTTTATTTATTTATAATAATATCAATTTTTTCTCTTAAGAAATTTATTTAGTCAGAACATATGTAAATGAAAAAATTAATTTAAGTGAGTTATAGAAAATAAACTAGAAAGTTCGACCCAAATTGGGGAACATCAGAATTCGTTTTAGAGGTATGGTTCCTTCGGCAAAGTTTCTTACTTTGATCCCTAGAATATGATTTTCACAGAGCAATAAGCGATTTTTTTGGCTCCCCCCAAATCGACCCGGCCTACCATACATATATTGGGAATGCTGCTGAAGTGACAGTCCTTGGCCGGATATAAATCCATGTCGTTCCGGTAACGAAGAACCGACTGTCGTGGGTTAATGTATATACAGAAACTTGGCAACTTTCTAGTTTCGCCGTTCGGCAGGTGCGGCGAATATAACAACTATTTAAAGAAGAATAATTTTGTATCGCCAAAATGTTTATCGGTGGTGCTTTTTATAAAATTCAAATTAATTGAGTTAATAAATGCACCCCTATCTTTTCCATAAAAGCTGGAGAGAGAAGGAAAAGGCTAGGCTTAACCAAGTTGTCTTGAAACATGTTTGTGCATCCCGATCTTGGTGTTATGGTGGCACTCACCATCTGTGACTGCCATAAATTCTATTAAAACTCTCTCTTCAGGGGTTATGGGAAGTCAGAATTTTATAAGAATTGGGGTTTTTTATATACATTTTCTTAAAGTGTAGTATCTTAAAAATATTGTGTGAAAATTTGAAGGGAATCCGACAAATACTTTTCGAGTTATTCAACAATTAACAAAGGGCATCGGGTGCTACAATACATAAATTGATAGCAAAACTGTGGGGGGCCAAAAAATAGTCGAGTTTTGGGAATTTTTCTTGTAAGTAGGAATGATTATTCGAGGATAGGACAAAAGGCAATTTATTACATGTGTATTAAACCATGTTGATGTAAATTTTTATTCAAAAATATTGAAAATTGACAAATTTATGTAAATAAACGTAACGAGTTAAAAAAAAATGACGTCATCTGGTGGCAGAGATACAGTAATGAATAACAATCTGAAATCAAAAAACCAAAAATTTTATTAATCTACACAATAGTGGCTATCGTTGTAACGGGTGATCAATTAAGAGGAGTTTTTTTCATTTGCGTTTTTTTACAGATCGCGCGCGAGTTGTGGCACACTGTCATCGTGGATTTGTTGAACAGCGTTTGGCATTTCATCATGGAAAGACTCACACCGCAACAACGTCTACAAATTGTTCAACTGTATTATGAAAATCAGCGTTCTGTGACAAATGTTTTTCGTGCGCTTAGACCGCATTATGGTCAACATAATCGGCCTGCCTTAAACACTATTCGACATACCATCAACAAATTTGAATCCGAATATTCATTGGTGGATAATTCTCGAACGAATAGACCACGTCCAGCAAGAAGCATTGAGAATATAGCGGCAGTAGCAGAGAGTGTACGTGAAAACCGCGATGAATCGATTCGGCACCGTTCTCAGCAACTTGGACTGTCGTATGGAACAACTTGGTCAATTTTACGGAAGGATCTTCATTTAGAAGCATACAAAATACAGCTCGTACAAGAACTAAAGCCAAATGACCTTCCTGCACGTCACCGTTTTGCTGATTGGGCTCTTGAAAAGATTGAAGAAGATCCGCTGTTTTCGAGCAAAATTTTGTTCAGCGATGAGGCGCATTTCTGGCTCAATAGTTACGTCAATAAGCAAAATTGCCGTATTTGGGATGAAGAGCAACCAGAACAGGTTCAAGAGCTACCTTTACACCCAGAGAAAACAACGGTCTGGTGTGGTTTATGGGCTGGTGGAATCATCGGTCCATATTTTTTAAAAATGATGATGGCCGCAACGTAACTGTGAATGGTGCTCGCTACCGTACCATGATATCGGACTTTTTGCTACCTGAAATTGAATCTAATGATCTCTACGACATTTGGTTTCAACAAGACGGAGCCACTTGCCATACAGCTCGTGAAACAATGACTTTATTGAGAAGTCATTTCGGAGAGCAGCTGATTTCACGTTTAGGACCTGTGAGTTGGCCACCAAGATCTTGTGATATCACACCTTTGGACTTTTTTCTTTGGGGATTCTTGAAGTCCAAGGTCTATGCTGATAAACCAGCTAAGATTGAAGCTCTGGAAGCCAACATTACGCGTGTTATTCACGACATACCAGTCGAAATGCTCGAACGAGTGATTGAAAATTGGACCTTCAGAATGGACCACCTTAAGCGTAGTTGCGGCCAACATTTGAATGAAGTCATATTCAAAAAGTAAATGTCAAAGAATGTCCTTTCAAATGATAAATAAAAGTTTTGAACATAATTTACATTTTTGTTTTTTTTTTAACTATTGAAAAAAGCACCTCATGATTGATCACCCGTTACGTAGCCGTTTTTTGTTTTTTTGACAAAATGCTGATGATTTGAATTTCGATGTGTGTTTTTCACCATTTTTTTGATTTTCAACAGGCCCAAAAAAAGAGTTATTTTCAAAGTCGATAGCCGATACCCAATGCGATAACAAAAATTTCCAAAAAAGAAAATTAAAATCGGTTCATTAGTCTTCGAGAAATCGTTGGCACCGTATCAAAAAAAGTCGTTTCGAGAAAAATGCGTTACGGGGCCGAGCCAACGGGCGCTCACTTAAGTGCACATAGAATCGGGAATAAAGGGAATTTCGCTTTAAAATTTTTACCACATTTTATGCAAAAAAAATCAATTTTTTTGAATTTTCACAGTGGCGTTCCCCCTTAAATGCGTTTTCTCAAAACTATATTTTTGAACTGGTAACTTAAAAACCGCGGGGTGATTTCAATAAAATGTATATTGCTTTTGAAAAACAGGAAAAATTCAATCAAAGAATTTTTCTTTCAAAAATTTCTTTTTTTTTTAACAATTAATTGTCGGTTTTTTCCTCGAAAATCTGAAAAATATATCCTGAGGGCGGCATATTGCCAAAATTTTCTTGTGCGATTGATTTTAGATGAATTTCCAAGGACTTGGGGCTTCTGGAGAAATGGGCACCACACAAACAGCAATACCTTTTACAATTATTACTTGTTTTTTGTTTTTAGGATTTTGCTTAAGTCAAGTCGAAACATGATGTATTAATGCTATGTTTTTATATTTGTAAAATAAAGCAATGGACTAGCAAAAAAAAAATATTGAAAATCATCATATTTTCGGGCCACTGACCCTTTCAATAAACATTAATTTTAGGCGTGTTTTTAAAGTAAGTACCGTTTTTAAATTACGCCACCGCAGCGCAGCGGCCGCCGTTTAGAGCATGCGTGTCGTGTAGCTACATCTGTTGGGAAGCCACAGACGCTATTTCGGAGCCATCCGATCTAGTCTACATCTGTTTACGTGATTTTAAATGCCTCTACCTATTGAGAATTCCGCCGACTGTGTAGTGCGTGTTGTATTACGGTTTCTCTGTGCTCAAGGCTTTAAATCAGTTGACATTCATCACCAAATCAGTGGAGTGTATGGTGAAAACATTATGAGTGATGTAATGGTGCGGAAATGGGTTGGGCGTTTAAAGATGGCCGCACAAACATTCATGATGAGGAACGAAGTGGGAGACCTTCAGTGATGACAAAGTGAAAACGACTGTAAAGCAGTGGTTGTCTAAACAGTCGGCAATCTTCTTTAACGATGGCAAACAAAAGCTGGTCTCAAGATATGATAAATGCCTTAATAGTAATGGGAATTATGTAAAATAGTAGAGTAAAGTAGGGCTATCAAGTGAATAAATTTTTTTTGGAAAAAATTTACTTGTTGTTTTTTAATGTTAAAACGGTACTTACTTTAGAAACACGCCTCGTACAATATATTTCATAACCAACAAAATCTTGTTCAAACACAACGAAATATAATATTTGCTGTCACGACAAAAACGTCTGTTTTATATCCGGCAATACTTTCAATGTGGCACCACAGTACGTTTTACTTGTCATGCGTTGCCGCAACGGACACAACGGACACATTGTTACGGGTCTAGTCCGCACACTACGTCAATCTACAAATGTATATACAGGCTTCCCGGTAAGTTGTAGTTTTTAAAATAATTTGCAAAATAGTCGGGTTTAGAATGTGCCGCATTTTTTGAAACTTGATGGAGATGTTGGGAGTGTTTTCTGAACAACCTGTATAACTCTCACTATTCCAGAAATAATACTTTTGCCATTATACAAATACAGTAGACTCGGGGTTGAGGGAACTAATTCGTTCAAGGGCTATTCCCCTCAACCCAGACTTTCCCTTCAATTGAGATTGAAATTATACATGCACAGAAGTGGGCGGATTATAAATATTTTATTAATACTGTTGTATGCAAGGTAGAGGTACATAGTTTGTGCAGTGAGTGTATTTATTTCATATAATAAAAACATATTATTTAAAGAAGTCCAATATGGTACTTTGTTTTTTCTTAGCTTCCAGTGATTTTTTCACTGCAATATCACTGATATTGTTAAGAAAAATGATGTGTTCGAGCGAGTTTATTCGTCATGCTCATCCTCATCCTCATCAGATGCCTCAACAGGTTGATTAACATCATCGATAACGCCCTCAGTACCATTAGCGCAATTATCATCTATTCCTGTCCATATTCTTAGTTCGTTGACACTTAGGTTTGACTGAAATAAAAAAATTATGGCATGTTAAGTGCACGTGTAACTGTAGTGATTGTGTTTTTTACCTGTGGAAATGCAGTTTCAGTTAAATTGAGTAATTCTTCAAATTCGGAATGTTGTTGGGAAACTATCTGCTGTCTTAAAACACTGAGAGGCACACCATCCTCGATACACTCATCATTGTCTATCGGATGTTTATTGTCAAGTAATGCGCACCTGCATTTTTTAATAACGTCGGCATCGACTTTTTGCCATGTTGGGTCAAAAGGCAAATGGCATCTTTCAAAGAAATTTTTTTTTTAAAGTCGGCCAATAGCTGATTTTGTTCGACAGTGCAACTTGGTTAACCTTATTACATTCGGGTCCAACGGCTGGAGAAGGGGTGTTACCTTTGGTGGCATATAAAAAACGAAAATTGAACCACATTCTGTTTTTAATAACTCTTGTTTTGGACGGCACGGTGCATTATTTAAGATCAAAAGAGCTTTGACTGGTAGACTCTCGTGTATTAGGAATGTGGTAACCTAAAAAACAAAAAAAATTTATTTAGTTCAATTCATTCTTTACCTATGTTATGATTTAATAATTTAATTTACCTCTGGTACAAAGGAATTGTGGAACCATTCTTCGAAAATGTCCGCAGTCATCCATGCTCTTTTTGAGCACCTGTAGTTCAACGGAAGCTGAAAATTTCTGAATGATCGTGGTTTTTTGGCTTGACCTATTACTAATGGCTTTAATTTGTGTTTGCCAGTTGCATTACTGCACACTAAAACTGTGACTCGCGCCTTTTCACTTTTTCTTCCGCATGCATTTTTTTCATTTGAGCTAACGTATGTATGTTTTGTCTGGCAATAATTTCTAAAATAATCCAGTTTCGTCAGCATTGTAAACCTGGTTTGCATCCAGCTGTAAATAATTTTTTAGTCGCCAAAATTTTGCCTTGAATGCTGGCACTGCTTCTTGATCAGAAGACAGTTTTTCACCGCAAATTTTCAACAAACTAATTCCAAATCTAGCCTTGAATCCATTTAGCCAGCCCGAACTTGCGTTAAAGCCACTGCCATTTCCATAAATTTTTGCATGCAGTTCTTTAGCTTTTTCTTTAATAAGGTTTCCAGATATTGGAATATATCGACTTCTTTGAGTGATGAACCATTTATATAGTTTAGTTTCCGTATTAGCAAACTCACCCTTCTTCAGAGACTTCCGTTTAATGCTCCACGCTGTCACTGCTTTTAAAATCTTTCTTTTGCCATTTTTTATACGTGATATGCTCGATTTGGTAACACCATATTGATAAGCCAATGATTTTAATGTAAAGCCTTTATCGAGCTTTTGTATAATTTCAGATTTTGTTTTGAGGGGTAAAAACCTTTTTGCTTTCATAGTTAACTAGCAAAAGTAAATGTATCTTTTTATCACTATCTTATTTCGCAAAATTGCTTCAACGTACTGAACCGAACTAAATAGCTTTACACTGGACAATGTACACAATATACATATATGTATATGTATGTATATACCATTCATATACGCATTCTAACATAACTGTAAAATAACTGAAATTGCATAAAAATTTTGAAGTTCCTTCTACTCGGTACTTATTAGATTGAAAGTTCCCTTTACAGAGTACTCAATGAAAGAATTTTTGTGGTCCCCTCAACTGCGAGTCTACTGTAAATACATATATATAATTGACGCTTGCACTCTTTTTGGGTGTTTGGCCAAACTCCTCCTCCTATTTTGACGTACGTCTTGATGTTGTTCCACAACTGGAAGGACCTACAGTTTTAAGCCGACTCCGAACGGCAGATATTTTTTTTTATCAGAAGCTTTTTTATGGCAGAAATGCTCTCGGAGGTTTGCCAGTGTCTGGCGCGGGGCGACCGCTTTTAGAAAAAACTTTTTCTCCATTTTGGTATTTCACATAGATTCGACCCTATTTCTTCCGAATGGTAGTCACTTCCCCCCTTTTCGAAGCATGTGGCATTATTAATAAATATTCCCCACCCCCTACTATTTTTAGCTATCAAGGCTTGGTTTAAATTTTACTGAAGATTTTTATTAATCAGCATACCCTTTAATTACATAACAAAAGAAAAGTAAACACATTTTTATCTTTTGGCTTTGGACGTCATGTCACATAACCAAATGAATCAGAAATAACCTAAAAAGAAACACGAAGAATCTAGAACGACTTTCTCGCCAACGCTCCAACGGCGGTCTTTCTACTTTACCGGAACGACATGGATTTCTATCCGGCCACGGACGGTGACTCCAGCTGCATTCCTCGTAATTGTATGAGGAGTTTTTATGCTGCTACAACAACAACAACAACAACAACAACAACAACAAACAACAAAACCACAACAACATCAAAATCAACGTTCCCGCCAACCACTTAATAGGCGGAAGAACAAAATGCAAACGATCTCCTAAAACAACTGAGCACTTTTTACAAACAGCTACCCGCAATACTTAGTATGTTTTGAACTTTTTAATCAACAATTTGTGTATGGTCGATTTCTATGAAATAAAAGCACATTTCGAAATCTCTAAACCCATATGCAAGCAAATAATATACAAATATGCATAATAGAGTATAAATGAAATGTTGCACAAAGATAAGGATTTATAGGCACTGAATGGAAAAAAGGCCAGGTCACTGCTATCGCAAGAATATTTAATTAGAATTTTATTTTTAGTGATTAGAAATATACCCAAGAAACTCAATTTCTTGAAATTTATAATATATATACAGAGACATATTAAGGGTTTACTTTTTTATAATTTTCCAAGCGAATATAAATTGAAAAGTGCAGCTGCAGCAGTCAGTACGATTCAGTCAGTCGATCATCCAAAGTGCAACCATGTCAAAGAGCTCAATCATTTTAATACTCAGCGCATGTCTGCTGATGCAAGTAAGTAAAAAAAATTATAACTGCAAATACATAAAATTAGCTATTAAATGTGTATGTATTATTTGTTTTAAATATTAAATTTCAATTTGCAGGCACAGGCCATTCCACGTATGCGACGTGATGCCGGCGAGGTAGCAGTCGAAAGGAAGCAAACGAGCGCGGCCAAAGATGAAGATTCCTCCTCTTCCGAGAAGTTAGGCTTTACCAAAGGACGTCAATCATTGATGACGACCACCCTTGTAGACTTAGTTGGATTGGCCAAATATACGACGGAAAATGGGCGTCCACTTTTCAAGAAGACACTCGCACAATTGGAAGCGCTCCCAGAAAAGAGTCCCGCGCTTCAGGCGAATATTAGTCGTATTTCCGATTATCTGAAAACTAACGACGCTACAAACACAGTCGAGGCTGAAGGCATGCTGTCCCTGTTCGAATCGATGATTACACTCACCGACATATTGCAGGATGCCAACGACATGCCAGCCGATTTGGATGAAACGAAAACGATTCAGCGGGCTTTTATTGATAACGGTTCGGATAAGTTCGAGGAGGATTTGTTGGCGGAACTAAAAGTGGTTTCTGAAAAATTCGAAAAGGCAATCCAAAGATATTTGGATACCTTGAATGAAGAGGACACGGCCAAGGAGGCCAAACTGATTGATTGGTTCACAAAATTCAAGAACGAGAAGAATGATGAGAAGAAGGCAGAGCACTATGCTAACTTTTTCGACACATTCAAAACATAATTTTGTGTTTGTTTAGAAATTTTTCAAAAATATAATGTGTTTCAAAATGTTAGTATTTTAAATTAAAACAAAATGCTCAAAACTTTAACTAATTTTTTACGTCTGGATGATGTCTATGCTGCTGAGAATTCTGGAAACTTTCAGTTTATGCAGTTGCCGCTATGCTAAGTGCCAAAAAGCGGGAGCAACAATGAATCAGATGATGTTCGTTTGCGTTTTGGAAAATCTATTTATATTCACCTCCTTGCGAGGGCCCATTCGAACGAGAATTCAAAATTTGTCTGTTGCGCTATATAGCGCGCTACCATACAGGGGGAGGGAAGGAGAAAAGGAGGGTGGAAGTTTCATTTTTTTTAAACTGAATATTTTCAACTTTTTTTACGTGAATAAAAGGGTTGGGTTAGGTTAGGCAGGTTGGGTTTAGGCAGTGCATTTCAAGCTGAAATATTGGCTATCAGGGAAGGCCTGCTAGCCCTAAATAAAAGTGTCCTCACAAGAAGAGATATAAACATATATTCAGATAGCCAATCGGCCCTGAAAGCTTTAAAATTGCCTAATATTAAATCGAAGACAGTAAAAGAATGTATCGACAATTCGACAGAACTATCACAACCCCAGAGGGTGCCAGGTCATAGAGACACAGAAGGCAACTGCAAAGCAGATGAACTAGCGAGATTGGGTACCACATTATCGATCAAACAGACAAAGCGAAAATATCTACACTCTTAGCAACTTGCAAGTTGCTTACAGATAAAAACACTATCAGTGCTGCCAACAGGCTAAGTCCCTGACCTGTGCAACTAGTAGAATGACGTGGCCGGAATGGAACATCGGCCGCACAAACCGACTGTTGAAACTAAACAGGAAAAACATGAGAAATCTTCTCGGGGTCCTAACAGGGCATTGTCTGATTGGTAGGCATGCCAGCAGACTGAGAGCGCCCTATAACGACTATTGCAGAAGCTGTAACGACATCGAAGAAGAAGATACTATAGAACACTTTCTATGCGGGTGCTTGGCTCTGGATAGAAGAAGGTTCAATATTTTAGGAAAAAGTTCCCTGAATAACTTGGCAGAAGTAGCCAATATAAAAATAACAAGTCTTGTTAGATATGTATATCAAGGCCAAATCGATGAATTGCATATAATTTTGCTTTAATAGCATTCAAACAGTATGAAATTTAAGGAGCTCATACTCCACACCAGCACCTTGGCGCCGTCAAAAGATTGCGCCATCAAACCCGATCCACAGCAAACTTGTGCAATATCAATTTCTGTACAAAAAGTGCGCGGGAAAGGACGTTCTTTTCCAATTCCCGATTAGATTAATTGGAACTTTTAATTTTGACATCATCTGTAATTAAGAAATATTATATTAACATACATATGTGCCTACAACGGAGGAGGATGATAATTACATTGCCTCTACATAACTACATTCGTTGCCTCAAACAGTTTTGATTGATTCAATTCATGTGCTGATGCCCACTCGCTGCATGTGTGTATGCATCTACTTGACCTTTATACGTCAGTCACTATTTTTCCGGGGAAAAATTTATTAGAATATCAATTAAAGCGATCGCACAAAATGCATTAATGTAAACTCGGGCATATTGACATACGAGGGTGGGTCAAGAAGTCCCAGTAAATTAGAGTGCATGCCGTTGCCACTTCAAATCCAACATCTGGCTTGGCAAGAATTTGCTTACTGAATTTTCTGACTAGCTGCCTATTTACACGCCCCTTAAGCCCCGTTCACTTACAAACCCCGTCACAGCAGCATGTTTTTTGCGCTCACCATTAGATGAGATAGATGATGACGATCGGTGATCACACCGTATCGGAAGAGCTTGATGAGCTACTGCAACAACAAGAACAACTAATATTCTGACTGACCTGCCAAATAGTTTTGTTGTGCCAGCCATTTGAAGCAGATGCCGATGGTTTGCTTTTGTAAAAATGGAGAGAAGCGAATTGCCTGGTTTAATACTAAAAAACTTTTCGAGCCCAAAAAATATAAAGAAATCGAAAAAAAAGCTTCAAAGGTATTTTGGAAATTTTTTATCTTCAATTGACACCTTTGGGCACTGCGAGGGAACGGGCACAAGTGGTGCCGAACGTCTCGAAAGACCAATCGAGGTCACCAAGTCAATTCCAGAAGGGATGAAAATCCCGATATGCCATTGCACGATTGGTGAGTAAAGATGCACGAACTTGAAAATGGCTATAAGCGACCCATGAATCCCTAATTCTTGTTTTGCATAAATATTGAAAGGCCCTCAAAAGATGGGTGCAGCGTATGCTCAAAATTAATTATCATTCGGAAGTGCGTAGGTTCGAATCGCCGTGCATGGAACAGCAAATGATAGAAAAAGTTGTTTCTAATAGCGGTCGCCCCTTGGTAGGCAATGGCAAACCTCCGAGTGTATTTCTGCCATGAAAAAGCTCTCATAAGAAATATTTGCCGCTCGGAGTGGGTTTAAAACTGTAGGTCCCTCCATTTGTGGAACAACATGAACAATAACTTTTTTTTTGGGGTCCAGATTCTTCTCTGTTTTCATTATTACTTCCTTCAAGCTTTTGCTGCAATGCATTTTTAATATTCCGTTTCAAAGCATTACTCTAAAGCTGGGAGCTTAATCGCTTTTCCATCCCTGATGCCATTCAATTAGACAAAGTTTTCATATACTTTCTTCTAAGTATCGGCGTTTGATTTCTGGACTGCAGGTTGTGCCAATATATTACATAAGAATTTATGGAGGCTATGCTGAGGACCTCTTGCCGTTCGAAGGATATTTATCGCAGAAACTCTGCCTTCGTCTTTACCTTTCGATGTTGTTTAGCAGTAATTAATTTTGCTTCTAATAGTAGGCCGGGAGAACGTAAGTATATTGTTATATGAAGATGGAACACAATGAGTAGATCCTTTAGATTGATTCTCATATTATTAGGAAGTTGTTGGATAGCGATATCCTCATCTTCTATATCGCTGTGAACATAATCCTGAAACACTCTCTCATTATTATTATTATTATTTATGAAACAAAGTACAAAATACAAAGCTTAATGTCTATAATAGAGTACAAGCAGCTTAGGCCATTGACTCTATTTTCAGTTTCACTGTTATTATCAGATGAATCTGAATTTCGGGTAAACCTTGTAAAGCTGCAGCAATTTATATCTCATCAAAACGATCATTTCGGGCCATTGTTCATGTTTTAATAAGAGAAATGCTGAAACAATATTAAAACAAATTCATTTTCATCAAGTGTTAAAGTTACACAAAAGCTAACCATACGGTTTAAAGTCATATGCTATAGCCAAAACTCAAAGCGTAACGAACTTACGACAAAAAACCGCCACCAGCGGCAACCTCAAAGAAGGTAGATAGAATCTTTTCACGATGCGGCAACCTGCTGTAAACGACTGAGCAAAATGAAAATAACAATGTGCTCTGAAAACACTCGCGAGAGAGAGAGTAAACAAGTCAAAAAGCACACGTCTCTTAGGCGCAGGTTATCACAGCAGGATTAATGACAATAAAATTGCAAAACAACACAGAATGAAATGAAAATGGAAGTACAATCAGAGAAGCATGCAAATCATTAAAACTCTACAAGAAAGTTGGTGCAAGAGTAGCTATCTTCTCAGACAGTCAAGCAGCTATAAACGCCCTAGACTACAACTCCATTTCATTCAAACTAGACTCACAGTGTAGAGAGGAGCTGGAAATGCTTAGTCATTGGTCAGTCTGATATGGGGAACATACGGGGTAATGAGATAGCGGATGAGCTGGCAAGAAAAGGTTCGATACTAGAAATAGCAGAGGCGGTGGCAGTCTCCACCCCACTCAACACATTAAAGCATCCATTGCTTCACACTGTCATGCTTTAGCCGAAAGATGATGGAAGCAACTAACTACATGTATTACAGCAAAAAACATGGCCGTCATACAAAATCCAAAAGACGAATGATCTGTTAGGATGCTCTCGGCCAAACATCTCCCGCATCACTGCAACCCTTACAGGCCATTGGAAAGTAGGGGATCATGCAGCTAGACTCAGCCTACCCTTCAATCCTATCTTCAGAAGCTGTCAAGCGGAAGGAGCGAAGGAAATTACTTTCCATTACTTACATATCTGAATGTCCAGGGCTAGCTAGGGCACGACTCCGCTCCTTTGGTAAGCCTTTGCTTGCAGCAAATTAATGAGATCTCAGACATCGAGATAAAGAATTTGCTGCTATACTTGGAGCTCACTAAATGGATCTGTCTTAGAACAAAACAAAAAAAAAAAAACCAATGGTCACTAATTAGGACTATTTCAGTGGAAATACTCAACCACTTCAACAACAACAACAATCATTACGTCCGAAAATCAGCTGTTTCATTGAAATCCACTGAGAACGGGGTAGGGGTTTGTGGTTGTTGCCATCTTCAGTCCACCGTGTTAGGAATGCGGTTGGAGGCCAATTATCGGAAAGTATTAGAACCATTCCAACCCAATTTGAAGCCAAATCGACTGCATTTGGCAATTAAAAAAATTCCATGATTTGGCATAAGTTTTCAGACGCACTGGCCTAATTTCGTGAGTTAGGTTACTAAGGGCTGTTTTGGCCTACATGCTCGTATTCTCTAGACCAAGTGCTCTGCGCCTACTTCCTGTTTCCAAATATGAAGTTATTGCTCAGTGGCAAGTGACTTGATTCGCATAATTGAAGGGCACCGATAAAAAAAGTGCGTGTAGCGCAGTACACACAACTGAAGTGACACTTTCAAGGCAGTCAAAGAAAGAGGGAGAGGCCCGCAAGAGAATGAGAGAGAGAAAGAATATATATCTAAATAAATTCACAACATTTGCAGAGAATACAAATAGACAAAATATACAAAAAACGGAGGAGGGTCGACCGGTGTAGGTAAACGTAGGATACAAACCGTGGCAACAATTCGCACTACTCCGAGCGTTTATCACCCGCACAAACGCAGCGATTCCAGGACCGCAGCAACGGCACAAATTACCGCAAGGCAATACCAAGAAATCCGACGCCGGAATGGATAGCACTTTATAGTACGCACAAGCACTAGTCGGGAAACGGAAATAAGCGCCAAAAAGTAAGCACAAAAAAAAACGCCAAAAAAATTCGGACCAAACAGTAGGCACCAAGGAAATATAACGTCAAAAAGTAGGCACCAAAAATATATTTCCTACATGTTTGCACCAACAAACAAGCACCAAAAAGTAGGCAGTGTTATTTCTCACTAGAAATTAGCAATCACAAGGAAAAACTCAGGAAAAATAGAAGAAAGTGTCTCTAAAATATATATAAGGTATAGCTCTCTCTCTCGTTTTCCTCTACGTTATACCGTTTTTCTCTCTCGCGGAACGAAAATGCCCAAAACATTGCATGGCCTTGAAATTTTACTCTCCATTCTCACACGCCCATCGACGCCTAAGAAGTTTCACTTCCAAAAGAATGTTTAAGGGTCTCGCAATATTTGGAATTGCATGAATGAAGTGTGTCGCATTAAGAAGAGACTGTGTTGGAAAATAAAATAAGTAAATGAATAAAGGCTTATTGATCCACCCTCGTATGTATGATTACATACATGCATACATACGTAAATACCAATTGCAAAATTTTCTAATCTACAGGCATAAACGCATTGCGAATTAGCATTGCCGTGCTCAGTACGTTTTAAACCTTGACCAAGAGCGAGTTGAAAATAAGAATTAATCTGCCTAATAGACAAGATGTCGAAGACAATTTTGCTGCTATTGTGCGCAACACTTTTCCAGGTTTGTCTAACGTGAACAAAAATATGTGGGACCTCCCACTTATAATTTTTGGTGCTCTTACAACTTCTTAGCTTGGATTCTGTTTGCCCAGAACACAAACGCAAAGTTCCTCCGAGGACGCTAATAAGGAATATAAAGCGATTGCACCCGAAAAGGATATAGCCTCACGCGTTGCGAAGCCATTGCCGGTATCGAGTGAGCGTGAGAAACTGGCAGCGATGATAAAAGAAGGCACAACCAGGCATTTAAAATTTCTGCTTCAAGGCAGTAATAAAATAGCCAAGGACTTGCTGGCCGATCCGGCTTTCAATAGTGTAGACACCGAAGCAATGCGAACGGACCGAGCTGTGGTCGAAAAATATGTGAGGGACTCAGATGAAGCTCTAAGGGCACAGTCCGAAAAACGCATTGAACCGGTTCTAAAGGACTTTTTTACGTTTACAAATCGTCACAAGTTGAAAAACGAAAGTCAAACTACTGAAAATTATGTCGTGGCCAACGCTTTGAAGGCTAATGGTTTCGAGCGATTCAATGAAGAAGAAATGCAGCTGCTGAAGGAAATTGGCAATCATTATGCAGATGAATTTGAAAAGTATCTCAACTCACTTTCACCGTCAGACAGGGAGAACGAGAAGGATTTGGTGTATGTTTATGAAACGTATATGGAAAATAAATGGATGGATAGGTCCCACTATGGTTTCCGATATAAACTTTATTTTGTGGACACGGATGAGTCTGATCAGTAAGCGAGTTGATTAGGTATTGGATATTTGATGGCTGTATATAACAATAAAATACACAAAAAAAAATAAAAAATAAAAAACAAATATAAAAAAATCAATTAAAAAACAAAACAAAAAAATAAAAATAAAAATATATAAAAAAATTAAAAAAGGACAAAAAAGAGATAGCGAGAAATAGAAAATAGATAAATTGCGCATGGCGCCTATTTCCGTTTCTAACGACCATTAACAGGTTGCAAGAAAATACTTTTCTACCTGAAGATATTTGTTGTTATTATTATTATTGTTATTGTTATTATTGTTAAAAATAAAAATATCATGCAATGAAAAGTGCACGCACGTATTCCTGGCATTTAAAAAACTCTCAAACATTTTTTTATGTTTTTATACAAATATTTATGATTGAAGGAATTTTATGTGGAAGAAAATTCTTAACACCTTAACGAAAAAAATGTCAAAAATTAACAAGAATTATGAGTAATTCGAAGCTTGCATTTTGTTTGTATTAAAATTGAATGGACAAGAATACTTCATATCCAGAATAAAAAGTTGGGATTTTGAAGTATTGTTTTTTGTTGTTGTTGAAATTAGTTTGAAATAAATCAGAATTTTATTTGTTAATTAATTAGTAGCACCGACAAGCGAATGCATACAGAAACATGAAGTCGCAGAAATAAATTGTAAAAGCTTTAATTTCAGAGATAAATTTCGTGCTGAAGGAGATGTTGGGCAAAAAATATTAATGCTACGCCATTAGACTTTTACGGGCTATTACTGCAGTTACTAAGTTATAGGGCTGTCACTAGGTGCCCGTTACGGTAACGCATTTGACTGACGTAAAGTTGCAATTAGGGTGCAGTAGCCATAACGCCTTAGCCGCAACATTACAGCATTTATCAATGAGTCATGACGTAACCATAAACAGCTGATATTGAAGTAGAATTAATGACAAAATTTGCATTTTGCAATTTTTTTTTGTCGGGACCGACTAGCAAGTACAGCACTCAGACAACATTAAGTCCATTGTACTCCACTCGGATTCCCTTTTATTTTCTTTAAATCTCTCCCGACCCTCGAAGAAATCTGAGTAGATCTTGTGGTGCCAAGGAGCCAAAGTGGTCGCTTTTTAATATTATACATCACTGCCAAAACCTCAAGCCTGATTCGAGCGAAGGTCGGGCAGACGCTTAGAAAGTCCTCCTCTTCTATACATTCTAGGCAGAGTGCACACTCTGAGATGCCTATGTTGTTGTTGTTGTAGCAGCATAAACATTCCCCGTGCATATAGGAGGAATGCTGCTGAAGTGAAAGTCCTTGGCAGGATATAAATCCGGGTCGTTCAGGTTATGTAGAACCGACTGTCGTGGGAACGCTGAGATGTCTATGTTTTCCATGTGCTTCGACCACAGAAAGTGGCGCGTTATCAGTCCAACCAGCTGCCTACAGTCCCTTCTGCTTAATGGGAGGAGGATCTGCGACAGTGTGTGAGACATGACAGGTAACATCAGTTTTATCCATCTGTAATCTTTCTCAGCCTGTGCATTTTATTATTAAATACGAATCATTTCCCACTAAGTCAATTAAACTTTAGTCGTTTATTACTAATATTCAAATTTGAGTCGGAAATATCAAAACAAATGTTAAGTATTTTACAGCTGCTTACAATTAGAGGGAAAAATCAAAATTCAATAGATACGTGCGATCCATATGTTTGATCAGAAATAAATTGTAAAATAAATGCTTATTAGAGAAAAATAGTTTCAATAGAATGTACCTGTATGGTAATCGTAGACGGTGGGTGCGACCATAACTTCGAGATCTGGACGCATATATGTTATCTTTTAACTGTATCTTAAGACTTAGTACTAGTAAAAATATTTATTTGGAAAGGAGTTACAGCTGATCTCCGGGAGCTCCTCTCAAGAAGACGTTTTGCGGTGACCACTATTTAAGTATATCTCTGAACTGGATCCTCTGAAATTAAACAGCAAAACAGATTTCGTAATACATAGTAACGTTAAATGTAGTAATTAATCGAAGGAATAAGCAAAATAAATTTTTTACAAAAAACAAAATATTTATCGATGAGAAAAATCTTCAATTAATTACTAAAAAATATATTTAAGAAGTTCGTGATAAAATTTGGGACTAATCGGTTTAGCCGTTTTCGAGTAATGTTGGTCACCGATTTTAAAAACACTGTTTTGAGAAAAACGCGTTTAAAGTTTGAAAATATTCACCGGAACGATATAATTTATATCTATGTGTATTCATAAATATATGTACATTAAAAAAAAATTAAAAAAAAATCGATTTTTTGAAAATTCTAACAATTAAATTACAAAATTACAACTCTTAATTTAAGGTCTGCATGCTAAGTGATTTTTTTAATGAGCACCATAAGTTCACCCGTTGGGCACCAGTATATTTTCCTGCGGGGTTCTAAGGTATACCCCTACATGTGTACATACATATATATAAATAATAGATATCCAACAAGATAGTGCTAAGCACTTTCGACAAAAATTCCAACCCATTTACAAGTATTTTATTAGTCTCAATACATTTTAATGGGGAAATCAAATATTTCGTTTGACATTCCTTTGCCCTTGTCGGTGTGAATTCTATCTCTCTTTTACCAGTAGCAATTTCATGTAAGTGAAAAATAGGTATATCTACTGTACTTTAAAAGTCAAGGCAACTCATTTGTATGCTTATAATTTGGCTGCACTGAAAAAAGTTCTAATGTGGAATTTGGCTGTGTTTGTTGTGTGGTAGCCATAGCCGAATGAGTAGATGATTGGCTAAAACTTGAAAATTCGTGAGTTCGAATCTCCGTGGATGAAACATCGAATTCGAATGTAAAGTTTTCTAATGAAAATAAAAAAATATGAATTTTATATGATTCTAAATAAAACATTTTATGATAACGAAAATGAGGAGTTTTTGACATCAGTCTAACTACTTTTTACGAAAATGAGGAGTTTGTGCTGATTCCTTTTGGATAACGAAAATGAGTAGTTTGGCCCATCAGTGCTGATTACTTTTTGATAACAAAAATGAGAAGTATGATTATTAGTGCTGAGAAGTTTGTGATGATGACAATGAGGAGTTTAGTTGTCAGCAGTTATTACATTGTAAGAATAAAAATGATTAGTTGCCTTGCCTTTAGAGCGTAGTAGATGTATTTTTCTGCTATAAAAAATTGCTTTTGGTAAAAAATAGATAGAATATCACACCGTCAAGGGGAAACTATCAGAACTTTCCCATGGCTAGAACGAAAATGTGTAGTTGGACGCGGATAGTGATGATGATAATATGAGTGCGTATATGATAGTCAGCTGTCTTGTAGGGTAAATATATACATACATATATACTCGCACACATTGTCAAACAAACGGCGTATTTAATGCGTAATTACACCTGTAATTTTGTAAATTGGTGATTCTTAGAGTATGATGACTAACTGTTATACTCATACTACACTGTTATACGATTTCTTATCTATCATAACGTTTATGAATTGACACTATTAACTGGCTCGAAGTTGGGCATAATATTGTATATCTTTAGTATAAAAAGGTCTTCAAAGCTTTTTAGTATTATTTGCAAGCTCAGTAGGGGAACATCGCGCGAACATTTCGTGATAAGAGTTAAAACGCATACACAATAATATAATTTTCAATAAATCTAGGAAGTATCATAAAAATTAAGTATGGGAAGAACTTCCGTCCTTTTACTCTGCACACTGGTGCTACTTTCAACAGCTGTGAGTAACTACTAACATACATACATACATATACATGCATGCATACACACATACATACATACATACTTAGCTACTTTTATATATATACATACATTTATAATTCGCACACAAATCAAATGTTGCGTTAATTTTTTAATATTATTTTTCTTTTCATATTTCCTTAGGTTCACTTCACTGCAACAGCGCCTGCCAATGGAGCTGTTCTTGTTTTTGATACCGAAATTGAAAATACGGTATTTCAATTCTATGTAGATGTCTTTAAATATATTCATCGTTCGGTGAGGTGCAGTAGTGCGTTCCTTGCAAGGGTGTTACAAGACGAAGTGATCGCTCAAAATGATGACATGGATCAGGATAAAGCAGCATTCCAGGAGTATATTCAAGAGGCTCATGAGCGCAGTAAACCACTGCCAAAGAATATTACCACATTGGATGGCTTCCTGCATATCGTTGCTGCCATACACACCTTCAATGTATTTGAGGATATCTTGCAACGCTACAACACTACCGCCCTGAATGCGCCCACCAACGAGGTTGTACTCATCGAGGCAGCGCTTAAGCGGAATGGTTTGGATGCGTTGATCAGTGATTTGAGAACGAAAAAAATGGAATTTATAAATAAGTTTTTGAGAAATATGAGCATTTGTGTGGCGAATTTGTCGGAGGAAGATAGAGTCAAGGACTGGAAAGTGGTGGAATGGTACCAGAGCTATAGTAAAAAATCGGATGAGGAGAGAGCGAATGATGTATTTACGCTCTTTTCGAGTAGGTTTGGAAGATTTTGAAGTGAATAAATGTGGAACATCCAAAGGTACAATTGAATGAGGGGGCTGTTTTTTGCTATTTCGGCAAAACAACTTAGTCGATTTTGCACTTTCTACATGTAGACATTAAATTGCTGGGCTTTAGCGCAAATTTAAACTAATAACAACTCTAATCTGTAACTTAAGAACACAAATTAATAAAAGTTAAGTCCACAAATACAAATTTTTTTTTAAATATCTGAATTACTAAATTTTACTATGTGGCTTTACAAAAAGTCCCCGGCATTTTAAATGTGCCGGTACTATTTTACAGTTAGATATAATCAATAAATGAATCATAAGTATTTACAGATAAGAAAACGAGTTTTGTGGGGATTTTGTTTGTGAGCGACTGAATATCGTAAGCTGTCGATACAGTTATGTTATCAATTAAATAGCTAAACCCCTGCAGCAATTTTGGCATTACTGGATTTCATAAGTAGTGACTTTAGAACCATGAGTAGTCGGCGCTTCTTCTCTTTTCAATATAAGAAACTGGTGAATTTTACATGAGAAAGGGTCGGTCTGTTCATGAAGTAAATAATTTGCAACAATTGGTGTTCATGTATGCAAAAGCTTGCAAAGTAGGGGAAAGTGTGAGAGAGAGCACTTCATTTTAAGGGGAAGTTGCAAGTTTTACTGCATACATTTTTACTTGTAAGAATGTGCAAGTGAGAAAAACAGCTGATCGCAAAGTAAAAATAGAAGCGAATTAAAATTTGCAAATTGAGTCAAAATTCTGGCGTGCAATTTATTGCATTATTTAACATTTTACTTGCTTTATTTTTTTATTTTTTTATTTTTTTAGTTTATCTCAACTGAAACAAATTTTAATTTTTGTGACTTTCCGCGAACAATTTAGTCGGCTGCTCGTAAAACTTGCAAATTGTTACTAGTTTTGCGTTCATGTACTTTTTTTGATATTTTCTCTTTGAGTGCAAATTCTCAGAAATTAAGTTACTAAAAACTTATTGTATAATTTTTACATGAACAGATCTAATGTGCTAAGAAATGTCAAACATTGAATGTAAAACAAGCTCGGAACTTTTTACGTTCATATTCCTTGATACTAGAACTTGCCCTACCCTCTTTTAATTACGTTCTCCTCTTATATGCACCCTGTTGCGAAATTATAAATACACCACTACATTTTTGATGAAATTGTATTGGGTGTTTTTTAGCTGCATGACAGATATCGATATCGATAACTACGATTTGACAGTTAAGAATGGCAAACTGTGTTGACATTTCTATTCAGTAAGGTTTGGCCATTGAGCAGATCCATTGGCAAAAACACGCGCAGCTGGTCGTCAAAAACGCTCACAGCTGTGATCACCTCTTATGTTACCTGAAAAATGTTGCATAAAAGATGTTGTAGGTTACATAAAAAATGTTGCAGGTTGCATTAAAAATGATTAAATTTGAAATAAATTCGTATCAAAAAGTCTAAAAAATATCCTGCAAATTTAGATATTTCTCAAAAAAAAAAAAAAAACATTATTATAGCTAAGAAATCTATTAAAAATATTTGTTATTGTAAATTTTCTAAGTCAATGATATTATTTTCTGGAAGTTCTCAACTTGTTGGCCTTTGTCCTTCGACGACGTGGAAAACTTTACGTATGGATCTTGACTTTCGTGCCTAAATGCCCATTTTGTTGTTATGGTTGTTGCAGCATTATTATTCCCCATACAAATATATGGAGAATGCTGCTGAAATGACAGTCCTTGGCCGAATATAAATCCGGTTCGTTCCGGTTACGTAGAATCAACTGCCGTGTGAACAAATGCCCACCGCCTGCGTTGTCTTTTTGCTGATTGGGCTTAATTAGTTTTATTATTCAGATTTATTGGAAAAAGTAGTAGTTGTTCTTGTAGCAGTTTATTAAACTCTGTCAGTGCGGTGTAGTAATCGGTAAGCCCAGAAAACGTGCTGTTTCGACAGGTTGGGTCCAGAGGGAGGCACAAGCTGAATAGGGTTAATAGGGCATGTGAATCGGTGGTTAGTATCGTGCGGTGCAGTGAGAACAAGGTGTCAGAAATTGAACTATGTAACTCCTAGCCATAGCGGACACAAGCTGGAAAAAATAAATGCCATGAAATTATATACCAGATTATAATAAAAATTAATAAAATGAAATTCTATCTATCTATCATAATAAAAAAAATTAATTCCAACAAAATTTTAAGAATTCAAGCTCTTAAAGAAACCTTATAATTCATTCTGCAAAAAAAATCCTATAACGGAGAGATTCAGACTTTGTATAATATTTTCAAAATTTCATCAAAACTTTAAATTTTTTAGCAAGAAATACCTATAATTTTTGGAATTCTTTTTTAGATTTTTTGTTTTGCGAAAAAAATGTCTAAAATCATAGGTATTTTGTAGTCACTTGAAATTTGCATTTTGTTCGTAAAGGGCAATAAAACTGCATACCCAGGATAAAAAGATAGAAATTTTGAAGTATTGTTTTTTAATTTCAAATTTGTTAAATTTTTGTGAATTTCAAACAAGCTTCGGAGCTTTGTGTTACATGGTTTTTGTCCTAGAATGCACTATAATTTTATGAAAACACTTAAAAAATTAAGGAAAAAAATATATATTAAATGCCAAAAATATAAAATAAAAAACAAAAACTCGATAATTGATCGTGTTACTATTATTTTGAACGTAGGTGTACGTGTAAATAAGCACTTACAAAACCGACATTGATTACATTAGTGCGTAAAAATTATAAAGCTTCTATTGTCAGAAGGTAATATGAAGATATTAATTTCTGTAACATTTGGTTTCGGCGGCCGCCGTAGCCGAACGGGTTGGTGCGAATTCCATACTTCAAAATCAGTTCTAAAAAACTATAAAAATCACAAATTGTGTTTACCTTATTCTTTGAATAGGATTGATTGACCAAATCGTTAGTCAGCTGCTATATCAACAACAGCAACCAAGTGGCCCTCCTAATTATATCAGCAGATGGGAATTGTTAGGCATACAGTCAGTGTCTGATAGAATAATCTACTTTTCATTAATTATCAATGACAACATTAACTGCAATGACTTGACTAATCTCTTTCAAGCTCATATCTCGTCTCGTAGTCTTAGAAATTATCGCTTGTTTGTTCACTCAACTAACAAAACCAAATATTGGATGAGCCTATTATGTGAAGCGCCCGACTGTGCAATAATTACAGTTACAGATTTTTACAATTATAGATGTTAATGTTAATAATAAAAAAAAAACTTAAGTTTTGTAAAATTTAGCTAATTGTTTTAGTCTGTAAAACATCTCTCTGTAGAGTGAAATAAATAAATAAATGTATACCGAAGATGGCGCCTTCCGCAAACCATAACTTCATTCTTCGCTATTTTGACCAGGCTGACGTCATGCACCATAATAAATAAAAAAAGTGCGTGTAGCGTATTACATATAACAGAAGTGAAACTTTCAGGGCAGACAAAGAAAGAGGGAGAGACCCGACAGAGAATGAGAGAGATAGAGAGAGAGAGAAAGAATATATATCTAAATAAATCCACAACATTTGCAGAAATACAAATAGGCAAAATTTACAAAAAACGGAGAAGGGTCGACCGGTGTAGGTAAACGCCGGACACAAACCGTGGCAACAACGCGCACTACTCCGAGTGTTTATCACCCGCACAAACGCAGCGATTCCAGGACCGCAGCAATGGCACAAATTACCGCAAGGCAATACCAATAAATCCGACGCCGGAATGGATAGCACTTTATAGTACGCACAAGCACTAGTCAGGAAACGAAAAAAAGCGCCAAAAAGTAGGCACCAAAAAAAAAAAGCCACAAAAATTCGGACCAAAAAACGCCCCAAAATGTAGGCACCAAAAAACAAGCGCCAAAAAGTAGGCAGTGTTATTTCTCACTAGAAATTAGCAACTACAAGGAAAAACTCAGGAAAAATAGCCGAAAGTGTCTCTAAAATATATATAAGGTATGGCTCTCTCTCCTTTTCCTCTACGTTATATCTTTTTTCTCTCTCGCGGAACGAAAATGCCCAAAACGTTGCATGGCCTTGAAATTTTACTCTCCATTTGCGCTCGTTCAACAACGCCTAAGAAGTTGCACTTCAATAATATAAAATAAAAAACAAGAGAAAACATTTTATCATTACTGAGTTTTACGGCTCTTTGTTCTGAACTCATCGTAAGATTTATTGGGCCATCCATGGAGATTAATTTTTTTAGTGTAGGAAGATCGCTTTAATCAACTTCTGATTATTTTTAGTTTTAATAAAAAAACATTGGCTTTTTTATGAACTTCAATCTACTTATTTCACAAAATTATTTTTTAACAAAACTATTTGGTTTTTAGCATAATTTTCCGCGTTCGTTTCTTATTTTTGGGCGGCATCTACTTTAGTGAGCATTAACGAATTACTTCAATGTTCAAAAATTCGCAAAATATCTTGAAGAACTATAAATGTGGTATGCGAAGTAACTAATTTTGAAACGACAAAATGTGAAAACATATTAAAAAAAGTGAGGTGTAACAGTTTGCAATACTTCTGTGGTAAAGTAGTCAAGAGAATCTAATTTAAGTACGTAGTTCAACCCCTTTATTGTCAAGGAAGAAAAGTTTAACCCCTTGGGTACATTTAACGCCTGAGCCACGTCATGTGCTTGTTTGTCCTAGGAACGGATGATGTGTTTTGTTTTTATTTATTTATTTTTGTTTTGCAATTCCAAATAAAAAAAAATTTAGAAAATATATTAAAAAAAATGAATTTTTGAATAAAATCTACTGCTAGATTATTACTAAAATTACCGTTTAGGAAAGAATTTTCTTCTAAAAGTACTGAAAATTATTTGTTATTATTTGTTCCCACTGTATCTATTCAAAGGTTTCAATTCGCCCCTTTTTTCCCTCCCCCAGAGCACTTTTTGGCTGGTCTTGATCTTCTTATCACCCTCCTTAATCATTGAACACTTTCACACAGCTCGTCATACATACAGATAAAAAAAAAACTGATACGCCACTGTGGTAAAGGGTGTTTTTTTTAGAGGTTAGGTTTTCAAGTTGGCACTACTTTTTTCGTAGATGGTCTTTTTGACAGCTGTCACTTGATTTATGCTCAGTTTGGTTTGCCATTTCATAATGAATAGACTTACACCTGAACAACGTTTGCAAATCGTGCAAATTTATTACGAAAATAATGGTTCGGTTCGCGCGACGCATCGCGCGCTGCGTCAAATATTCGGTCGACATAATCGTCCATCAGAGTCACTAATTCGATTAACTATGGATCGGTTTCGCACCACGTTTGCTCTAGTGGATAATACGCATCCTCAGAGACGTCGTACAGTGCGCACCGAAGACGCTATTGCTGCTGTGGAGCAGAGTATCGAAGAAGACCCGAATGAGTCCATCCGCCATCGCGCGCAGCAATTGAAGATGTGCCCATCCACTTTATGGAAGATTTTGCGGAAGGATCTTGGTTTGCGGGCTTACAAAATCCAACTCGTGCAAGAATTGAAGCCGAACGACCATCAAGCGCGTCGCACGTTCGGTGAATGGGCCCAAAACGAGATGGCCACCGATCCCGATTTTCACAAGAAAATTTTGTTCAGCGATGAAGCTCACTTTTGGTTGAAAGGCTATGTCAATAAGCAAAATTGTCGCATTTGGAGTGAACATAATCCACAAGCCATTGCTGAGACGCCGTTACATCCTCAAAAAGTCACTGTTTGGTGTGCTCTATGGGCAGAGGGAATCATTGGTCCATATTTCTTTAAAAATGTTACAGTCAATGGAGAGCGCTATAGAGCCATGATTAATGACTTTTTCGTGCCTGAATTGGACGATGTTGATGTGGACGACCTTTGGTTCCAACAAGACGGCGCTACATGCCATACAGCCAACGCAACAATCGATATATTGAAGCAAACTTTTGGTGAGCGCATTATCTCGCGCCGTGGACCTGTGGCGTGGCCTCCAAGATCGTGCGATATAACACCGCTGGACTATTTCTTGTGGGGCTATGTGAAGTCGCTTGTCTACGCAGATAAGCCCGATACGATTGACGTCTTGGAAGAGAATATTTGCTGCAAAAAGTGGTCGAAAATTGGGCCTCTCGGCTGGAATTTATTCGAGCCAGCCGCGGCGGCCACTTGCCCGAAATCATTTTTAAAACATAATGGCAAACCCTTATCTTTATAATAAAGCTAAATTCTTGGCCATAACATTAAATTATATACGTTTTATTTCATCTTGAAAACCTAACCTCTAAAAAAAACACCCTTTAGTATTTTTGGTAAATTTTTCAAGAGGTCATTGGTCAGTCAACAGCTAAAATCACTGGTAAGTTTTTGTTTTTTCTTAATTTTTTTGTTTGTTTTGTGAACTGCTAGACAAAACACCCAAGCAAGAATCTCAGCTCCGTTGAGTGGTGTTCCATTAATTTATAACCCTAGCTGATGATGCTAATCGATTAAAATTTGGCTATATTTTATAGCAGCTCCGCTGATACCAATTCGAATTATATTTGCATTAAACTTCATTTATTGATTGTACTCGTATAATAATTATCTGTATCATAACACAAAATAAATTTTTTTTCTGTGTTTTGGAACAAATCAGTTTTTTAAGAGATTGAGTAATTGATTTCTCCGATTTTCCAAGTTAGCCTCCGAAATCAAGGAATGGCCTTTCGAAGTGCGAATTTTTTTCATAAAATGTTAATATAATCCTTTAAGAATATGTCTTATATTATAGATCGTCAACCGAGATGACTCTATTCTTCCCGTTCGAGCGTTTTTCTCAACACTGGATAACTCGAAAAATTATTGACGGATCTCCCTGAAATTTTGCACACATTTTTTTTATAATATTACTTTCTATGTGAATTTACAAGTTTTTGAAAATTTTGCGAAAAAATATTTTTTTCGAAGCAAAAATAGTAGGAAAATTCGCCCCAAAATAATTTTTTTTTTAAGTATTTTATTCCGCGTATTTTTTAATTCATATATTGTAGAAATGATGACATTAATGACCAACAAAATTTTTTAAAATCAGGGAAAATTTGGCCGTTTACAGGTATCTGTCCCCTTTAGGCAACTAAATGCATCTTCCTTTGAAATGCATAATTACATACTAGGTACATAAACATTAAAAAATAAAAAATAAAAGTTCCTATTTAATACCTTAAGAAACCGTGAGATATGACTTACCAAATTGAGCGGGAAATCACCAAAGCTTTTTACTTCGCTAAATTTTAGTAGATGAAATTTTAAAACTTATGCTGGTCTTATGCAAACTTTGGGTTATCATTTTTGAAGTTAATTGAGGATGTGCTTATGACTATTTGCAATCTGGTAACCTTATTTGAGTACACCTCTGAATATTAAAGTAAATGGATATTTTCCAATGAAGCTTCCGTTATTCTCTATATCACTACCTGATTTTTTTCTGAGTGTAGCCATGTTACCATCTGATTGGCTCACAGGGGTCTTTGTCTCGATTGACTCAAAAGGGGGTAAGACTAATAGCAACGGTTTTCGAAGGTCTTATCGGAGCGCATTAAAGTTGAGTTGATTATGTATTGGGTGCATATCAATGTTGTTTCAGATCAAACACCCACAATAGACCCAGCTTTTCTACTTAAGCAAAATATCGACAAATGGTTTTTGACGTTCACCTCCCACTCATTGACTTCAAACAAGCATTCGACAGCATCCATAAAAAATCCATCGCCAAGGCTTCATGAGATCGGGATCTATTTTCTGGACCTCCACTGACTGTAGCATACGCGGACGATATAACCTTTGAAGCCCGTAGTATGTAGATCCTACCTAGACGATATCTTTCTAGCGATAGAAAAAAAAGCGGGCTTGGTAGGACTGGCAATAAACATAAACAAAACTAAATATATGAGGATCTCATGAAATGAAAAGCGTGTAGCACGAAAGCTAGCAGGCCTGTATACCTGACAGGATAATGGCAGTGCCAACTCGTTTATAAATCGCTCATTCGACCCCTGTTGCCCTTGGGCGCAGAAATCCGGAGCATGAATCTGGCAGACGTGGAGCGCCTAAGAATATTTGAGCGCAAAATGCTGCGTAAAGTATTTGGTCCAGTACGCGAAGAAGGTGGCGAGTTCAAAGCTGAAAATCAAGCAAAATAAGCTGCTAAGTCTCTGCAGTGGCGAAGATATTGTAAAGTAAGTTTTACCAAGTCGCAATGCATCAGATGGGCAGGTCACACTAAACGCATGAATGAGTGCAATCCACAAAAACTTCTACTCTATTACATTCCTTTATGCTTAGATCCTGTGGCAGACCAAAAACTACTTGGCTGCATAACGTCACCGAGGACCTGAAAAAATAAGGCATCAAAAACTGGAAATCTCTAGCGCTGGATCTTGTTGAATATAAGAAGATTGCTGAGGCAACTAAAACCCACTCCGGACTGTAACGCTAATAGATGATGAAGAATTATCGCGCAATTAAAGTCAGGTTAGGCTAGGTTAAATGGCAGTCCTAGCTTAGGGCATATTCAAAAAATTCGTCCGTTCTCGCCATACAGGGGATAGGAGAAAGGAGAAAGGAAGGAAGAAGAAGCCTTGGGATTAGAGGCGATGATGCCCATGCATTTACGATGACGACAACGGTGGCTGATTTACGTTGGTAATTAACCGCAACAAGCTACTACTTCACCAGTTCATCACCGCCCCTCAATAGCGGGTGCTCCGTTGGTGCTCTCTGACAAGGTGAAGTACCTAGGACTTATCCGTGACAGATGTCTTACGTGAAAGCCAAACATTGACGAGAGAATTAGGAAGGTAACAGTCGCCTTGTATGGCTGCAGTGGCGCTATCAGCAAAAGATGGGCTTAAGTCACTTTTTGGCTTTATAACACGATTATAAAACCAATCTTGCTGTACGGAGTCCTTGTCTGGTGAAACTCGCTAGAAAGGATAGTATCAGTTAAGAAGCTGAAAAGGATACAATGGTCTGTCCTTATTGGAATCAGTGGGACGCTCCGTACCGCTCCTACTCTAGCGCTTAACGCTATGCTGAATGTGGTACCCGTGGACATTGTAGGAAAAACTACCGCTGCACGCGCCGCAATCAGACTAAGGTGTTCGCGCCATAAGCTGGACTTAAGTTATGGACACTCTAGCATTCTTAAAAACTTTGAGTTCATCCCCATGGTGCTGGATCACTGTACACCCACGCTAGGTCCGCTCATATGGGCGGGGTGTAAAATTTGCCGGCAAGGCTTGGCAAACATGCTCACGGATGGCTCGAAGTCGGACGGAAGGGTTGGCCTGGGAGTATTCTGTAAGGAGTTCCCCATCAAACTCAAATTCAGGCTTTCGGACCGCTGTAGTGTTTTCCAAGCGGAGGTATCCGCAATTAAGGAAGCAGTGGATTGGTTGCTTACTTCGGTAATTACCGTTAGCCGCGGGCAATTAGGGGCTTGGGATTGTTGTTTGTGAGTTCGAGATTGGTCGGGGAATGTCTAGCTTTTCTCTCGATTGCATCCGAATAATTCGACATCAGGCTCATTTGGGTTCCCGGTCACAGCGGCATAGAAGGAAACTGCTGGGCTGATGAGCTGGTAAGACAGGGAACTTTGGTGACGGTTTCGTCGCGAAAAGAGAGGATTGGGATTCCCTTTAGAACCTGTGGTCTACTCCTGGAAAGATGGGCATCGAGTCAACTCAGCGAGCGCTGGGCTAGTGTGCAAACGAGCACGGTCGCGAAATCCTTCTGGCCACGGGTAGATCGGGAGCGCTCGAGCGAACTTCTAAGGCTAACAAAGCCCCAGCTCTCGAATTTGGTGGGTATCTTTACCGGACATTGTGCGTTTCGTGTTCATGCGGTGAAACTTGGGATTGCCACAAGGCCGTTATGCAGAAGCTGTGTTTAGAACGAGGTGGAATCATCTCAACACCTTCTTCTCAGCTGCCCTGCTCTCGTCTCACAAAGATTTAGACATATGGGCTCACATTTTTTTCGCTACGCCTGCGGATATAGCGGGTCTAAATATCGCAAGTAAAATCACTTTGAATAAAACAAGAAATCGGGGGTTTTTTAGCTGCATGAGAGCTATCGATATCGATAACTGTGATTTGACAACTGAGAATGGCAAACTGGGTTAACGTTTCTGTTCAGTAAGGTTTGGCAACTCATCATGAATCGCTTAGCGCCCGAACAATGTTTCCAAATTGTGAAAATTTTCTTAGAAAAAAATAAAAATAAATTTGTTCGCGGACTTCATAGAGCACTGGTGGCTTCATCAATCATGTTTCTTTCGAAATGAGAAAGAAGCTGCCGTTACGGTGAATGACGAGTGCTATCGAGCCTTGCTGACTGAATTTTTGTTTCCAAAGGCATTGCTAAGCATCGACGACATTTGGTTCCTGCTAGACGGCGCAACTTGCCGTCAATAATCGATTTATTGCAGTATTCAGGCCACCAATGACGCCATACAGTCAGATTTATTGGAAAAAGTAGGGAAAAATTAGTTGTAACTCATAGCCACGGCGGACATATACCGGATATTTTATTGAACAAATGAATGTCATGGAATTATCTACCAAATTATAATAAAAAAAAATCGTTCCAACCCTATTTCTGTTTTGTATTACAATTTCAAGTTCTCAAGCTCTTAAAAAAGTCACGCTGCGAACCTCGTTTTTATAATAAAGAATTACACAGACTATATTAATAATTTATTAAACGTTGGTTGCATGCATAATATTTTTTTTATTTTTTTTACTTTCAATTTTTTCTTTTTTAAACTTCCTTAGGTTACCGAGTTAAAGGGCGCTTAACCGAAGCAGAACTTTAAATATAAAGCGTTTTTCAGTAAAGGCGCTTCAATTTTATTTTTAAATAAAACACAAACGGTTTGACTTTTTTAACTTTTTTTTTTATTATCGAGTTTGAACATAAACATTTAAGTATGAAATTCGATTTCTTTCGCATGACCACCGCGTGCACGTTTTACGAAGTCCAATCGTTGAACCCAATTTTCGACCACTCTTTTGCATAAATCGGCCGAAATTCCAGCAATTTCGCGTTCAATATTGGCTCTGAGCTCACAAATCGTCGCCGGCTTGTTACTGTAGACCAATGACTTCACATAACCCCAAAGAAAATAGTCTAGAGGCGTCAAATCACACGAGCGCGGCGGCCATTCGACCGGTCCATTTCTGGAAATAATGCGCTCATCGAACTTACTCTTCAACAAATCAATTGCAGCGTGTGCTGTGTGGCTTGTGGCAACGTCCTGTTGAAACCACATGTCGCCTAAGTCCATACCATTCAATTGCGGCCAAAAATAATCGTTTATCATGTCGCGGTATCGATTTCCATTCACAGTAACGTGGCGATCGTTCTCGTCAACGAAAAAATATGGGCCAATTACGCCGCCGGCATGTAAACCGCACCAAGCAGTGATTTTTTCGGGATGCAACGGTGCCTCATGAATCACGTGTGGATCGCTTTCTGCCCAGTAACGCATATTTTGCTTGTTAACAAAGCCATTGAGCCAAAAGTGAGCTTCATCACTGAAGATGATTTTTTGGAACAGAACGATATTTTCATAAAAACAACAGAACGATTATTTTCATAAAAAATTTGCACGATTTGCAATCGTTGCTCAAGTGTGTAGTGTTCCATGATGAAATGTATACTAATGAAGTTTACAAATGACAAGCGAAAAATAAAAAATATTGCGTCGTTCGCCCTCTCTATCGGAAAAAAGTTGAAGCGCACCTATTAAAAACGCTATATAATATCTCGCATACAGAAAAGCAGACAATTTTTGTGTTCAATCATAAATTCTTTATTTTTTTATATAATGATTCATCTGAACCTTTAAGCCTTGTTTTCCAATGTTTTATAATCTTCATACAACTCAATTTAATAAACCCAGATATGTCTTTACTCTTCATTAGAACAACGTTTGAAAATCGAATAAAGAGCCACCTAAGTCGCGGACGAGTGGACTAATTAACTCTCTTATATCTTCTTAATCTAAATCAAAAAAAAATTCCATTGAGCTCTTATGACTCTGCTGATCATCACGATTAGGTGTGTGACGGACGGGTGGACTAATTAGCTCACTTATATCTTCTTCATCTAATAAATCTTCCATTGGGCTTTGATCACTCTGCTGATCATCACGATTAGGTATGCCAAAGAGTGCGTCGAATAAATTTTTAACTAAACTGATGACTTTATCCAGTTCCTTAGTCGATAGCTCAAGGAAATTCAAATCACTCTTTCCTATTTCCTCCAGTTCATCACTTGGCCCACCTTCGCCTTTCGTAGATGAATCATTCAATTGTTGAAGGAGATTTTGTAGGAAAGCGTTTATATAATGAACAAATTCGTTTCCCCATACCCTGCCAATAGTGGCTATGTTAGACTTAAATTCCGCCTTCCATTCTTCTAGGCACGTTAATGGCTCCTGTTCACTTCTTTGAGGCAACGATACAAGCACCTGGAGAGTGTGTAATTATAATACGTATTTGGCTTATATGTACATTCAACCATGTAATTACCTGCAAAATCAGAAATTTGGCCACAATTGACAAGCTCCTGAATTTAACCATTTTGAGCAGCAGTGTTCCTGTTTGAATTAGCAAGTGAAACTGGTGCTGCTGCTGTTACAATTCTTTTATATACTCGCAGACGGACGTCTATGCTTTTCGCTAATTAAAATTTACATTCATTTACGTAAGCGCGATTCTGAATGGTACATTTACAAATATTTCATGGCTGTAACTCTTTTTTTTTTATACATTACAGGGTGCCCGGTGGCAGAGTTTGGAATTGGGAGCTACATAAAAAATAGCATTACTTGTGATAAAAATTTGTTTCAATAATTATTACAAAGATTGAATCTGGTCTCCGTAATAAGTGGCAGTCGCTGGATAAGTGATTTTCGGCTGGCCTTTACCTCGCGAAAGATAATTTCTCCTAGTACTGAGATGGTTATTATTATTGTTATTGCAGCACCATAAACATTCCCCATACATGTACAGCGAATGCTACTGAAGGGACAGTCCTTGGCCGTATATAAATTCGGGTCGTTCTTTGGGTAACGAAGAACCGCTTATCGTGGGCTGAGATGAGTGTTGTAGCAGTTTACTTTGCGCTTCCAGTGCGATGTATTCACCATCCCTCTTCGTCTAACTCTTCTCATCAACGGTAGGCCCAGAAAACGTGCTGGTTCGACAGGTTAAGCGCAGATTTATTGGAAAAAGGTGTTAGCTGTTAATGTGGCATCTGAATAGGTGTTTGGAGTCTTGCGGTATGCTTTCACATGATGGACTTATGTTGGGTATATTGGGGTCGATTTTCGATGAGTAGGAGCTTAACCTACTAAAATATCAAGAGCGTAATTGGGCCAAAAGGACGTGGGCCTCGCGAGACAGCTGAAACTCTTCGTCTGCGTTAGGTGGTGGTTGGACTTCGATAGCTGCATTCGGGGGAGGGAGTTAAGGAAAGTGGTAAGGGTCTTCCGAGGAATGTCATTTAATGTCTGTCTATGTACTGTCCGGTCCAGCAGTTGTAAATATGTTTTGTCGTGGATCTCGTTAGAGTAGTTGAAGAGATGCCTCCTGACATGCCTGGAAGGTGGCTCAGGTTCTAGAAATCGCTTACTGAGCATTTTACTGTGCTCCTTTACAGGGAGCTTGGAAGCCTTATAATGAATGCCCATCGGAGACATCCCATAGCTATCCTCATCGCAGTATTTTGTCAGGCGACCAGACGGGCGCATCATAATTCAAACTGACTAATTGCTTTAAAGGTCGCCAGCAACATTTCTTTGTCTGCACCGCAAGTGCTACCGGCAAACGATTTGAGCACCTTGTTGCGGATTTGGACCTTAATAGTAATCGCGTTTGTGTGCGCTGAAAAGGAGAGTAAACTATCAAATGTGAGACCCAAAAATGTTGAGGTTGTTAACCGTCTGTAATTGTGTGTCATGGACTTTCACCTTTAGCTGTAGTTTGACCTCCTTCTTCTAGGTGGTAAAGAAGGAACGAGAGGCCGCTGTATTTGCTTCGTAGACTTTACTTCTGAGGTACTCCCACAGAAAATAGTCGCTGGGTGTTAAATTCGGCTACCTGGGTGGCGAGGATATGCCACCGAATCGGCTTATCAGTTGGTTATGGAAAACATCACGTAATATTGCCAAGGTTTCTCTTGCCCTGGGCGGCGTGCCGCCGTCTTGCTGAAACCATGTTTGTGCACTGAAGGAGGGATGTTCTCTCATTATGGACAGAAAATAATCGTTCAGCATGCGCCGTTAAGAGAAAATACGAGGATATGAGTATTGGGTTGGACAAATTGTAATTTACGAATATAAAATATCTTTATTATGTTTGCGATCCCTTCTTCGAATTTTACCCATACGACTTATGCGTATAAGTCTTGTTGTCAGCTTTTATCTCTGCACTTCCAGAAGCTAGATTTGCCTTTCATTCTTGCAGTTGTTTACATAATATTCTAAAAAGAACAGTCGACTAACGAACCCTTTTGCAGAAACTAAACTTGTTCATACCTGTGTGTAATCTTCGACCCGTCCTTTTGTTTCTCATTGGGATCCCAAAATTGGATCACATAAAACGAGTTCCTTTAACTAGGGTCTTATCTGAAATAAATAATGCTATTAATCTGGACCTGCGTCTGCTTCCTGGGGAAGCCCTACTACTTTGCAACTATTTCGTTTTTTTGTAAGTATTTGTGTCCACTGCTTAGTAATGTTTCCTTTGGCCTAAAAACTAAATAAATAAATATCGAAAAATAAATTTAAAAAATTCAAATTAAATGAATTTAATAAAAATAATTAATCACCCCATCGGAAGAGCCTTCGTACGTCCAAATGGCGTCGAAGGTCATCATATTTGACACTTGGGAACTAGACAGTTGCAGTATACCAACAGACAAGCAATGGAGCATAAAGGTCGAAATAGAGATTTTCATCATTAAAAATCATTGTTTTATTTATAAATGCAAATACAACTAGGAGAAGATTGAAAAAACTCAAAAAATATGTAAACTTGTTTTTTTCTATTTTTCGGCAAGAAAACCATATTTTGATCACATATGAAGTAGATTAGATGAAAACTTTAAAAGTTATAGGTCTCTGAAAAAATCAATATTTACATACATCAATTGTGCCAAGATGAAGGTTAATAGGCACACCTCGTGTGTACAAGGTGGCGCAAAATTAATCACCTTATCTTGTGAACTAGGCAGCGACAACGTAAAGTCCAAAATAAACAAAACTGGGGTTATAAAAATGTTTTGATGTCGCCATCTCTTTAATGAGTTAGTGCGTTAGAAGTTACGTCCCTAGCTGACTTCTAGTGAAAGCCTGGTGACATTCAGTTCAGTGGAAGTGAAGTTATTGCGTCTAAAGTGTTAATATGGTTGTGTCATCGGTACAAAAATGAGTGTCGAACAAAGAGCTATTATCAAATTTTGTTTTAAAATCGGTAAAACGTTTACCGAAGCATTTGAATTGATGAAAGAAGTTTATGGCGATGATTGTCTATCTCCTGCCCCAGAGTTCATGAGTGGTTTACTCGTTTCAGAAATGGTTGTGAGGACATAAATGACAATGAACAAACGGGCCACCCAAAATCAGTTATCACCGAAAACTCCATCGAAATCGTTCGAAAATGTATCAAAAATGAACGGAAATCATTGTTGAAATGCATGGAATCGGAGTTGAATATTTCCAAAACTTCGATTTATCGCATTTTAACTGATCATTTGGGCTTACGAAAGGTCTGTGCACGTTTCATTCCGAACAAGCTAACTGAGTACCAAAAATTGCTGAGAATTCAACATTCAAAAGACCGCAGATGCTTTCCATTTCAATTCAACCTGGCTATTCGGGTCATGTTCTCCGATTTCGATGTAACTCAAATATGTTGCTCTCTGGTCAAAAGAATGAGACACGTATTTTTTTGTTCGCCCGAAAAAACTTTTTTTCAAGATTTATCGGCAATTTTGTTCTTCGGCTCAAAATCGATTTTTTTTCATTATATGTATAAGAATTTTTTATTTATTTATGCTCATAACTTAGTCAAAAATGAACTGATTTTAATGATTCTGGGTTCAAACTGATCGTCATTACTTACACGAACGACTTCATGTAGAAACAATTGCAAAAAAGTAGTTAAAAATTTTTTATTTTCCAAAAAACAAAAAGTGCGAAACAATTTTTTTACTCAAAAATTCATTACTCAAAAAGAACTCATTTTAGCTACTGGGCATTCAGCTCAATTGAAGTTTGAGGTGTCCTCTTAATTTGGAAAAAGTTATAAAAAAACAAAAATACATTTTTTGAAATATTGAATTTCGAAAAAATTTAAATTTTTTTTCTTTTTTGCCAAATAAAAAATTTTCAACTACTTTTTTTCAATTGTTTCGAAGTCGCTCGTGTAAGTAATGACAATCATTTTGAACCCAGAATTATTAGAATCGGTTCATTTTTGACTAAGTTATGGGCATTTAAAAAAAATTTTTTCTTATATAATTAAAAAAAACCGAGTTTGAGCCGAAAAACAAAATTGCCGATAACTCTTGAAAACAATTTTTTTCGGGCGAACAAAAAACTACGTGTGTCATTGTTTTGACGAGAGAGCAACATATTTAAGTTACATCAAAATCGAAGAACATGACCCGAATAGCCCGGTTGAATTGAAATGGAAAGCATCCTCAATAAAGAGGTGAGAAAAGGGCGAGAACTTCCTTTACAACATTGTAACTGATGATGAAACGTAGTGTTTGCAACATGAACCTGAAACTAAGCGTCAAAGTGCCGAATGGAAGGCTCCCGATGAGCCATCACCCAAAAAACCGCGTTTGGAGAAATCAAAAATCAAGTCGATGCTCATTTGTTTTTACGATTCCATAGGAATTGTCCACAAGAAGTTCATGCCAACAGGCCAAACTGTCAATGCAATTTTCTATCTTGGCGTTTTGAAGCGTTTGTTGCATCGCATTCGTCGAATTCGCCCCGAATACCGCGAAGGAGGAAGCTGGCGCTTATTGCATGGTAATGCACCAGTCAGCGATTCACTCTTCTGACTGACTTTTTGATTAGAAATCGCATTTTAACCATCAATCACTCAGCGTATTCGCCTGATATGGCTCCCTGTGACTTCTGCCTATTCGGAAAATTGCATTTGACCATGAAGAGAAAACATTTTGAGTCCGCAGAGGCCATCCAAAAGCCTTGTACCGACATTCTGAAGGGCATTCCAGTCAATAACCTGAAACACTCTTTGCAAAAGCTTTTAAATCCCTCAAAACAGGGTATCGATGACAGAGGAGACTATTTTGAATAAATAAACTCGAAGTTATCAGAACAAAGTTCCTGCCGTTTCTATTTTAGCTCAGTCTTGTTAGGCCTTCACCTTACCAAAATAAAGATCTCCATTACTTAAAATAGTTTTTTTTATTTTGTAAAAAAGTTATTCAAAAACAAAATTCATGATTAATAGGTGTCGCCAACCTACGAGTATAAAAAGAGCTGATGGCACGTAACACCGTGAAATATTGGTTACGCTACCGTACAGAATCGCAATTTATGAATGATTACAACTTTTAATGTGCGGAACAAATATCGGCGTAATTCATGGCCGTGACCGTTTTTAAATAAAAAAAAAATTTCTAACTGAAGTATTTCACCAAAAACGAGGTACATAGAAATGGTGAAATTTTGAAGAGGTTTTCTGGGAATCCCTCATATACATACCAATGAGCCGTTTTTTTTGAAAGTGGTGTAAGTGTTTATACATATATTTTTATATTTTGTCCCACTCGCGGACAATGGCTTTTTTCAGCGCCTCGAGACAGGTGAATCCTTTAGTTCAGAACCTGCTCTCTATAATAGCCCAAAGAGAATAATCCATCGGATTCGCATTTGGTGAATTTGAGAGCCATAGTGTGGATGTTATGAAGTTCGGAACGTTGTTGTTTACCCATTCTTGGTCCTCTCGACTTTTGTGGGACGGAGTCGAGTACTGTTGAAGCGTCCATGGCCTGCCACCGAAATGCTTGTCTGTCCACAGCTTCAAAGCAACCTCCAGAATACTTTTCCGATAATATTTCGCATTTACCTTGACGCCAGGCGCGATTAAAACGATTGGAGAGCGCCCATCTGCGATTACAGCAGCCCAAACCATTACCCAATCGATGAATGAAATTCTCGTAAGAACTGTCGGTCAAATAAAACCTATGGGAGTTTACGAATTGCTCAATTTGAAAAATTTTCTCGTCAGAAACACAAAGCTCGTTAATTGACCGCTTTCGGCCAAGCGAAGCTACGCCTTAGCTCTCTCAAGTCTGACTTGTTGCTGCTTTGGTGTGAGATCATGTGCCTTTTGAATCTTGTAAGGCTTGATTTTGAGATCATTTTTCAGTATGCGGCGTACGCTACGGTCAGATGTTTTCAGTTATTTCGTCATTTGATTGGCACTTCGTCGGGGATTTCGCTCAAGTCGCTTCTTCACTTTTTGAACCATTTCACCATTTATGACCACCTCTATGCAATGTCGCGATGCTACCAGTATCATTGTAACGAATAATGGTGCGATAAACAAAATATTTATTTACTTTAAGGGGTCAGCATATGACCACCATAGGTATCATTGAGGACAATGTGCCTGCCTTGCTTGGAGGAGGCGGATAGCACTGAGCATTTTCTCTGTAAGTGTCCTGCCTTTGCTAGAGCAAAGCTACGAGTTTTGAGTTTCGATGCCGTGAGAATGAGTAATATTCGTTCTCTAAAACTGGAGGATGTTAAGAGATTTGCCAAAGAATCTGGAAAATTCTCACAGGACTAGCTTCCTCTGTCTCTGTCTCTATTCTTTCCTATCTCTTTCTCTGATATTTTTCTCCTTTCCTCCTTGACTATCTACTCTTTTTCCAGAGCTCTAAATTCAATGGGCTTTTTATTTAAAATTTCAATCGCTTGATAACATGTCGAACTATGAAAATTCTCAGAGTGATGTTGGATTGCTAGTAAATTGTAAGATAAAGCAACTACAACGAATAAATTTATCTTCTGATCTATCACTTTCTTCATAAACCTGCATCTGGTTTTAATTACAACGTGCAATTATCGTATCAGAAGCTTTCCGCTTCTGTATAAATATTCCATTATTCTGACATTTGGAGGTTACCGTGCGATATAAAAATACAAATTAACGAACTATTTTACTGTATTTGTTGGACTCAAGCCTAGTAAACGGCTTCGAATGTTGATAAGGCTATTGGCGAAAGCTTGTCTATCGGAATTTTCACCTTGAGGGCAAAATGATTGATAATTCATTAGATGCCTTATTTTTGTAAATATTTACATGCTACATGAGAGCACAAACATACAGCGATGGACAGATAAATAGCACAAATGTAAACCTTATATGTTAAGTTAAGTTTTTAGTACGAACTCTGCTTTGATCAAATGAATTTGTTTATTTACATTTATTACCGCTATTAAACTTACATTTATGTGATTAATTTAGTTAAGAAAGATTCATCCCAGCTAAGAAAAAACCGAAAAAATACGCGAAAAACTGGTGTTAATGTGGATTGAGCTGGGTAGTCTGATAAAGGTAGCTGTAAAACACAAACTAACTGACGCAGCACGTTCAAATTTTGACAGGAGTCAACTGACAGGAGCAGTATTTCTTTTTCAGTAAAGAGGTCAGAAATACCAAAAGTCACGGACTTATTGATCCGTCCTCGTAGTACACACCTTCATCTAATGAGATTCTGTTAATAGATATCGCCATGAATTTTTTACTCTACATAAAAGCAGAGCCGGCGGTAATTTCTGTATGTTTATAGAAGTAAGAATAAATAAAAATATTTGTTTTTGAGTAATGACATTCTCCCATCGCCGTGGCCGAATGGGTTGGTGCATGAATACCAATCGGAATTCGGAGAAACCTAGGCTCCAAATTCCGTAAAACACCAAAGTGGGGAAACAGTTTTTTCTAATAGCGGTGGTCCCAAACGCACACCTGCGGGTGTATTTCTGCCATGAAAAAGCTCCTCATAAAAAACAAATCTGCCGTTAGGAGTCGACTTGAAACAGTAGCTCCCTCCATTTGTGAAACAACATCAAGACACACGCCACAAGGAGAGGAGTAGCTCGGCTAAAGACCTGGCAGAAGTGTACGCGCCAATTATTATAATTTCTTAATTTTTTTTATTATGATTTTGAATTTTCTATCTCTTAAACAAACACCCAATAAAAATAAACGAATTTATTGATTTCTAAAGTTCAAATTCAAAGCTAAATTCTGCGACATTAAAAAAACTGTACAGTCAGCTCAATAAAAAAAACTATATTTACTTATAACTCATAAACTACAAGTAAAATATTCATTCAAAATATCGCCAAAATTCTTCCAAGTAATCAAACTTCTTTTCGACGTCCTCCTCCTTCTTGAAACGCTCATACCAGTTGAGAAGTTGAGATTCGCTTTGCCTTTCCTTCTCACTCAGCGATGTGGCAAAGTTATCGAATAATTTCATGAAATCGTCCAATGTTGCGTCCAGCGAATCATTAAACCGCTTCTCCAAGCTCTCTGAACCGACCTTTTCGAATATCTTCTCCAATACGGCGGCATCGCTTTTGGTATCATTATTTTCTGGCATGCCATAGAACTCATCGTAGATTTTGCCAACCTCATCGACTGCCGCGAACATCTGATTAATCAGTGGCGGCTTGGCATCTAAATCAATACGCTCGACAGCCGCCAGTACACTGCTCACACGGGTGATATTCCGTTCGATGGCTTTGCTCTTCTCTGGCAGCGCATTCATTTCTCTGATTAAGTCCTTCATGAAAGTGGTCGACGAGCGCAAGATAAAACGCGACTGATTGGTGAGGATACCCAGCGTGCCGAGTAGTAATTGATTCCGCGGCAAACTCAATACATTTTCAGCAGACGAGGATTGTACAGCATTCGCATTATTGTCATCATCGGGTTGTGGAAATGAAGCCACTAGCTGAATGTTTATTTCAAATGTTTATTTAATCAAGTGCAATGAAAATGTAAACATAACTTAGCATAATGACTCACCTGCAATGCTATGCAAATGCACAAAAGCAAAACGCTCCAGCTTTTAATCATTTCGTGCCAATTCACTGGTGCTACGTTCGTTGTAAAACTGCCCAATGGAACTAAATCGACCGGTGATCCATGCTAATCTTTTATATTGCTTTTACACTAACGTACGTGCAAATAAATAGGTATGCACGAGTGTGCGATAAACAGCTGTTTAGCAGCCAAGTCGCTCAGTCGTGCGATAGTGGAATCAAATCTAAATACTAGCATGGCTTTGTCAATAGTTTTGTAATGTATTCCATTGTACGAGTAAATTCCGTCAGATTATGTGCTAGCATTTTATTTCTAAACTAGTAATACGTACAGTAACTCATTAAACTAAACCCGTAGTACATATTGTTCAAGCAAAAAAAAAAAAACAAAACGTCTCGGCGCAATTTGAATTCTTTCATACATTTTCGGTAAAAAAATCGATAAATGCATTTAAATTCGCACATCTCGCGCGTCATATAAGCAACATAACAAACATGCTAGCAGCCAAGTGCATTTTGAAAATGATATTTTGCCAACTGATATAAGGACAAGTCAAGATGAGTCTAATTCCGAATGGAGTCCGAACTTTGTATACCCGGCGCATGGCTTCAATGAAGCATTCGTATAAAGCTCGTGCATACAATCCGAAAAAAACTGTAGTACCACAACATATTCACCAGCTGTTACTACTTTCATTTGATATTTCATTTTCGTACATTTGTTTGATTAAATAGAGCTCCTTGTACAACAAAAATCCTATAAACAAGAATTTCAAACTTTGCACAAGATTTATAAAAATTCTACAAGCTTCCTTCCAAATTTTTAATCAGAATTAAACAACCAAATGGGTACGCAGTTTTATAGCTCATTCAATTTTAGTAAAATAAAGTGCAAGTTTTAAGCAGCCCAAACTTTTCTATAAATTTTCATAGTTTTTTTCCTGACGGTGTTGCGGATTTTCCCCATAGATATAAAAAAGCGTGCATGCGGCAGGAAAAAAAGTATCAAAAATCAACTGTAACTTTGAGCCACTTCAAACGTGCACTTTATTATACAAGAATTAAATGAGCTATAAAATTGCATACCCAATTTTCTTTTTCTAAATTTTGATTAAGACCGCTCGAGCTTAGAGGCCATACCACAAACTTTTAATCGACAGGATCGAAAATGCGCGAAAAGTATCTCTGAATTATGTACTAAGCTCATTAGACTTTTCTGATCCAACCCCATCTTACACATCACGTTTGCTATTGGTTAACTTGAAGTTTTTAGAGAGTTGAAGATCGTTTCTTGCTCTCTCGTTTGTTTTCAAGGGTGGCATTCAGTAAGAGTGATTGAATGTCCATTTCTGCTTCAAAGCATTCATTTTCTTATACCTCCGAGAAATATTATTAACGCTCTTTCTTTCTCTCTAAATAAGTTTCATAAAAATTATGCCCAGAATGCTCCTATTGAACGTGCACTTCATGATTTTATTGAGGTCTCTAATACCAGTTTTCTAAATAGATTTCTCAGTTTCCAAGAAAGAAGTTTCTGTATTATTGAACTCCTTTTTTTAGTTAGTTAGAGATTAGCTTGTACATATAAGTTAGATGTAAGTTTGTAATTGAATTATATATTTTTTTTTATTTCTTAGTTTTAGTAGTCAGTCTGAAATTAGACTTTCTTGACTTCTTAAAAAGAAAAATAAAAAAAAATAAAGGAAATGTTAGAAATTTAACGAATTCTTATATCGAAAATTCTTGTACAGGTTGAAAGCTTGTTTTATATGATATTCTTTATAGGATAAACAATATTTTTGTAAAAGAAAAAAATGAAAATTACAAAAAAAAAGCAGTTTGGTTACTATATTTTTATCGAATTTAATTTTGTATGAAAGGCATGAAACTGGAATAAAAAAGCTTTAAAGGTATTTAAAAATTACGATAGGAAAATAAAAAAAAAATAAATTTTGAATTAAAAAACAAATTAAATAATAAATAAAAAATTTTCTTTGAAAAAATTTTTAAAATTTTTGTAAATAAATTTTTTTAAGTTTGCCAGTTAAAAAAAAATATTATTTTATAATTTATAATTCTATAATATGATAAAAGAAAATTTGTTTTTAAATTTTTTTAAAATCTTTTTTAGTTTTAATATTTTAAATTAAAAAAGCCAAATAAATTTTTAATAAATGAAAAAATTTATTTTTAAAGTTTTTAAAAATCTTTTTAAATACATTTTTTTCTTTTATTTAAGTTTGGCAATTAAAAAAATGTATTAATTTGTAATTTAAAATTTCATAATAAATGTAATAAAAAAATTTTGTTTTTAAAATTTTTAAAAATCTTTTTAAATAAATTCCAATAACTTCTAAATTCTTCTAAACAATTAAAATTTTATTTTTTTAAATTAAAAAAACCAAACGAATTTTTAATAAATGAAAAAATTTGTTTTTAAAGTTTTTAAAAATCTTTTTAAAAAATTTTTTTTTTCATTTTTTTTTTAAGTTTGGCAATTAAAAAAAAATGTATTATTTTATAATTATAATTTTGTAATAAATGTAATAAAGAAATTTTGTTTTTAAAATTTTTAAAAATATTTTTAAATAAATTCCAATAACTTCTAAATTCTTCTAAATAATTGAATTTAAATTTTTTTAAATTAAAAAAACCAAACGAAAAAATTTCTTTTAAACATTTTTTACAAATCTTTTTAAATAAATTCCAAAAACTTCTAAATTCTTCTAAATAATTAAAATTTTATTTTTTTAAATTAAAAAAAAACCAAACGAATTTTTAATAAATGAAAAAATTTGTTTTTAAAGTTCTTAAAAATCTTTTTAAATACATTTTTTCCTTTTTCTTTTAAATTTGGCAATCAAAAAAAAAATACATGTTATTTTATAATTTATAATTTCATAATAAATATAATACGAAAATGTTGTTTTTAAAATTTTTTAAAATCTTTTCAAATAATTTTTCTTTAAGTTGGACAATAAAAAAACTGTTTAATTTTATAATTTATAACTTTATATATTTATTTAATTTAATACAATAATTTTTTAATACAATATGTTTTTTTGTGTTTTGTTTATTCTTAGTAAAATTTCTCTTTAAGTTTTTTTAGTTCTCTAAAAAACATGTTAATATTTTAGTTAAGATTTTTGTAATAAAAAAATTTGAAAATATACTAAATTAAAATGTTTTCAGAAAAAAAAATCGTGAAATTTTCTAAAAACTCACTCATTTTTTTATTTATACCCGCATTCTACACTTATGTAGATTTTATGCGCCCACTAAAGAAAATCCACCGAACTTTAATAAAAGTATAAGCATTTGGCCTAACAATAAATTCTGAATGATTTATTACAATTCGCTTGTCGGATTTGTTGAGAAAAATAAGGGAAACTGCAGAAGATGAATAATTTTTCGCCACGTCAACGCCACTTCCCACACATCGGCTCATACAAGTTTCCTCTTGGCCATTCCAAACATCAAATTAATGGGTGCGCTTACAGTCCTAATCTGACATCCTTTCATATTTAACATATTTCCGCATGTCAAAAACAAAATGTGAGGTTAAGCTTTTTCGATGCCTGAAAAAGCGGTTAATGGGTTCAAATCACAATTTCTGAAGTCACTTCAACTTGGGTGTAAAAAATGCTTCGCTAATGGATTCAAAGGCATGCAAGACTATATTGAACTTTATGGGTAATATTTTGAAAGATAATAAAGCCGTTTCCGATTATAAATATTTATTTTTATTAAATACTGCCTCAAAGCCAAAAGAGTACCAACTGAATGAAAGAATACAAGATTACGCAAATTGCAGTCGCAAAATGAGAGAACTAAACGACGTCAAAACAGTCAGCTTAAGATGAACATAATTTAATGTAAGCAAAAAAGACAATTGAAGACAGAATAGAAAGAAAAAAAATTACAAAATTCTACAATTATATCAGCTCAACAGCTGATTCTGCCAAATTCATCAAGCGTCGCGTAGCGGTAATGCGCCCTGTGCAACTTCCTGTGTTGTGTTGGGTTATTCAGTTTTTTTTACTAGGCATTTCTTGCTTGCGTCAAACGCCCTAAAACTGACTCAATCAGGCGCGTGCTAGTTGACTTGGAAAGTAGTGTACGAGTACATTTAAAGAGATAACAGTAAATGAGTAATAATTATAAGTTCTACCGAGCATTGATAAATAACTTTGAAATGTGACTAAAGTCATGTTTGGGTCGATGGGTTGAACGTGTCGAGTCGACACGTGATATCGAATCGAAAATGTGGATATCAGTGCCTCGTATGCTATACTGAGGAAGTATATCCGGAATTGCAAATAAGTATGTAAATAATAATAAAAAGTGTGGCAATTAACTACGGGAAATTTTTCAATGAATAATGAAGTGCAAGCAAATTAAGTGATTAGCAAAATTTTATCATTGACTTTGAAAATAGGCTTCCTCTAACTCTACAAAACGATTGAAAGCAGCCATGTTAATTTTCGTGGTAATTAACTCCTTCAGCACCGCCGTTACACGTTTTTGAGCTGCTGTACGCCATTTTGAGGAAATGCGGCTTTATTTTGGTGAATAAGAAAAGTTCTGGCAATATGAGAAGGATGGGCGTGGCAATTTTGGAACTCCTTTTCTCATCAAAAACTCTTGCACAATGAGCGTGCAATATCTTTGGCGCATTGTTTTGGTGCAAGGTCCAGCCGTTATTGAGGAGGTCGCGCCCAACACGGTGAATGTGTACCGCAGCCGCTTCAATATGTCAACGTAAAACGAGCCATGGAGGAATGAGTGACGTCGCGGATATCGTATAAAAACTATCAACATTGTAAAAAAATCATATGCAATTTATTTCAAATGAATGAACTTTCACGAGGGTTGCTATTTGTATATCTGGCCTTAGGTAGGTGAAATGGTTGAAGTGCCAGTCTCTGGTACTCCTCAAGTAGCACTGAAGCGCCGTTTTGCAGATGTCTACAGCCAGCCAGAGCTGTTGATATAATGGAGAAGATTGATGGGATTTAGGTTGGTGCACTGCCCCAGGCTGTCGAAGAAAGAAGCACCCGGTGATCTTAATCGACTAGCTGCCAAACCCGGACATTTACAGAGAAAATGCTCAACAGTCTCCTTCTCTGAATGGTCACCACAGCTCCTGCAATGGGGGTTAAATGGTAACCCTAACTTTTCCGTGTGTGTGCCGATCGGCCAGTGACCAGTAAACACAGCCACGAGATTGGAAATTGAATGGCGAGGAGTCCAAAGAACTTTCTGAGTCCTTCGTATATCGTATTGGAGCCAAAGGGTTTTCGAAATAGCACATGAAGAAATGGAGCTACATCTTTTCTGCGCTTCCCAGAGAAATAATTTGTGCACAGTTTTATTGTTTTTCAAAATATTATACATGATGATCAAAAAACTTCTGCATTCGTTTGAACTACTCGTTCATTCGCGATTCCAGGGCAGTGTATTATTCTAAAGTCTAAGGACGACTCAATCTCACGGCATGTGACATGACGGTCTTGCTCAATTATTCCGCGCACAGCATCTATATTTTGTGACACAACAACTAATTTTAGGCGAGACAAATCCAAGCTCTTAGTTAGAAAGACCATTGCGCTACAGCCAGATAGATAACAGTGGAAGAAATAGAGAGACAGGATAGATAAAGTATGGATGGTACGACCGAAAAATTGGTTCGAGGTCTTTCTGCCGCGATTTTTTTGGATTCACTGACGAATCTTCAGAGATCCGGAAGAGGAAGAGTATGAACTTTACCCATACGCAGTACATCGCAGCCCCCCACAGCCTAAGTGTGATTCTAAAATACGTCGGACAGCTACAGAGAAAATGCGCTGCAGTGTCCCCATTCATCGTTGAATAAAAGCAATCACGGGAAAATTCATTGCGCCAGTTTTTTACGATGCTAAAAGATGATGTTTGCAGACCGTAAATTGATTTAAATTATCAGTGATGATACTCTAAAGAAAACAGTCAACAGTCGGTTACGAGTGCCCAAACGATTCAGAAGACAACGTGAGTCCATCGAGGATGACGAACGTAATGGCAGGTTGTCGGTATTGAAAACGGATGAAATCATCAATAAAGTGAAAGAAAAGTTTATCAATAACCACAAATTAGCCTTCAAAAAGCTAGCAGAGAGCTTGAACATTGCTTATAGATGCGTTCAGGACATTGTAGGTAATGCTTTGGGTTTGCGCCATGTCAAAGGACCGACTCAACATTCATCAAACGCTTCATTACTGGAGACGATACGTGGTTTTATGAGTACGACACGCAATCACAGGCATTAAGCGAGTGAGACCTTTGGGCGTTATCAGACCTTTACATGAAGTAATTCGCTAAAGAAGATAGGATTTGTGGGGAAAAAATCGTGAATTTTGCTCTATGGTAAAACACCGTCGCACAGAGCATTTTTTAACCGCGATTTTTTACCAAGCACGAAACGAATACCTTCCAACAACCATCGAATTCACCTGATATACCTCCTTGCGATGTCTTTTTGTTAGATCGAGTCGAAAAACCACTTCGGGGAATGCGTTTTACCAGCCGAAAGAAAGTAATAGAAAAATCGAAGACGGCTCTGATTGTTATAACGAAAATAGAGTTCCAGAAATATTTCGAGGGCTGGATCAAATGCAGGCATAAGTGCGTTGCAGTTGATGATGAGCACTTTGAAGGCGATGCTATAATATCACTTTTGGGGAATAAACTTGTATTTTGAATTTTCTGAATATACTCCGGGTACTTGATCAAGGTGGTATGTCAAACGTTCCAATTGCGGCATCAGATGGCGCCTAACAACATTAAAAGTGGCCAAGGCCAATATAAATAACAACCCTCGTATTGCTATGCAGCGAAATACTTGCCTGCAATGTTGCTGGGTGATAGAAGCAAGAAGAGTGAAAAAATGCATTTTTTAAAATATGCAAATAAAGATACAATGCGGTTTTGTTTGTGCTCAGAAAAAAAAAATAACGAAAATCTCTGGGAGCGGTTGCGAACTACTTAACAGTTGCTGTTGCTTTTAATGCCACACAGTGTGTACCAACATTGCACATGAACTATGAAATAGAGATTTGTCTAAAAATGCTGAATGGCTTGAAAAAATCCAGTATGCCAATTAACAAGAATTAAAACCCAGTTCGGTTGTATCAGAAAGCTTCCATTTGACAATCTTCGGCCAATAAAATTGAAGTGTGAAAACCCAATGCGCTTCATACGAGTATAAATGGGATCAAAGGGAAAATGTGGTATTGCCATCACCGGCGCACACCCCTGGTACCTATGCAGTAGTTTTGTTTAATTTCATAAGTAAATCAGCTGCCCCTTTATTATGAAGCGGACCAAAAGCGAAGAAAATGTCTGAAAATTTGTCGAACGATTTTTAATACTTTTTCTTCTTCTTCTTTATCTTTTATTATAGGCTTTGCCTGTTTTTCTTTACAATTAGGATACATACATATTTATACATTAAGGTTTACATATGTACATACATTGAAACATAAATACATTTTAATATTTAGGGACATTACACATAAATTGTTGTACATTCCTGTTCAATATAATGCATCAATCTCATATCATTGTTGTGGTTGATTTTCTGCTGAGGTAGATATCCAACTTTCTGCCCATCGTTTTGGTGGTCTTCCTGGTCGTCTTCTTCCTTCTGGTATCCCATCTCCAGCTATTTTTATCAACCGATTGCTAGGGGCTCTTGTCACATGTTCGTTCCCCTGCCTGTGCTCTTATCTCCTCATTTCTTATATGGTCTTGTCTAGTTTTCCCAGCTATGACCCTAAGGGCATGCATTTCAGTAGTCCGCAGCACTTGTTTCGTTTTCATGTTTTCTGCACGAGCTTCTGCTTCATAAGTGAATATCGGCCTTACAATTGTTTTATAGATTCGTGTTCTATATTCCATATTCATGTACTTATTTATTTTTTATTCTTGGAAATATAATTTCAACGGTTCACTGCAGTAGATCTTAACTTTGTTTTCATTTAAGGTCTACATTTTCCTATCATAATTTTCTAATACGAGTTTTTCCAAAGTTGGTAAACAGTAAAGGTCTGATTAGGGCTAGTCTTGCCATCAATTCTGTGACAAATTTTACAATGCATATGGCGAGAGCCGTTATTTTTGCTTTTGTTCGTGTGTATTGTCTACTCATAAATTATACTCAAACTCATGGCAAATTTCGCTAGTTAAGAATGGAGTGGGGAGCTAAGGAAAATTGCATTGCAGTGATTCAACAAAGCCTCATCTGGGGCACATTGCTCCTCTTTTCATAGAAAGTTCAGTTTATGTGACCGGTTCTGAGCTCAACGCATAATCAGGTAATTTTATTTAATACCTTATATCTATTATCTATTACACTAGTTTACACCAAAAATGGTCCTCGACCAAAAAACGTTTTTTATACTAATTTGAGGTCACTGAAACCAAAAGTGACTTTTATTTTTTTTTTTCAAAGAACGGTTTCCGAGATACTCCCAAAAAAACCTCTTTTTTTTGCAATAGTGCAGTTATTACCTGCAATCTCGAAAACAGTGCGCGCCATTTCTCTGAAGTGCATAAATTTCGAAAGGCACACATGACAATATATAATTCGAGTCAATGGAAGTCGTAGTTTTCGCAAAACAGCTGTTGAAAGTTAAAAAAAGGCTTTGTTGACGTTTTTTATTAAATTGTCAAAGTTTATTAATTTCTTTCTGGAACAAAAAACCGTTTTATACAGACGTAAGATAAGTTTTCTGAAAGACAATTTTGTCACCTACATTTTAAGCCTAAGTTTGTCTGAATCAACGAAAGATTTTAGAAGTTATGACCCATAAAGACAACATGTGTGATTTTGCAGCTTTTGACTTGGCTATGTTTGAGGTCAAAAATACGCTTTTACTCTCAAACTTCTTCTTTTATGTTGCACGGAATCTTCACGAAGTTGCTTCCAGTAGTAGTCGCTCATCATTCCTTGCTCCCAAAAGCCCTCATAACGTTTTTCAATCGTAGCAATATCTTGATGAAATCGCTCGCCTCGTTCATCACTTTCAGCCCCAAAAAAAAAGTTATTTTCCCCCCTTTGCATATAAAACTTGGGCTAATAAGAATTTTGAGAAAGCTTTGGTAAAAAAACTGGAAATTACATTCCTTAAATACTTGAAAACCAGGTTCCCAAGATTGTCAACAGAGAAAATCAAAGCGGGTATATTCTTCAGCCCATAGTGCATTCGTGAACAAATCCACATCATTCGTTTATGATTTTTTATCGTATTGTATTATTGTATTTATTTATGCGCGTGAAAATGTCGACAAGCAAACTCGTTTGCCTTCAATTAAAAAGCAAAGAAAAATTGTTGCTGAGGAACATTGCATGATTGTGAACTTATGGCGAAGCTTTTGTTAGCCAAGGTGCCGCGAATGGTTTTGATTTCAGCGCTCTAAATGTGGTGATTTCATAGTGTAAGGCAAGAAGCCTACCGAATGGGAGAAAAAATTTGAATACGCTAAATTCGTGACATTGATTTGTGGCAGATAACGACAAGAGCTTTTGGAATTATTTAAAGTACCCCAGCGATGCATGTCTCACCGTAAAAGAAAAATATTAAAAAAAAATTATTTAAAATTTTTTTTTTAATATTTTGAATTTTTTTATATAAAATTATACATTTTTTTTTATTATATAATATTATTATTGAAAAATTTTTATTAAGGAATTTTATTATATAAAAATTTTTTTATGTTAGTTTAAGATTCCAATTTTTTTGTGTTTTATGTTAAAGAGCAGGTCAATTAATAAAAATCATTAATGAAATTCGAACCAAGCTCTCACAGCTAAAAATGTATGCTTGATAAAATTTATAATTTTCGACTTTTAACTAAGAATTATTTAACGGAAACAATACTGAAAATTTTTTTCGAAACTTGTGTGTAATTTTAGTTAAAAAAAATACCCAACAATCCAAATTTTCAACTTTGTATAAGATCTATAAAAGTTGGAAAATTTCCATCAATATCAAGAGTTTTGAAAAAAATTGGATAAACAGTTTTATAGCCCATTAAAATTTAAATATAATAAAATTAAAGTTTGAAGTTTGAAGTAGTTGCTCAAATACTCATTGATTTTAGATAATTCTTTCACCTGACGTCTTCGCTCATTTTCTCCATATAAGGACTGCTCTATATTTGCTTTACGGAAGCAAAAATCCAGCACCGTCAGCAAACAAAAAACTGTCAAAAATCAGCACAATTTTTAGCCACTTCAAATTTTCACTTTATTAAGCTAAAACTTAATGGGCTATAAAACTGCGTACAGTTTTTTTCTGACTTAAAATTTGATGATGAAAATTTGTCGAATTCTTATTAATCTTGTGCAAAGTTTCAAACTTATATTGTTAAGGTCTTTGTTATAGAATGAAAACCGTTTTTTATAAAAACTTAAATAAAATTGAAAAATAAATAAATATTTATATTATAATACGGTGCCTTTGTGATCATTTTCGGGTTGTATTATTTTATACTTAGTATTTTAAAATATTGAAATTCGTTTCGAGCTCATCGAACAAAAGCAAGAGAGATTACTGTCAATGGGAAGCCAATAGTTTTTGCGTTTTCAAAAATTACTTTATTATTTCTCATGCGTAGTCTGCTAACAATTCTTCAAAACTCTTCAAAGTGATCAAATTGCCTTTCTTTTTCCATCGCTAAAGCGTTTAATTTCAGTTCTTTGAAATGCTCTGTTGAGGTTCGCAGGGCGAACGGATGCATTCCCAAAATTCGCCACCGACATTCCTCTTCACTCGGTTGAGTTTTTATTTGCCGACGCACTACCAACGCCTTGCAGTATTTGTTGAGACAAATCTACGGTTATGATTATCGCGTAGCCATAACTATTCGTCTGTCAGTGAATTTGAGAGAATTAGCTGTTGAGCTGAGATAAGTGCAGAGTTGTGTGCACAAACACCTCTTTTCTTTCTATTACAAGTTTCCTCCATGTCAACCAACACTCACAATCATAATGAGATGGCGCCTATTGTGGTACCGTTACTTTGCGCTCAGCGAATTTGCCATGAGTTACGTGGTTTTAGCACCAGTATGGCCAGATTACCATTTCCGTAACTTTATTTAGCATTTTGTTTTTTTTTTTTTGTTATTTAGTCTCGGAGTTTTAGTTCTTTCTTCATGACATTTTTCTAGCCTGTTCTAATTGAAAGTAATGTTTATAATTTTGTAAAATTTACATTTTTTAAAAATTAGTTCAATAATTCACTCAGTTTTATTTAGCTTTACTTTTTTTTAACAGCTGTAGGCATTGCCCGCGATTACAGTTGTTGTTGGTGTTCTTCTGCTTTCAGCAGTCAAATCTTTCTCTCGCTACTGCAGTGTTGGCTACCTCTGGATATAAAAACGCACTCAAATGCCCATTTAAAGAAAATAAAACACCAAATTTTTATTGCATTACTTAAAGAACTTTGTATGCGTGGCAAATTGTCTTTAGAATATGCGTTTTTCTTTTAATAAATGTGTTATGCTTATGTACAATTTAATTTATGATTTTTTTTTTGTTAAAATAAACTCCTTTGTTAAGGGAACGACTTTTTTGCTATAATTGAGGTTATGTAACAAGATAAGGTATTCTTTTTGTAAAAATGTCATTATGGTTTCTTTAGTATTCTCTGGTATTTTGCGGCTTATTTTTACAATGAATACACCTCTTAATGCCCTTTGTCCCACTAAGGATTGATGGCCGGAAGAAACAATTACACCTCTATGGTTTTAATCCGCATTCAGTAAATTCAAACGCCTTTTAAAATATGTAAAAAGTGTTCAATCTAAAGAAGAGTTGGGGGAAAAAGGTTTAATATTCTTGCATAACCTTAAAAGGAACAAAAAATTAAATTAGCACTTTGAAATTATCAAATTTTATAAAAATCATTAAACTTTCATTAACACTAAAATCTTCTCCGAACGACCTTTTTTAACCTTCTTTTGTTTAATAATATAGTTTTTTTTAAATTACAGTTTCGGTAGCTCAGAATTAAGAAAAAGAAGAAACAAACTCGAAACTAAAAATTTTCGCATTTTGGGTATAAAAAAGCACTAAATTTATTGCGAAGAGCAAATGGTTGGCAACACTGCACAACTCGACAAACGTGACGTCATGCACTCTCTGATGGGCCCAATCTTGTTTCTATCATTCTTGTAGAAAGTTTCCATGCCGATTTATTATCTCTGCACCGATTCCGTTCTGGTGATCCGCGATCGCTTTTCCATTGCGCTAATCAATGCATTCAGTTTGCTCTCAAATATTACATAGTTCCCCGTGTCGGTTCATCATTGTTTCGATTGTAGAGCTGTTTTTTCGTTTTTTCATTTTGCGGTTTTTAGGCTTTTTCTTTGTATCTCTCTTTTTTATTTCTTCAATGTTCGCTCAATTTTGTGCAGATATTCAGGTATGCACATTTTTGCTTTGTTCAGCATTTCTGTGCTGGCTTATCAGTCAGTGGAGTTGTGCGCGTACTGAAGTAAATTTCAATTTACCGTTGCATTCAATTGTAAGTGAAGTGAGCAACTCTTCTACTTCCTTAATATTCCATGCTGACGCGTTCTTCTACCTAAATTTTGGTTAAAGTTGATTACTTTTAATTTCCTAGTATTACAGCTTGCATTTCATTTTCATTTTGGTCTACTTCAGTAACTTAGTTTCATTCAATGATAAAACTGAGTGCCTCACTTTTTATTCTTTATGCTTTCAAACCACTTCGTAATATGCACTCGTACATATGAATGTATGTATGTATGCATGTGCTATACAGATTTCTTTACTTGACTTGAGCTTTAGTTGCAAAAGCTCATACAACTTTTTGCTGTATTCCGCTTAACCTTCCTATACCCGCGTTAATTTTTGTAACACATATACCCGCGCACGGTCTCACAGACCGAAAGTTCAAATTACATAAAATATTAGTTTTTTCAAACAAAACTAAAAACAAATTATTATTTTTCAATCCCGTAAATGTAATAAAAAAATAAAACTACGCATTAAATTTGTATTCACTTATTTTATTGATTTTAAGTGATTAACAAAAAAGCCATCAAAATTGATAATTTTTTCTCAAGTACTACAAAAACAAAACAATAACATATTTTTTTATTCACATAAATAAAAATAAGTTATAATAACTTAAAAACACTTCTTGGACAATACATAAATTATAAATTATATTAGTTTTTAGTCTTGAAATAAAAAATCATGGCATATCGCAATTCATGTAAAAATCTGCCTTAAAAAGAAAACTTACGCTTTTAAAGTCAAATCTTAGACAACGCATTAATAAATAAAATCGATTCCAGCTCATAGTTAATCGAAATATCTCCGAAGAGGAACCATCTGTTTTGAATAAATCTTTAGCGTTGGAGCGACTATTTCTCCTAACTCCAGCAAAGATTAAAATGTCTAAAAGGGCTTCGATTTCTATGTTGCCTGTATAGGTACAGTCGCTTTCTCTTGAAAAATTAGGTTTTATGAGATCAATATGTTCATTAGTATACTTTACAATACGATTTATAACAACTTTAGTAAAAACTAATCTCCAAACCTCGCCTATTTCCTTCAAGTTTTTTGCTGCTTTTCTAGGCCCTGGCAGTTGAGTGACTATATTCCTAGCGAGACGTCTTACACGATTTGACGGAGCATCATTATTCCACCTAGTGTATCCATCTTTACCAAGATAAAATTCTCTATCCTCTATCTCATTCAACTCCTCGTCGATTTCTTCATCATCTGCTTGCTCGGTATCATAACTTTCCACATCTCCTGCAACAAAGTCTTCAACGTCGCTGTCATTTTCATCCTCATAATCAGAAGTCGAATTTTTTTCCTCCAAAAGTAGTCTGATTTGCTCTTCATTCATTATAATATTAAAAAGTACCTACAAAATAGTAAAACGCAAAAAAAAATAAGAAAGAAACAAAAAACAAAATAACTGCTTTAACTTCACAAAAAATTACACATATACCCGCGTCGGTCTCACAGACCAATTTTTATAAAATTCACCAACACGCCTGTCTAGTGCAAACGCCAAATCAACACTAATATAGAGCTTGCAAGAAAACCGGAAGCTAGCAGTAAATTCAACTTTGTAGAGTTTCTGGAAAAACAAAAATTTACGTAAAATCATTTTCTCGGTCTAACAGACCAACGCGCGGGTATAGGAAGGTTAAAGCATTTTACTACTAATTTATTACTTACGCTGAAAAACTGAATCATTAAGTTGCAAATTGGCTTTGCTGTAGTTTTAAATCAACATAAAATATTCCGAATCACTTTTGCTACTACTGGCCGAATTGCCGAATGAGACTGGAGCTTTTTGTGATTTAAGCTTAATTCGAATGGATTGATTAAACATTTACCGGTAATGTATGCAAAATTTATTATAACAAATATGTACATATGTAAGTAGGTGGTTTCCTATTTAATAAATTTACAGTTTCTTATTCCGTGAACTTTTAAAGTTGCTTGTTGACTAATAATAATTGACGAAATCAAACGAAAATATTTGTTGGGTTTATTCGGGTATGCGTGTGTAGGTATTCCAGATACTCCCAGCATCAATAAAATTCACTGCTGATAAGACGATACGAGTTGTCTTTAGAGCAAAAGCAAATATATTTATTGCATATATTGGATTCATGCATACATAGTTTTTCCACATCTACATACTTATTTCATCGCCCCAAAAGTACGGAAGGGGAGGAATTTCCATAACTATTCATATGCTTTCGCCGCATCAAGAAGGATCACATCGAGCAGTTCACCGGCGAATTCTCTTTTGGAAAGGCGCTCTGGATGTTGTTTGTACATAACGTAGCGACGCGCTACCTCATCATTTTCCCGCTCAGCGGAGGAAAGTGATTTCACATATTTTTCAAAATCATCCACGCAACTTTCGGAAAACTCTATGCCACGCTTTTCCAACTCCACCAGGTACTCTTGATAGCCATGACGCTGCAGCGCTGCCCAAAGCAAGTTCTCAGAGCGGGTCTTATCTTGTTCGCTTGTAGCATTTAACTTAGGTACGACACTGTCAAAATGTTCAAGCACAAAAATTGTTAGAATAGCTAAGTAATATCTGTTTGGTATTTCTGCAGGCGGTACTTTTTTTAATTCTTCTAAATCTGATTGTAGGCGTAGTATCTCGATTTTTCCATGCATCTGCTCGCTGCTTAACGCTGCAATTGTGGGGTCGGCGAGTACATCTTTGGCAATTTGGTGTGTGCGCTCGAGTTGGAAAACCAGCAAGTTGGTGTATCGTTTGAATGCCAAAGCTGAGACACGTTTCCTGCTGTTCAAACTTTCTGATTCCGTAGCTGCAGGTGATGCGGGACTTACAGATGCAACTGCGCCATGCTCGATTTCATTGACTTCGTAAGTGGAGGTGGTTTCGCTAGGCGTGGGCAAGCTAAGCGTATCCTGTTGGAGGAATAAATATTGGTTTTAATCAAAAACAAATTTAATGCGCACTCGTTTAAATAGCTACCAACCTTTATCAGCAATGTGATGGCTAATGCGAGGAACAACAATCGTTTCATTGCGTTGCGCTTTTGCTTCTGTACAGATTAATTTTGCAAATGAGCTGCTTCGCGCTGTGAACTCTACTGAGCTGAACTGATATTGCTTTGTGTATACCAATCAGTATTTAAACAGTGATGGACAAAAGTCTTCATACACCTCCTATTTTCATTGTCTTGAAAGTTGAACTTTGGCCTTAACTTTGCGCAACGCGCCGATGACTTCCGAAAGCACTCAAAAGGGAAATTGTGCAGTATATCGGAGTTCACCAGGGCAGCATAATCAGGGAGAGTGTTTCTACTACTGAAACCTGGGAAACCCGCCAAACAAGGTCCGATAACTCTCCTTTCCCCAGTAGTGAAGTCTCCCCTGCGAGAGGACTGTCATAGTAGCGTTGGACATAAAAAGGCTTTCGATACAGTCAGCCATGCCACTCTACTAGATGACATTTTACAGTCGACACTCCCGCCAGGGCTGAAGAGGAGTTCGCCAGGGTGATGTCCCTTCACCCTTGCTTTTTAACTTCAACATCTCGAAACTCCCCCAGCCCCCAGAGGAAGTTTCCCTGGTCTCCTACACCATCGACTGCACAATAATGGGGTCGAGCAATGACAATGGTGGCCTCTGCTCCAAGGTAGCCTGCCTTTCTCGCTTCTTCACTGCGAGGAACTTACAACTTCCCCCCACTACATCCGCGTCGACTCTCTTCACCACCTGGACAAGCTGCAACTTAAGGTGAAAGTCGATGATACACCAATTCCGACTGTAAATGACCCCAGAATATAGGGATTTACCTTTTACAGCTTGCTCTCCTTCTCAGCGCAGACAACCGTTATTGCAATTAAAGTACATAATCGCAACAAGGTCCTCAGGTCGCTTGTCAAAGGCAAAGACATTTTGCTGTCGACTTTTATGGCAATAGGCCGACCGGCTCTAAATTATGCTGCGCCTATCTGGTCGCCTGGAACCAGTGATTCGCAGTGGGCGAAGCTACAGACCTGCCAAAACACTGCCATAAGGACTGAGACAGGATGTCTTATGATGTCCACCACATAACATCTTCACGATGCTACCTGTAAAGGAGCATAGTAAACTGCTCAGTAAGCAGTTTCTGCTAGGGTGTTACCGGCCTCACCCATGCAGACACCTGCTTGAGCCTGAGCCACCTCCCAGGCTCATCAGGAGGCATTTCCTCAACTACGCGGACGAGCTCCAAGACAAACCAGACAGACAGCTATTGGATCGGAGAGTGTACAAATAGACAATCAACGACATTCATCGGGAGACCCTTACCCCCTTCTTAAGCTCCCGTCCCCTGAATGCCGTTATCGGAGTCCAACCATCACCCATCGCAGACGAACACTGGCACAATTACGTTCTGGATATTGTAGCTGGTTAAACTCCTACTTATCCAGAATTAACCCCGTCATATTAAACATATCCCCGGCATGTGAAGGTACCCCCCACGACACTAATCACCTTTTCACATGCCCCAACATACCCACTCACCTAACGTCCCTTTCCCTCTGGACTCAACTCGTCGAAACAACTAGTTTCCTGGGCCTACCGTTAGATGAACTAGATGAAGACGACCAGTGATTACACTACACTGATAGGCCAAAGTTACTGCTACAAAAACAACCACAAACGCAGCATACTATCATTTTTGAGGTGGTCCTAATCTGTGATTCGTGAGGTTCATTCGCTTATCAAAATGTTGTGCCATATTTTCAAGCCCAATCCAGCTTTATTTTGTTACTAGTTCCAAAGACCAAGCAGTTTAAGGAACGAAATGAATTGGCCACCTAAAGATTATTTGGATAAAGAAACAACCTGCATTTTTTAATGAGGAGGCTCAACATATAATGTTTTTTCGAGAAGTACTGAGGTCTTTTGAGTCTTGTGTGCAATTTTCTCACCTAAAAGTAGAATCGTGCAACTCCAACGTTGCTTCGCCTATGCCACCAGTGGAGAGTAGGCCAAGAATTTTACTATAAATTTATATCGAATTGAGGCTGAGTTATAAAGTGTGGCGTCGAATTGAAGAATTTCGGTCCTCAGTTGCAGTAGTTTCACAGAGTAAAGTGATAAAGAGTGTAAAACATAAGTGTTTATATGGAAAGTTTCATTCAGGGGTGGTATATCTATAAAATAAGCCCTTTATTTACATAGTTTCATTGACCGTGCAAGGGTGATATACTGCAGGAATGGCTTTCAGTTTACTACCTCCGCTTTTGGGAAGCCCCAATCAATCGTCTTTAAGCTGACGGTATGTACATATTTATACATACAGCTGTTGTCAGCTAATTAGAAACGCTTCCTTTTGATAAACGCTTGATGAGCATAATATTATATTAAACTGTTAAAATTTACCGTTATTTTTTCTCTTAAAATCATTTGCATTGCTTTTGTTACTCTATGGGAAAAAGCAGCAGCTGTACACCTGCCCTGCGCAGCTCCATTTTTGACCTTCGTAAAGCTGGAAAGTCGTACAGTGCAATTTCTAAGCAAGTCAAATGCTCAGAAAAATGGTTTTTAACGCCTTAAAGTATATCTAACTTTTTAAGACTGTTGACAATGTTCCACGTAAGAAAAGGCCCCGGAAAACTTCAACAGAAATTGGCCGCAAGATAGCAATCATCTCCAAAAGAGACCCAAAAAAAAACTTCCACTGACATCCAACGGCAAATTCAGGATCAATATAATTTCGAAATATCCAAGAGGACAATTGCCCGGCGTCTGGTCGAATCTGGACTGCATGGCAGAGCAGCACGCAAGAAGCCCCTTCTAACCAAGATACAAAGAAGACGGCGAGTAGTCTGTGCGAGATCCCATTGGTCATGGACTCCAAATCAATGGAAATATATAGTTTGGAGCGATGAAACCAAGATAAATCGCATAGGCCCAGATGGTAGAAGGTATGTTCGACGGCCAATCAACCAAGAATTCAATCCTGGCTACGTTTCACCTGTATTGAAGCATTGTGGAGGGTCAATCATGGTGTGGGGATGTTTCTGGTGGAATGGTGTTGGCCCAATCCATAGGATTGATGGAATTTTAAATAAGAAGAAATACGTCGATATACTAAAAAATGTAATGTTGCCGTGGGCTGAGGAAAATTTGCCTGTTATATGGAAGTTTCAACAGGATAATGATCCAAAGCACACGGCAAAGTTGACGAAACAGTATTTCGACGAAAATTCCATCAATGTTTTGGAATGGCCATCATCCAGTTCGGACTTAAACCCAAAGTTCCATCTTTGAGATCTTGAATCGAGACTGGGCTGTTGGTGTAGACCTTCTCTTTCACGTGGCCTCAAAGAAAAAAGTCACAAGGTCTTAAATCACAAGACCTCGGTGGCCAATTGTGATCACCTCTTCGAGAGATAACACAGTCCGGAAACTTTTCCCGTAAAAGATCAATGGTTTCGTTGCTTGTATGGCATGTAGCGCCGTCTTGTTGAAACTAAACGCTGTCCAGATCAATACCATCCAATTCCGACCATAAAAAATCTTTAATCATCTCCCGATAGCGCAATCCATTCACCAATAACACGTGTTAGTGGACAACCCTTTATATACCATATACCAGGTAAATACCTATGAAATGAGACTTTCAGCTATTAGTCCATAGATGTCACTAGGAGTATTTCTAAACCTTCCCAAATGTCTTGTTTTTCCGGCTGCCCTCTGTCAACAATATTCAGTTCATTGTTTGTTACGTTTCATACAACAATGCATTTTTGTCGCTCTAAAAAATGTCGAAATTCGTGCCTTCAAACTACGATTTGCGGACATCGTTGATTTTCTGTTATCAATTGAAGAAAAACGCTTCTCAAGCTCATCAAATGCTTATAGAGGCTTATGGTGGACATATTCTAAGTAGAGCACAGAGCTTCAGGTGGTTTGAAAAATTCTGAAGTGGTGATTTTAGCGTGGAGAACGAGGACCGTGGCTGGCCACCGAAAAACTTTGAGGACGTCGAATTGCAAGCATTGTTGGATGAAGATGATGGTCAAATGCAAGAAATGATGGCAGAGCAGTTGGAGGTGACCCAAAACACCTTTTCCAAACGTTTGAAAGACATGGGCATGATTTTAAATATCGGAAGATGGGTTCGAACAAGAGCGACCCGGGAATTGGTGGAGACGTACGGTTGGGAACCACTGGTGCATGCGGCTTACTCACCAGACTTGGCGTCTTCCGAGTATCATTTGTTTGCATCGATAGGCCACGTACTTTCCGAGCAGAGCTTCAATTCTCAAGAAGAAGCCAAAAAAATGGCTCGATGATTGGTTTGCGGCCAAAGGCGGCCAATATTTTTGGCGCGGCTTCCACAAATTGACTGAGAGAAGGAAAAAAGATGTCGCTAGCGATGGCTATTATTTTGAAGATTAAATTTGTAACCATTTAGAAAAAATATAGTTAGACTCTCTTATGAAGCGTAGGATCTCAACAGCCGATAGTTTCGTAAAAGAGTCAAAATGGTATTTTCTTAACAACTTTCCTCTACTCCTAGCTAAGATTGGGCAATTATATCTCTTCCTCGTCTCTACATTTTCTGCTGTATTCATGCGAAAATTCTCATAGCCTAGAAGAGTGCCAACCTAACAGCCAATGATCGCTGACACAAGCCACGACTTTCGAGTTGTTCTCCCTTGAGAGATTGAGCAATCCTCCGGATCTTATCTATTTGCGACCAAATTAGCCTGGCTTTACAAAAGTATTTTTTCTCTCCAAGACTTATTGGCCTCCTGGAGGATATAATTTTGTATCATTAATTTGCAAGTTGCCATAGGGGTTCCAATGTTGCCTCTGTTTTCAAGCAGTGAAAGATTAGTACACATTGTGGTTGGCTGCTCGGCCTTGCAGTTTCCTTCAATATCTCTATGTCCCGGAACGGTGCTAATATCAGTTAGAACTGCCAGGCTTTCCTGAGCAACCTTTTATCTCACTATCACTGCCTCCACTGATTGGATTGTCGCTTGGCTGTCCGAGAAGATATTTATTGTAGTTTTTATTACGCTGTGTGTATTAATAGTCCGGGAGCCAGGGGTCATTTTGACCTCATCATCTTATGCCGACTGATTTTAATACTGAAGGCAGACTCCATCCAATGGATGACGAAACCAACCGTCAGCTGGTCCAGTAGCGGTGGGTACGTGCGTGGGATGCTGCGAAACGTGTCGAAAAAAAATTTTAACAACTCATTTAATACCGGCTAAAATGTTTTTTGTGTATTGACATGACATTTAGTAGAATAAAACAAAATAGTCAGCTGCGCCGTAGAGGGGGAAAATACGTCATTAATTAAAAAGTAAAACTACTTTATGCCAATTGAAATTTCTTTACATAATTTTGGACACATATGAAAATATAATAATGATGATCAGCTGCGCTTATAGCGGTGGGAAGACCTTCAGTAGAAATTTTTTTCGACACGTTTCGCACCCTCCTACAATCACACCCACCGCGGGTGCGCCAGCTACGTTCATTTTCGTTATTCATGAAAGCTAGATCACAAGTATAGTGAAGATTTTTGTGCTCCTTTTGGGGTTACTCAAAAATATTAGATCTTTTTCTCTCAACTCTTTTTAACATTGAGACTAAATATAAAAGAAGGCTAAATCAAGTAACGAGAATGGTAATCTAGCCATGCTACTGCTAATACGACGTAACTCATTAACAAATTCGCTGAGATCAAAGTAACGGTACCACGTTAGGCGCCATCTCATTACTCTTTCCTCATGTCTTTGAGCTCCCTTCGACTGTTTTCTCTCCCAACAGTTCCCAAATTTTTCTTTTAATAATAAGGTTGGCTGGCGTGGCGGGGAAATTGGTAAATGATCTAAGCTTCGAAGCGAGGTCGGTGTCAATCACCTGTGTGCAGTTGTTGAGGCAGTGTCAAATACAGTTAGTACTTATTCATTTGATGCTTCCGCTCCCACTGACTAAAACAACAGTTATGAGTGCTAATTCTATACAAATGCCTAATGCTGCTGCTTCTTCTTTCAAATCCGTGACTACTGCTACAGCTCTCGCTCTCCCGCTCAACAACAGTGGGAAGAACTGCAAAGTAAGAACAGTAAAAATAAAAAAGCTGAGCGTAGTGTTGTTATCGGCCAGAATAGTAGGAAAGATTTGGATGCATTTGCCTCAAGAAGATCGTTACACTTGTCTACTTTTAAGCCCCTCCATCACTAAGGAAAATATATTGTCTTTTGGTTCTAAAAATGCTGGTTTTGGCGGGATTGTTTTTATAAATACAATTTATCCTGCTTCAAGCTCATCAAGAAAGGAGCTGACATACAAACCTTTACGTAAGAAGGTGAATTTTAAATTGGGTGATATTAAATCCTGCCCTATGAACTGCAAGAGTGGAGCTACGACCATTTAAACTCTAGTAAACTCAAACCTACTTCCACGAATCGAATGTTTTACTTTCAACTCATGGACGGTGTAAAAAATTTAAATATGTGCGATATGTTGTTCTTAAAGATCGCCCCTTTTCATAATAGGTTTCAATAATTTTAAGGCCTTCTTCTATCAATTAAAATTGTACATCTGTCTACTTGAGAAATGTCAAAGAATTGCATAATGGCATGAAAACAGGTAACGTCTAGGAATTACTCACTACTGAACATTATGCGTCACTTTTGAAAGAGCCTTTATTAACAACTAGCAAACCCGGCCCCCTTCGCTGGGCACACTAAAATAGAATAGATATGGTTTAGAACAGAAAATATATGGTTTTTATATTATTTATTTCTTTATTCTTTATTCAAGCGCTTTGGCATAAACAATATTTTTTGTTTTTCTATTTGTTTTTGAGTAAATATAAAATATAAATTGAAAATCAGGAAAAAAGAAGATTGTTTTTAAATTTCAAATCAACGCATATGAATAAGCAACCGTCTTTTTTCCTGATCACCCATGAATTTTTCGTTTCAATTTATATGTTTTATTAAGCATTGGAGCTTTTTTAACCATTATCCATTTATATTTTTCAAAAAAAAAAACGAAAAAAAAATTTTTTTCCACGAACACATAATTTCATTCGGATTTCACATTAAATTCTCAAATTTCGTAAGAAATTATTCACTGTTCCAAAATCCACTCCAAAAAAATTCACAAACAATTTTTACATGTTGCACTTACGTTTTTTCCTTATGGCATCCAATTCAGAAAGAAATATTGAAACATTGTAACTCACACTGTCAATTTGACAGTTCAGTTCCGCCCCAAGCGTTAAAAAGGTAAACGACATTATGGCTGGCTCAAAAGAACGCTGTACCCGTTGCCAGTGCTCCGAATTACAACCAAACTTTACGAAAGCCATTTTCAATACTTACTTAACAATGTGCATAAGTTTGGTTTAATTCGGTGCAAAGACACGGCGGGTCCACGTTTTGGCATATATTTCGAGACCCTAGTCATCAATAGGTATGAAAATTCCCCCGTATTAAAGCACTTATCAACAGCTTTCATTTGATACCCATATTGTACATACACAACCAAAGGTTACCCGGGTCCACGTTTTGACCTATATCTCGAGACCCCAGACACGTAGCGGCATCAAAAATACTCTGTACTAAGGCATTCACCAACAGCTTCAATTTGATACCCATAGTGTACATACACGTCCGAAGGTTACCCGGGTCCACGTTTTGACCTATATCTCCAGCCCTATCCACCAATAGGTATCCAAACTATACGGAAACTATCTTCAATACCTTCTTAACAATGTGTGTAAGTTTGGTTTAATTCGGTGCAGACACGGCCGGTTAGCGAACACACACAAAAAGTTGACTCTGTTTTATATATAAGATTTTTTTCAGTTTGTGTCCGAAAAATCCAAATATCTTACGGAACCCTATTTTTTTCCAAAATAAAATGTAATCCATGTTACTCCTGGATAATGTAGTTTTCGAATGGTGAAAGAATTTTTAAAATCGGTCCAGTAGTTTTTGAGCCTATTCGTTACAAACAAACAAACAAACAAACAAAGTTTTCCTCTTTATAATATTAGTATAGATAAAATTAAAATTCTATAATAAACATGAAAAAGGTAAATCGCAACGCTAATTCAAATTATTTTTCTATTTTTTCTACTCATCAATTCGTGCAGATATATTTCTATTTACTTCCACTATATTAAAAACTCAAACTAGTCCAAGCAGGCATATCAGGGGCAAGTGCCAAGTCTTGATTAGTCTATACTCGCACCCACATACGATATGTACCTATTGCGCTGGTCAACCTTGCCAAAGTCAATTGTGACTTAGTTAAAATCAAAAAAAATGTTAATTCAGGAATATAAAAAATATACATACAGTGGATGTTTCGGCCAAGATTCATTTCCAATTTTTACGATGAGGGTATAGCCTTTAGGAGAGGAATAAGCCTTTAGAAGAAAGCATTTTGGATCATCACAGCAAAACCGCGTATCGGCCCACTTGTCTACTTTGGCCTAACGACCCTGTTGATGCTTTTCTTCGAATATTAATATGTTCACATATAAGCACATAATTAAATTTTATGCCCAACAAACCTGTCTGTGTGATTCCAAGAATAGCTGATAAGAGCGCTAGTAATTATTTTAAATTGAGCCCCAAATGCATAACCTTTCCATCCAATAAGTATTTCGAATAAGTAAATAGTTAAATTTTTATTTCACTTTGTTGTTGTGTCAAGATTTTTACACAATTGACTTTGAATATAAATACCTTGCGACCCTTTGCGATGCACTTAGTGTGAATCAGAATTCGAAAGCGGGCCTTTTATTGACAACAGCAGAGACTTTGCAGAAAAATGTTGAGGACACTTTTACTCGTGGCATTCTCCACGCTTTTGATAGCACAGGTTTGTACAATGAAATAAATTATTTTTCACATTATTTTATTAAAAAACAAATTGCTACGTGTTGCCACAGTTCGGTTTGTGCCTACCAAAACCATCCTCCTCGGAATCAGCGGAGAGCAATAACGTTGCGCAGATCACCCAAACGACAACACCGTTGCCGGAAGAAAGCAATTTGCCTAATGATCGGCAGAGACTCGAACTACTTGAGTTCAAACACTCGTTGAATATTTTAAATTCTGAACTGCGAAAAAGCAACCAATTAGTCCAAGACGTGTTGGCAGATCCATCCATCAATAATATCCACAAGGAATCTATGGAATGTGAAAAAAGTGTACTGCGAAAATATGTGGAGGACTCAGAAAAATGGTTAGTTGCTACTTTACCTTCCAACAAAAACGATCACGAAAATCGCTTGAAGTTGGAATTTGAGAAAATGGTTGTGCTTTGCAGTCTGCACCAATATGTGCGACGACTTTATTCAGATAGAAGGAAACTAACAATGGCACAACAGATTATTTGGGATGCTTTGGAGGATCATGGATTTTTTGAGTACCGTAGGGCGTTTAATAATCGAGAATACACATTTCCTATGTGTAATTGGGATGATGAGTTTGATGATTTATGAAGACACTTTCCGCAGCCGAAAAAGAGAGGACGGAAGATATGGCGGAGGCATGGAATGGGTACACGAAAAACGAGCTTGGATTGAGCAAGGATCAATTGGGAAAACAATTGTTCACACTACTATTCAACTTTGATTCTGATACTGTTCACGAAATGGCACAAAAGGGAAATAAATAAATATCTTAAATAAAATTTTACTTAAGACGGTCTTTCTTTATAAAGATATAAGTAGAGATAAAATAAATCGGTTATTTGTTAAATTGAGGTTGAAATTGGCTTTGCCTAAGTAATCAGCTCGCCGCCACTCCCTGCTCGCTTAACAACTTTTTTTCTTTGGAAAATCAATAAAAAATTATGCGAACAGAAGCGATCTTAAGCGAGTCTGCTTTTAGCTGATTAGTTCTTAACCCTTTCGACCCCAACTTTTTTCCTGTTTTTTTTTAATTTAAATTCTTTGTATTTGTTTAAGAAGCAATTGCCCAATTTGAGTCGTCACGCTCCACGGTTTGAGCGTTGCCGAAAGTTGTTTGTGAGTTGTGCTTGCGATTCTTCCGAATAACTTTTAATGATTTTTATTTATTTTGAAAAATTAGGTATGTTAAGACAGAAAACAGTTTTTATTGTTATTGCAGCAAAGGTGGACTTTGCATTTAAGGCAAGGGTGCCTGTCTTGCACAATCTGCAACTTCCCATTTCACTAAAGGCTACCCAATGCTGTGAGACTAAAGGCTATCGTAACGCTGTGAGACTGAAGTATTCGGTTAGAACCTGTACTTTGTCGACTAATGGGAAAACACGCTGCTTGATGGGGAGCCCAGGCATACTATCGAACTAGCTCTTTCACCATACCTTTTTCCGAGCGAAGTAGTGGCAGTAAGAAACTCATGAGCAATTTCTAGTTGAAATTTTATTAGAGGAATATGCTTTTGCCTCGAGTTAATCAAGTTTAAATGCTTTCTATACAATAGCGATGCGTTTGTACCGGATGTTCCGAGGCACCAATAGAAAATTCTTATGTACCACTTCTTTGAACGGTGGGTGACCTCGTAGAGCCCCATGAGCATGTCAGCCAAATCTATTCCTTCCATACCCTTATTGTAAGATGCAACAATCGCAGGTCTTGCAACAACAAGCTTTTTCCTTTGGATACCAAAGTTTGCATATACCGACAGGTTCAATGCTTTCACACGAGGATATAAGGTGAACTGGCTTTTTGTCAAACTACTTGACGCACTCAATATTATTGTTTATTTCACATTTCATATCGAAAGGTCCCCTTCCACGCTTTTTTAACTCAGCATCTGAAAGTAGCTGGTAATTGCTTATGAGGCTTTTACGTACAGGTTCTGTTGCAAATATGCCCATTTCTTTCAAAGAGATCAGAAGGCTCATTGACGTAAACCAATTATCGAAATAAAGCTTAAAATGTTTGTCCTTAGGACCTTTGGCCAAATATAAAACTATATCCGACAATAAGCCCAATCCATAAGCAGGACAGGTACCTTCAACAACATACAACGTAAAGTTGTACACTAATCCAGAGGTTCCAGCACGCGTAGACCTTTTCAGACCCCATTTATGAGGCTTAACAGGTTGGTATTGTATGATTTGTTCATCAATGCTTTGATTTTCTTCCTGGGGTAGCTTTCCAAAATTTTCTTTGAAACTGCCTAGTAAAGGATGTATTTTGTACAACTTGTCATAGTTCAAATCGCCTTTTTTGGATTGTTTAGTGTTACCGTTGAAATTGTTTTATTTTTTTAAACTTTCTTTAAATCTTTTGACCATGCTTGCTAAAAAACATGGCATATAATCTTTTTAAATTTTTCTATTACTATAAAAGTTAATCACTCACTTGAAAAACTCTTTTGAATATCACAACAATATTTCCTGCGCTGCACTTCTTGTTTAATCAACATAACTTCGCTAAATGATCTTCAAATGAAATTTTTTTGCTCATATTTTGAGCAGATACATAAAAGTGCCATTATAATTTATAACGAACATACAAAAACAAAACGAACGCTTTCCGTAAGCTGTTAAACTACCAAAGTTGCTCACGGGCAACGTTGGGGTCGAAAGGGTTAATCAAATTTCTTAGACCAGTGCCTGCAAATATAATATTATTATTATTATTTATTAAGAGCTTACGACCTCAAGGCTTACAACTCCATCCTATTAAAATATTGACAGAGTTTTACCTTTTGTGAATAGTTGAAAATAAAGTAAAGGGTCTTCCAAAAACAGGTGTTATTTTGAATAGCTCGCTATTTCGGTTCGCAACCCTGCTCAACTCGGCCAACGTGACGTCACACACTCTCTGATTGGCGCAATCTTGTTTCCAGCATTCTTCGCTCAAAGAGTCAGTGAACTGAATGCAGGTTGTGACGAGCAGAGAGTAAAATGCGTAGTTTAACGATTGAATAGCAACTGACTTTTTTCGGTGTATATATGAAAAGAAATGAAAATAATGTTGCCAGATTTTTATTATTTAACAACAGGGTGAAAGAAATAATTTTTTGCTTCCGATAAATTTTACATTTTAAGATTTACACTGTTTTCAGATCTTTCATATATATCATTTAAGTGGTCGAGAAAAGAATCGCTAGTGTATAATTTAATTTTTTTCAAGTTGATTTTTTTCACCCAATTTATTTGCATTCATAGGTTTATGAACCGACTTGCCTGAATTTAAGAATTAGTAGTTGTAAAGAATCACTAAGTAGCGCTTAGGAAATAAACAAAAAAAAAAAAAAGAAATCAACACTTCCCTTTCATACACCGCCAATCCGCGGGGTGCTTCGAATACTCTTGTTTTTTCTTGCAGAGATATACACTTTATCTCAAATACAGGACAAAAAAATTAATTTTGAAATATTGTATATTCAGATTTTAATGGCTAGAAGATTTGTATATTTGGAATTTAGTGTCAATAAAACATTTCGGCATGCCCGATCCGATATGACATCAAGCACAACCCTGTCATACGAACTCAGTTTCGTTTAGATGCAATCAATGCAACGCTTGGAATGACCTAATTTGCTGTTCAGGTATGTGACAACACATAAAAATGGGTATGGAGTCTGTTTAACAGAATTTAGATTAGAATTATCCGTCCGACTACCGGACTACTGTAGCGTCTTCTTCTTCTTAATTGGCGCTATAACCGCTTACGCGATTTTGGCCGAGTTTAACAAAGCGCGCCAGTCGTTTCTTTCTCGTGCTAACCGGCGCCAGTTGGACACACCAAGTGAAGCCAAGTCCTTCTCCACCTGATCTTTCCAACGCAGAGGAGGCCGCCCTCTTCCTCTGCTACCACCAGCTGGTACCGCATCGAATACTTTCAAAGCCGGAGCGTTTAAATCCATTCGGACGACATGACCCAGCCAACGTAGCCGCTGGATCTTTATTCGCTGCGCTATGTCTATGTCGTCGTAAAGCTCATACAGCTCATCGTTCCATCGTCTGCGATGTTCGCCGTTGCCAACGTGTAAAGGTCCAAAAATCTTACGCAGAATCTTTCTCTCGAACACTCCAAGCGTCGCTTCTCGGATGTTGTCTTCGTCCAAGCTTCTGCGCCATACGTTAGGACGGGCATGATGAGAGTCTTGTAGAGTGTTAGTTTTGTTCGTCGAGAGAGGACTTTACTGCTCAGTTGCCTCCTTAGTCTAAAGTAGCACTTGTTGGCAAGAGAGATTCTACGTTGGATTTCCAGGCTGACGTTGTTATCGGTGCTAATGCTGGTTCCTAAATAAACGAAGTTTTTTACAACCTCGAAATTATATCTGTCAACAGTAATGTGGGTGCCGATACGCGAGTGCGCCAACTGTTTGTTTAAAGCCGGGAGGTACATCGTTTTCTCCTCGTTCACCCATTCGCTTTGCCTCTTTATCCAGTTTGGAGAAGGCAGAACTAACAGCGCGGTTGTTAAGGCCGATGATGTCAATATCATCGGCATACGCCAGCAATTGTACGCTCTTATAAAAAATTGTGCCTGAGCGATTAAGTTCTGCGGCTCGTACGATGCTCTCCAACATCAGGTTAAATAAGTCACACGACAGCGAGTCACCCTGTCTAAAACCTCGTTTGGTATCAAACGGCTCGGAGAGGTCCTTCCCAATTCTGACGGCGCTGCTGGTGTTGAGCAACGTCATCTTGCATAGCCGTATTAGTTTTGCGGGGATACCAAATTCAGACATCGCGGCATACAGGTAACTCCTTTCTGTACTGTCGAATGCAGCTTTGAAGTCGACGAAAAAATGGTGTGTGTCGATTCTCCTTTCATGGGTCCTTTCCAAGATTTGGCGTATTGTGAATATTTGGTCGATGGTAGACTTTCCAGGTCTGAAGCCACACTGATAAGGTCCAATCAGTTGGTTGAGGGTGGGCTTCAGTCTTTCACACAATACGCTTGCTAGAACCTTATAGGCGATATTTAGAAGAATAATCCCGCGGTAATTGGCACAAATTGCAGGACCGCCCTTCTTATGGATTGGGCAGAGCACACTTAAATTCCAATCGGCAGGCATGCTTTCATCCGACCATATTTTGCATAGGAGCTGATGCATGCACCTTACCAGCTCCTCGCCGCCATGTTTGAATAGCTCAGCCGGCAGTCCGTCGGCGCCCGCGGTTTTGTTGTTCTTTAGCCGCTTTATCGCTATTCTCACCTCGTCATGATCGCGTAGCGGAACGACAACTCCGTCGTCAACGATTGGGGTATCGGGATCTTCACTTTCTCGGCGACATGCGCAGCTGTCATTGTTTAATAGGTTCGAGAAGTGTTCCCTCCATAATTTAAGATTGCTCTGTACGTCAGTCACCAGTTCGCCGTCTTTGTTCTTACAGGAAAACGCCCCGGTCTTAAAACCTTCTGTAAGCCGCCGATTTTTCTGGTTGAATTTTCGGGCGTTGTTCCTATTGGCCAGCATCACAAGCTCCTCGCACTTACGTATTTCGGCCTCTCGTTGCTTCTGTGGGACAATACGTCTCTCTTCCTTTTTTATCTCTCTGTAGCGATCCCACATGGCTCGCGTTGCGCCCGATCGCAGCGTGGCTCTATAGGCAGCATCCTTTCTTTCTGCGGCAGCATGACATTCCTCGTCGTACCAATTGTTTTTTCGGGCTCGCCGGAATCCGATTTCTTCTTCGGCGGCGGTACGTAGGGAACGAGAAATGTTGCTCCATTGCTCGCGCATGCCGGTTTGTTGGGCAGTGCTCTTCGAGAGCAGGAGTGAGAGTCGAGTGGCGAATCTTCTGGCTGTCTGTTGTGATTGCAGCTTTTCGATGTCGAACATTCTTTGCGCAGGTAGATGTACGTTTTTTGCTGCACAGAGGCGGGTGCGCAGTTTGGCTGCAACAAGGTAATGATCCGAGTCGATGTTGGGTCCTCGGATCGTACGTACATCTAATACACTAGAAGCGTGTCTTCCATCTATCACAACATGATCGATCTGGTTTCGCGTTTTTCGATCAGGAGACAGCCAGGTAGCTTGGTGGATTTTTTTATGCTGGAATCTGGTGCTGCAGACTACCATGTTTCGGGCCCCGGCGAAGTCGATCAGCCTCTGTCCGTTACCGGATGTTTCGTTGTGCAGGCTGAATTTTCCGACTGTGGGACCAAAAAATTCCCTCCTTGCCCACCCTGGCGTTAAAGTCGCCAAGCACGATTTTTATGTCGTGGCGGGGGCAGCGCTCATAGGAACGTTCCAAGCGCTCATAGAAGGAATCTTTGGTCGCATCGTCCTTCTCTTCCGTCGGGGCGTGGGCGCAAATTAGCGAGATGTTAAAAAATCGCGCTTTGATGCGGATTGTTGCGAGACGCTCGTCCACCGGAGTAAACGACAGTACTTGGCGACGAAGTCTCTCTCCCACAACAAATCCGACACCGAATTTGCGCTCCTTTACATGGCAGCTGCAGTAGACGTCGCAAGGTCCTATGGTTTTCTTCCCTTGCCCCGTCCATCGCATCTCTTGGATGGCAGTGATGTCAGCCTTTACTCTCACGAGGACATCAACCAGCCGGGCAGAGGCACCTTCCCCATTAAGGGACCGGACATTCCAGGTGCATGCCCTCAAATCATAATCCTTAGTTCGTTTGCAGTGGTCGTCATTAGTATAGGGAGGTCTCATCCGAGGCTTTTTTAAACTTTTCATTGGGGGCGACTTTTAAGTGGCGGGTCCCAAGCCCAAAGCACAACCAGCTATCCTGGAGCGTTTCGCCTTCTCACGTTAGCTCACTCCCGAACGGATGTTCGGAAGCTACCCAGAGGATACGTGGGCTAATCCCGGCCGTTGTGAGCTGCTTGAACCATATGCAGAAGAATCGTCCTGGCCATTCCCAAGTGAATGGCGATCAGTAACTTCCCCCACTTGCGTGGACTTCTACACATGGAACCAGTTAAAATAAAAAAAATTTTAACTCAGAAAAATAAATAATATACACACAGTCGACGTTTCGGCCAAGATTCATTTCCAATTTTTACGATGAGGATATAGCCTTTAGAAGAAGGATAAGCCTTTAGAAGAAAGCATTTTGGATCATCACAGCAAAACCAAGTATCAGCCCACTCGTCTACTTTGGTCTAACGACCCTGTTGATGCTTTTCTTCGAATATTAATATGTTCACATATAAGCACATAATTAAATTTTAGGCCCAACAACCCTGTCTGTGTGATTCCAAGAATAGCTGATAAGAGCGCTAGTAATTATTCTAAATTGAGCCCCAAATGCATAACCTTTCCATCCAATAAGTATTTCGAAGAAGTATAGTTTAATTTTTCTTTCACTTTGTTGTTTTTTCAAGATTTTTGCATAATTGACATTGAATATAAATACCTTGCGACCCTTTGGAATGCACTTAGTGTGAATCAGAATTCGAAAGTGCGCCTTTTATTTACAACAGCAGAGACTTTGCAGACTACGCAGTGGAAAAATGTTAAGGACACTTTTACTCGTGGCATTCTCCACACTTTTGATAGCACAGGTTTGTAAAATAAAATCAATTATTATTCACATTATTTTATTAAAAAACAAATTGCTACGTATTGCCACAGTTCGGTTTGTGCCTACCAAAACCATCCTCCTCGGAATCAGCGGAGAGCAATAACGTTGCGCAGAGCGCCCAAACGACAACACTGTTGCCGGAAGACAGCAATTTTCCTAATGATCGGCAGAGACTGGAACTACTTGCGTACAAAAACTTGTTGAATATTTCAAATTCTAAACTGCGAAAAAGCAACCAATTAGTCAAAGACGTGTTGGCAGATCCATCCATGAATAATATCAACAACGAAGCTATGGAATATGAAAAAAGTGTACTGCGAAAATATGTGGAGGACTCAGAAAGATCGTTAGTTGCTACTTTGCCTTCCAACAAAAACGATCACGAAAATCGCTTGGTGTTTGCATTGGAGAAAGCTGTTGTGCTTAGCAGTCTGCACCAATATTTGCGACGACTTTCTTCAGATAGAGAGGAACTAACACCAGAACAACAGATTATTTGGGATGCTTTGGAGGAGCATGGATTTCTTGAGTACTGTAAGGCGCTTAATAATCGTAGACACAGACTTGCTATGTGTAATTGGACTGATGACTTTGATAGTTTATGAAGACACTTTCCGCAGCCGAAAAGAGAGGACGAAAGATATGGTCAACCCTTCCCTTTCATACACCGCCAATCCGCGCGGTGCTTCGAATACTCTTGTGTTTTCCTGCAGAGATATACACTTTATCTCAAATACAGGACAAAAAAAGTTAATTTGTAGTATGTTGTATGCCTAATAAGCATATGCCCACAGTATTGTAGGGTATACAATACATCAAGTGGTCATATGCCACACTCACAACATAGCGACACTTTGTTGCTATGTTTATACAATTAAATAAATAAGTGCAGCAATATGATCCGTCACTTATGCGGACTGGCCTGCAGCGTGGGAACTGCAGTGCAAGCACATTGACGCTTCGACCGTTCGGTCCCAGCGCAATATATATATGCCTTCTGCATGTATATACAATAACACACATACATACATGCATACTACGCTCTCCCGTTCTGTCGCTGCTCTCAGCGGCAGAACTCTATGTATAAGCAGAACTCTATGTATTTTAGCCTAAGTAATTTTTGAAAATAAAGATTGGATTCAGTTCCAAATTAAACAGATAACGAACCACATTTTACTTCCTTACATGGCGACCGTGAACAGTTTTTAGTTTTCGTTGTTGCTACCGCCAGTGCTTCACCCAAACGTGGCAACAACAGGAATAATGCCGCCTCGAACAGTTTGAATCCTACAGATTGGTTGTCGGTTTCCGAGCTCCAGTCAATGCAACCAGTCGGAGATTTAGCTTTGCAAAAAGTTGGAGAGCTTGTCCGTGGAGGAAGGCCAACAGGAAATTCAGAAAAATTATCACCAATCCCAAATCACGCAAGCCCGCAGTTTCAAAACTCTGAAGTGGTGGCGGCGCAAAAGCAACTTGAAACCCGGACTGGAATATTGTCGTATTTGGAAAAGTTGATTCCCGATGATTCAGTTGATTCACCTATCCCAAAATCAACCATGCTCTGCAGCCATCATTTGTTCCAAGTCCCAGTAATGTGCCCGTAGTCTTGATGAAACCCAATGGTCAACCTGAGCGCACCAATCTCAATAACTTGGCTGAAGCCGCAAAGCAACAGCGCAACTTTGGCAATCAGGAGGTTACCATTTTCATCACTGGCTTGCCACAAACCAGCCCTGCAGTCGCAAAGGCCAACAAGAAATTAGTTCAAGCGTACATGCAACGTTATTATGGTCAACAACAACCAATCGACATCAGCAGCAAGGAATATGATTATGGCAGCACTAGTGGTAACCAAATTTCCTCTTCCAGCGAAGAAGACAATGATTCAAGCAAGAATTCAGGACACCACCGAGGACCGACAGCGCTCCCAAGTGCGCACACCAATATATTGTGATGTGATGTGAGTGAATAAAATAATTACAAAATTTTTTTTTAAAGTAAAAATATACACTTATGGACAAAATAATAGGTGTAACATAGTTTTTTTTAATAACATTCAAAAATTTGTAAAAACAAGATTTTTTTTTATTGTTTTAGTAATTTTTTATTTCATTAAATAAAAATATGTTGAAATTCATTTTACTTTTTACACGCAAATGAAAATTTAATTATAACAAAAAATACCATTGGTCAAAATAATAGGTGTGAAAT